>VHKM01000227.1:0-277500 GCA_007210695.1 Neogobius melanostomus | reverse complement strand
ATTCGAGCCCCAACCCCAAGGTCTGGCTCCAGGGTGGGCCCCGGTTGCGCCATACCGGCGACGTCACGGTCCTTGTTCTTAAACTGTCCATAGAAGTCTTCGAACTGCTCTTCGTCTGACCGTCACCTAAGACCTGTTTGCCAAGGGAGACCCTACCAGGAGCATAATGCCCCAGACAACATAGCTGCTAGGATCATTCGGGCGCTCAACAACCCCACCACATTAAGGTGGCAGTTCACGGGGTTGAAACACATCATCAGTAGGGTCAAACTAACCTGTCTCACGACGGTCTAAACCCAGCTCACGTTCCCTATTAGTGGGTGAACAATTCAACGCCTGGTGAATTCTGCTTCACAATGATAGGAAGAGCCGACATCGATGTGTTGTGATGATGTGTTGTTACAATTACTATTGCAACAACACATCATCAGTAGGGTAAAACTAACCTGTCTCACGACGGTCTAACCCAGCTCACGTTCCCGACACTCTCTTTAACCCACGCTGACAGTCACCCTTGTTTTTCACTCTTGGTAAATGCAGAAAACAGCAGCAACGGCCATCTCAGCACTTTCCCAAACCGCGCCAGGTCGAGGGCTCTGCGGCGAATTAAAGCCTCCCATGGGTGCAGTAGTGGGGTGTCACCGTGATGGACTGGCCGTGGTGTTTAACACCCGGCAGCAGTGGTTCACACATCAATCCTTGGAAAGTGCACCGTGAGCGTTGTGTTGGGGACTTTCCGACATAATGCTTTGTTGAGTAAGAAAGCCGCGTTGATGAATTTCGGTCATAAAATCTTTTAATGCTGGAAGTGGGCATTCAAAGAGCCATGCGATATAACATCTGGGGAAATAACACGGCTGTCCCTCTGGCTATGTTTAACAGGAAAATCATCTAAAATTGGCTATACCTGTATATCAAGTGTAGACAGGTAAATGTACACAGGAATTGTACAAAAAACAACAACACTGCTTTTCAGAGTAATTCCCATCTCCTGTTGGAAGCCAGGGTCATAGTTGTGAGTACTTCTTGTTTGCGTCACTTAAAAGTAGGGTATTATTTAAACATTTCAGAGACATGAACTTTTGTTGAACAATAGACCTTTGGCAAAAGCCCCGTCCCCTTAGCAATTGTTTGCTAGTTCCAGCAAGTACAGAGAGTTTAAAAAGAGAATCACAGTTTGTTTGTTTCTCATATTGATTGGGTTTCAATTCCATTTAACTTTTTCAGAATAAAAGTAAATACATGTTGCTGATTCATGAACATACTGTATCAGCAACATGTTCATGACATATCTTCTATACAAACACAAAGCTCAAACAAAAACAAATTCATCCAGTTTCATTTAACAAACAAAAATCTTCCATTGTCTCCAAATCCAAAACTAGGCACTGTTTCATAGAAATGGCTGTAATCTGTCGATTATGAAGTTCTATGAAGAATATTTAGATTAATGTAGAGAATGCCATTTCGAGTAATGGCCCAGCCCTAAGTTTAAAGGCCCTATACCTGATTTGTTTTTTAAACAAACAATAAAAGAGGAAGCCACGCAGTTGAAATATTAGTTGTGTCCAAACTCATTCCTAATTTTCCTTTCCTTTTGGGAGACTAATTTCAGCATCACCTACCTCCTACATCCAGCCAATGATCTTGTCTGCGAGGGTCACACCTCCACCTCAGCCTATCAGCACAGAGACACACTTTTGTCGCAGCCTCCAGCATCCATGGCTCGTCCGCTTCCCAACTGTGCTGCGACCCGCCTCGACCCCATCTCCACCTCTTCTATCCATGGCTTCTCCCTGCTACATCTTTCACCAGTCTCCCATACCACCACCAGTGTCCAGGCTCCGGGAAAGACTCTAATCTACCCATCCATACAAACTTTAATTCATATTTCAATTGCATATATCAGACTGCTGGGGTCTGATCGCTAAAAAATATATGATGTCAAATAATCTTTGTAATCGCAGCTCTTGTCAGTTTGAGTCTATCCAGGTGAATTATTTGTAGCACCCAATTCTTCAGAAGGACGAGTTTATCGGCAATTTTCACAACTTGCACTTTTCAGGGTCACTTTCCTAGAAATGCAAGAAAACGAACCTTTATGTTAAAAAAAATTGTTCGAGATGCTTTAGAGGCACAGTTCCCCCCCCCCAATGTCTGACTGTACAATATACTAAAGGAGGACTTAAAAAACGTACTTAAAAAATAATAATAATCAGCTATTGTGCGTTTAAAACATACCTATAAGGGGAGAAGGGCGTGTTAGTGACTCTTTTGGGTGCAATACCAGCACGACATTCTCCAGATCGAGACAAAATGTATTGCAAGTGCAGCAGAGGAATATTATTAAAATATGACATGACCACTCAAAAAAGGCCCCTCTGTGTAGTAAACGTGTCAGTGGCAGAAACAGCTTACGCAGTCTTACCTTGGCTCAAATGTAAGTGGGAGCTGTTCTATATCGTATTTTTCGGTTAAAACGGGGGAGACACACTTCCCGTGCCATTAGTTTAGTCTGGTACCTATGACTGTTATGGGCGAGAATTTGGAAAAGTTATAGTGTAGTTCATTTGTAAGGTATAGTTTGGTCAATTGTATAGTGACAATTAAAGCACTTTACAGGTTGGTGGTTACAATTCCAGCTCCTACAAGTATAAATATCCAACTATAGGTTTACGCTTCCTAAGTAAGCATTTCTTTTTTGTGCCATTTTACAACAGTGCATGTTATATACAGTACCCTACCATCAATATGCTGTACACTATGATAGACAGATGCAAAAATGTTACAAATTATGGCCAGTGGAGCCGCAGTCAACTGGTGTCAAGCATATTTAGTATACAGTGAGACATACAGTAGCATGTGCCCAAAATAACTTTTCCCCCAATTGTATTTTTATGCTGTGTGTGGCACTTTCCAACATTCTCTGTGATGAAAATCAGTTACAACATTTGAGCGAGGGCTAGCTTCACTACCCACTCATCAATCATTATCGTCTTTTGTTTACCTCAGTGCTGCGTACAATACAGTATTTTTTATACCGAAATAGTTGTAGGTTACATCTCGGCAGTACGAGATAACAAGCAGTTGGAGGTCAGCTTTGGAGCCGCCGCGTGCTCTTTTCTGAGGATTAGCCCCGGTCTGTCCATCTACTGTTGCCAAGGCTAAGGCTGTCTGTCTGTCTGCGCTGAGAACATGATCACTTCTCTCTGCACAAAATGACTGACCACAAAAAAAAAAAAGCACCTTGAAAACGGTGTTACCGTGGCTACGGTTTGATTCCAGAAGAAAATGGGGGATGTGTTTGTGTACGCTACAGGAGTTTCTCATAATAGACAAGCGAACACAGGCCATTCTTACACGTACACAAATGTTTTGCATCCCTGTTAATTATAGAAAGAACACTCAGACTGTACGTTTATTATTAAAGGAACAGGCCACCGTTTTTACACACTGAGATATGTTCTTACTTGAGCTTAGACGAGTTGATACGTACCTGCCTGGTCTTTGTGCGTGCCCTCAGTCATGCAAAACGACCAAAGATGTTGTTAGCATTTGGCCTCTCCCAGTGTATTCCTATAGCTCCAAATGGGGTGAAGTTAGATGCGACCAAGCTCTTCCACGGGCAAGCACAAAGACCAGACATGTACGTATCAACTCGTCTAAGCTCAGGTAAGAACATATCTCAGTATGGAAAAACTATGTGCCCTCAGACACGCAAAAGACCAAAGATGTTGTTAGCATTTGGCCTCTCCCAGCATATTCCTATGGCTTCAAACAGGGTGAAGTTATTAGCGACCAAGCTCTTCCACGGGCATGCACAAAGACCAACAGCTCAGGTAAGAACATATCTCAGTATGGAAAAACTGTGGCCTGTTCCTTTAACTTATGAGGTAATACTGTTCAGAAACCCCTTATGAGAGACCAACAGGCCCAGTTAGAACCATGAGGCCGTCCTCCCGAGGACCACCACCACCTGCAGGAGGAGTCACTGGGGCTGGTGCAATGTGATTTGGGCAGCTCCAACAGCTGACCCCACAACCCGGCAACGGAAAAGCAGAAGAATATGGATGAATGGATGGTAATACTGTCATAATTATAATCAAACTTTGAGGGATGTTTCTAAATTGCTGTCAGAGTGTTACCCTTCCCCATTGTTTCCTTTAGCAAACGGGTGGGGAGGAATGGAGGGCATGGCCTAGCTAGGGGGTCTAGAAAGAGTTGAACCACTTCGCTCCTCTCCATGTCTTTGTGTAGTGGGACAGGGTTTTGTGTCCTTGTGGTGTTGCTGTAGCTCTAGAGGGCGGGATTAGAGTCAAGCTCCCGCACCGGCATTTACAATAAAAAGCACAGCCAGGTAACAGGTTACTGCTTGCTGCTGCATAAACTGCTGTCCTGCTCATCCCCGGTAAGATGTTCTGCCCTTTTGTCGCGTTTGTTTACGCTGTGTGTACTTTTTACAGCCTGTGAATATGTTTAGTTGCAGCGGAACGCTGCATGTGAACGCTGCATGCTAAAAGAGTGTCTTTTGCTTTGTTTATAGATTGCATGGTTTGCTACTGTTTTTATTTGGGTCTATTGTGCCATTTTAAAATTAAATTAAGTAAAATAAACTTAAGTTGGGCATCTGTCTCTGCACACAACAACCCACACTTACCTGTGTTCTTTGTATTTGTAATAAGCTATTGGTTAACTTGGGGACACCCGGTTACATTTGCATCTTTATTTGGTAGAAAATACATCATTAATTCAGCATTTGCTGAAGCAGTTGTGGAGTAAAAGGTGAAAGAATAGTCCAGTGTCTGCGTACACTGGTGTATGAATGAGAGTGTGAATGGTTGAGTGGAAACTTGCTGTAAGCGCTTTGAGTGCCTAATAAAGGTGGAAAAGCGCTATATAATTTGAGACCATTTACCATTCTACCCACTTTGTGTTCCGTCTGGCAGCTCTGCCGTCTGTATATTCAAAATTTACGTAGACTAGATAACAGTGGCGGGCCGTGGGGTTTCGGTCAGGGCCTTCAATAGAAACCAGGGTTCACGCAGTCAAACGCATATGATCGACAATAGGCGTATGGATAAAACTGCCTTTTTGCGTGGCACTTGTTCGCTAAAGGATCTATCAACAACGCCAACCAAAGCAGCTCCAAACAAAGCAAACACCTTCGGGAACACTCGTACTAGTATACGGAAACACATGACACGACAGGCGGAGACGAGCGCGTTATAATGTGGAGACAGGCGGCTGATTTGAGGAGATGTTTTGTTGACAGAGCGAGACATCCAGAGATCAATTCAAACGCAAAATCCACCATAATAAAAAGATACAAAACTTACAGTTTGGTGCTATGTGAGATGCTTTTTTAACGCTTGTAGTCTCGTACCTGTTCCCTGCCCGAGTCCCAGCCCAGCTGACGCGGGGAAACTCTTCTTCTGTCCGGGGAGCCAAGCGTCAACGTCCCGCTGTCGGTCCCGCTGCTTTGCTCTAGAAGCTCTTCATGAGGAAGGGACCCCAAAAATCTGTGACCAATAAATCCACTTCATTCTGATATTTCCAAGAGGAATATGTTTACCCGTGTTACTTCTGATTTCCTGGAATGTCTTGCCCATGCTCGGTTACATTAGCGGTTTTCCCAGGCGAACAAAACGTAGGGGAAGCTACTGAAGGCCCTGGGGGCCGTACTGTCAATGTCAAAATCAATATAAGCAACTCAACTGTATTAATATATATAAATACATTAGAAATTATATATACTATAAAACATTTTACACTTTTTTTCCTCATTTGGTCAGGGCCAGCAGGGCCTTCTCTGCCCTGCTGACGGCACACCACTGCTAGATAATAGTTAGATAATGTTTTTAAAGTCCAGTGACTAGCAATGGGCCACTTACTGTAGGTTCAGTTAGACATTAAAGCAGTACTAAGTAATGTGTTTACCTTAATAAATCCTTTCCGTAGTCCCTCTGGGAGTAATACAAGTGTTAATGGGATGATTGGGGGGTCTTTCATCTCCCCCTGGTGTCTCTGGCCAGAAAACCATGCTTGCAACTTGACTGCCACCGGGGCGGAGCAACCAATACACACTAATAGAATCACGGAGAAGAAGCTAACAGACTAACGGGCAAAGCTAACTGCGGGCTAGTGCCACTTAAACAGTATTTACATCCAAGTTTGAGTGAAAAAAATACTACGATTGTATAACTGGATGTACAACACCCCTCTCTCCCTTCACCTTTTCTGTCAGCGTAGTATTTACTCTCCAAGACATTTAATAAGTTAAAAATCGTAACTTGCTAAGACACCTGCAGTTGCGCTTATGGCCTCTAGGGGCAAGAGTTACTTAGTACTGCTTTAATGATACCAAATTAAAGCCATGTCTTCTTGTAGTCCTATTAGGTATTTAGATTGCTGTTAATCTCCCATTGGGAAGACTGTCAATGTACCACACATTTGCAATGCTAGACAATGCACGGTGTGTTCGTAAAAGCACATAATAAAACAAATAGTCCATGTACATTGTGTTAGAAGCAGCAAAGGCCATCTGCCTCAAAGCATGCGAAACTGGAACTTCAGAGCAATTTACTATTTATTGACTGTAATATTGGCGATTTAACCGACTGTTCATTGGCTTTCTAAAGCTCTGAGGCCCATAGACTTTTGTGACTTATGGAGTGGGGACTTAACCGAAGCCACAGTGTAATTTCTTTGCGTTTCAAGTTTGCAGTCAAGTTGCTTGGAGGCACCCCTCTTTAGCTCACTGGCTACCATGTTGAAAATAGTTCAGGCCCGTGAATTATTGAACAAGATAAACAACATGTACAGTACGATATGTGCCCAGAGCGTTGAGTGGAGTGATTGTGTTGGTGGAGCAATAAGAGCAAATTGTTTCTTCATTTGAAATGAAAGAAGCTACAGGAGAGTGGTGCGAAATAATTGAGTGAGAAAGAAAATACATGATAGCCTTGAGCAGGGGTGTCTAAATTATGGAGGTCAAATAGGGCTCACAGAATCATTTTGACTTTCGCTCAGACTTCTGGCTGAACAGGTATGGCGACATGACGGGGACTATGAAATTTAGAATGTATTATTAAATTTGTGTTTAGTACTTATGAATGTGAATGTGAATGTGAATGTGACACAGTAAATGAGAGGTGTGGCTGAATTATACAGGTGTGATGCTGTGTATGTGTGTGTGGTGTGAGGGTCAGTGTTAGCGAGAGGGCTTGTTATGATTGCTTATTCATTGCATGGTATTGTATATATATATTTTCTTTTATCTGTACTTTGACTACAATGTTACTGTATATTATCTATGTAACCAGGGACTGCAGATGGAAACTAGCTATTTAGCTATAATCTGGTGCAGAACATATCTGTCTTTGAGCTTAATGTCTCTGTGCACTGTCCCTTCAATAAAGACTAAACTAACTAACTAAACTAACGAACATTCCTCTTTGTTGTGAGTCAGTAACACTGACACAGAGCAAAGGGGAATTAGCTCAAATGGTAGAACGCTAGCTTAGCATGTGAGATGTGAGAGGTAGAGGGATCGATGCCCTCATTCTCCACAGTTTGTAACTGAATGCGGCACAAAAAAATAAAGCAAAGAGCCCGATGCAGACCACACCAAACAGCACATTATATCACCAGACGGTCACACGGACAACTTTTTCCAGCCACATTTCAACCGCACACAGACTCTCTTAAGACTTAAAAAAAAAAAAAATCCACTAATATGAGCCCAGATTTATATGTTTCACATGGATATCTCTTTCTTTTGCTTTCTATTCACCTGCAGTGTCTCACCAACAATTGGAAACGCAGACATAACCTACAGAACAAGACTAAACGCACCGAAAGATCAATGGTGACGGTTGTAGAAAAGCCCGGAAATAAGGCCTTCCCAGATTGAATTAAGAAATAATGTGTGACCCGGGTGTAATGGCTAACCAAAAGCTAATTTCGCACTGTCATTGTCCGCACGAAGAGAGGGAAATGATTTATCTTCTCCGTAATCCCGATCACCCACATCATTAAATGGTAATAATGAGTAATCCGTCTTCAGGGGGAGCTCATTTGTCAAACATGCATTTCAATATGACTCGGATGTCGCTGTATATTTAACAAAGGTTCACAAAGAGGTAAGAGCAACACTCGCATTTCTTCATTAAAATGTATGACTGCCGGGGAAGAGCAATCATTTCTCCCCTTTCAAAGGCAGAGAATAAAAGCTGGCTGAACAGGAGCGATAATGAGAAAATAATAGATTACTTTAGGTTGTCCGCACTCTACGCCTTTCATTTCGAGCTGGGGGCCATTAGCCAAATAGAAAGTACTGGCCACCAAAGACATAACACGTGGATTGGTGACTCTTTGGGAAAAAGGACGAAATAAAGAAAGAAAATCTGGCCTTTTCTGTGTTGTGGAGTTTGCATGTTGCAGAGGAAACATTTCCCTATGGGGTGATGAAGTAATTTGCTGGGGAAAGTTGATTCATTAATTGACAGATGTGTAGACGCACCAGCCTAAAAATGCCTAATGAAGAAAAAAACAACGGGCTGAATAGGCGTACGGTATGCTAACGTAACACACTTATAGTTAGCTACATGAAGCATAAACAACGAACTAAATAGGTGTCTGGCATGTTAACGTCACATAAACAGTTCAGATAACTATAGCATAAAGAACATACCAACCTCTCGATCTCACTCCAAATCACAAAATCCATTGAAATCTTCATCCTCAGTGTCAATTCTGAACAATCGCCTTGGCAACTACCTGGGCACGGAGGCGTAACTGCACTGTTGACAAGCCTCCCCCGGCAGCACGTTTTCCAAGCTCTCATTTGTGAACTCGTTCCTCTAGCTGTGGCCATTGAGCTTTTAGCCCGTGATTAGCTTTTTTGTTTTCTTCATTGCGGTAAGAGTAACCTCCGCTTTTCCCCCGTCCCTTGCAAGTTTTTCACTTACTCCAAGCTTTCTTTCTGCTGCTCGATTAGCCTGCAGTGCCCTCTAGTGGCATGTGAAATTATGCATTTGAATTTTTAAAAGGGGGGGGGGGGGGGGGGGGGGAATCACATATTAGTCGCTCCGGAGTACAAGTGGCACCCCAGCCAAATTATGAAAAGAAGTGCGATTTATAGTCCGGAAAATATGGTAGTTAAATTTGAGGCTGTTGTCTGATCTCTCCACCTGGACGGGGCCTTTCTGTGTGGAGTTTGCATGTTCTCCCCGTGTCTGCGTAGGGGCGACGGTAACCATTGGGGCGACGGTGGCGCAGGTGGTACAGTAGAGCGGGTCGTCTCATGATCGGAAGGTCGGGGTTCGAATCCCACCTCCTGAAGGGGCCCACTGTCGCTGTGTCCTTGGGCAAGACACTTCACCCTCCTTGCCTCCAGTGTCTGCGTATATAGGTGTATGAATGAGAGAGTGTGAATGCTGTAAAACGCTTTGGGCCAAATGAAGGTAGGAAAGCGCTGTATAAGTTGAGATGTGTGCAGTCGTGCTTCTGTCAGTCTACCCCAACCTGAAGCTACATATGTGGCTTATGTCAGTCTAAACTCCGTCCAGAACTTCAAGAAAAATACCTCAGGAGAATGAATTCTTTCGAAGAAGCCTTATTTGATTAAAAGCACACATACAAGTTACATCATAACAATATCAGGAAGTCTCCCGAGCAAGTCTCGTGCCCGTCTATATACTTGTTAGTTCAGCCCCAATCCAGATGCACAAACTGACCTTATCTTCAGACATTACGTGCAAGTTTGAGAAAAACAAGTTTGTTCTTATCACTAACATTGTATCTCGGCATTGGATCTGCCTTTTCAAGGTAGGACATTTATTGAAACAATGTTAGAACAGAATCATAAGACAAAGATCACGTTTTTCTCGTCCTAACTAGTATTAGATAAGGTTGAAGCAAGTAGCAATACATTTCTTACAGTAAGCAGAAATAAATTATTTCACACTTACCACCACTGAAGTCCACTGTGTGATGTGCTTTGGGTAACTAGTGTCGTGTGAAAAGAGCTATATATATAAATAAGCGTCCATTCCATCAGGTTTAATCATGTTAAAGTGGACATTTTATAATGTCAAGTTGTTTTACAGCAGACTCAACTTGAAAAAGAGGCACTTCTACTTGAAGGCTTAGGCAGAATTCCACTCATTTATTAACCATACAAATCAATAAAATCAATCAATATTAAAAAATAAAACAACAAATAACAAAACAACAAACAAAACAAAACAACAAATAAACTATTGTAAATACACATACACACATTTTGTTTAAGCACATCTTGTACATTAAAAGTGGCACTTGCCTATATTTTAACCAGTAGCTTTTAACTACACATTTTAGCCACTAGGCGCATTGAGTTGCCTTGTGTACGAAATGCGTGGTATAAATAAAGTTGCCTTGCCTTGCCACTACACATTTTAACATGCCTAGTTTTTCAATTGATATCAACTATTAACATATTTGCTATGAGCACAAGTACATTAATCACTGCCTTTTGAATTACAGTCAAATTCTGAATGATTATAACATCATAATTCAATATTCTAATGAGTTCACAAGTATTTTAAGCGATACACAGTATATCACTTAAAATACTTGTTCATTAGTAAACCAATATAGGTACATTGTGTGACACATAGTAGATGTATTGGTTTACTTCAATAGTGTGCTCACTTTATTACCAACATTATTATCAAATACCTGCAAAAAGCATCATCCCCGCTTTAAAGACCAAATGGGCCCCAAACCAAAGTTCTAAAACATGGAAGCGTTTACTAAATGAATGAGGTGAACGAGGATGATCCTAGTTTCCATGAAGCTTAATGTTTGTCCGGCTCAATAATTCTGACGCACATCTCTGCCGTTGTCGAACCTTTCGTTTTGTGCCTGTGAAGGTTACAGCTTCAGCAGATAAAAGCCGCTGGAAGGTCCTTGAATCCGTGTATCATTCGTTCATTTCATTTTCAAAATAAAACCAATACAGAAAAAAACGGATGACAACAGACGTTTTTGATTTCTGATTTAAAATATGTTTTGGAAACCTAAATAACGGTTTGTTTTTTTGCTTTCTGTGGATCAAATTAAATCGTATTTGTACTAAACCAAAAAGCGTATAAATTATTTTATTGTGATTTCATTTGAGACAAGGGAGTGCCCCGGAAGTGGTTCAAGCAGAGGGTGTGCTGCAGGTAAAAAACGTAGAAGAAGACGTATGGCGAGGGCGTTTAAAGAAAAATCATGACGGTTTTGGAGGACTTTGCAGATATAGTGGTAGAATGTTTTGAAGACGGCAAAACACATGCCAAAATATCAGCTACGCTACAACGACTGGGATTGTTAAAGTGTTCTGAAATGTCAGTGAGACGATTTTGTATGAACCATCAGCTGAGACGAAAAGGACATATTTCGGATGCTCAAGGTACGGTGTTTACATTTACAATTTACATTTACTGTATTACATACAAACAACTTTTTAAAATATTTCACTGCATGGGTGTGTTACAGACAGGTCCATCCTACGGGCGTAAATTTATGACCTGTCATCAGTTGGAGTAAGGGTAGGAGAATGTCGAGTTGGAAGGGCTCTCAGAGAAGTACACCAACCATACAACGAGCTACGATGTCACGTAAGATTATAATATATTGTATATTTTAGTATTTGATGTTATGTAATCTAAGCTCTAAGGCAACCTATCCAGAGGTGGGTACTGCGTATAATCAGGTACAATTGTTCAAGCACATGTACTTGGGTAACTGTTAGTAACTTCTTCTTGGAGTACTTTTTATTAGATTTATTGTAAAGTAATATTACTCTGACTTGAGTATTTTGGCTTCCCTACCCACATCTATGCTGATCATCAGAGGCGAAACAACTAAAACAGTCCCCAGTAGAGGTCCGTTCGGGCCCAAAAAATCAAGCCCGACCCGAGCCCGTGGGCCTAAAGCCCGACCGAGCCCGAGCAATTAACTTGAATTGTCGGCCTGAGCCCGAAACAAACCCGACGTAAATTATTTATTTTTAAGGCTCAGATAGGAGCATCTGCGCAGTGCTTTCAGCAGCAGCACCATGTGTGAGAGGTACACGGCTACGCGCACGGCACACGTGCACGCAGCAGTAGCGCACATACCTGAGTCCTGGGCAGGCCGAGAGATGTGCGCGGCATGGGGGCAGGTTACGTGCCCGAGCTCAATGTCTCTGTCTCCTCTTTGCCGTCTCTCTCTCCTCCAACTCCGCCTCGTTGTTCATACACAACGCGCTGCATTTACAAAAGCTACTTTTTACGCAGTAACAGGAACCAAACTGCTTATTTATCCACAGTAAATGAAACGCTGTATTGAGAGATAGAGTGAATAGCGATGTTCACTGTGGCGCCGCCAGTATCAAAGCTTGACCATGCTGCTTATGTGACCCGTGTGGTATTTTACCCTGCGTTGTGTTACAGTGCTCTAATTCATGTGGAGGAGACCCAGGTTGAGTTGGGAGTGAGCAACGCTCTACCTCCGTTTATTTTCTGGTGACAGAAATAAAATGAATGGCGTTAGCCCAATAGCATGTGGTGTCGACCCAACGTGGTCTTCGGACATAAAACAAAACAAACAGAAACACGTAAGTGACAAATATTGACATGAATAACAATAAAACAATATATTAACATAAAAGACAGATTAAAACAATGCGATGGCTAACGATACACAAAACACGCTCACCTTCTCTCATGACACAGAAACAAGAGAGAGAGGAAGAGGAGGAGCCACCCATATATACTCCCTAGACCGGATGTCCCAGGCGTTGGACCGACAAAGTAAGACATACAAGACAGACCAACGCACACTCAACCAGGTACATAAAACATATACAAACCAAAAGGTGGGACAATATATACACAGCCCCGAGTAACAAATACTCGGGGGCACTCCCACACTAGTGCTGGGCGATATGACGATACATATCGTGGGGACGATAGAAAAGTGTCTATCGTGCCATTTACCTTCTATCGTTTCTATCGTTTCTAACCTAATTTAATCAATTATTAAAGCAAATATTTCATTAAATAAGCCACAAGAATGTATTAGTGTTGTCTTGTCACTATGCATCCCCTAAGTTTATATTAAGTAATTATAAACAAGAATAAAAAAGAACTTTTTCGCAAAGAAACTCTGCCTTGTGGTTTTGCGACACCACCCTGCTTTACGATATTTCTGTCCGCCACCACACCTGCTGTAGCAACGGCGACATCTAATGGACGTACACCCCTACTACAACACTCATGTTTATTTCTGAGTTAAATGTCACTTCATAACAGGTTACATTAATTCTCCGACATTTACGTAATATGTTTAGCTTTGACGCAGCGCTGATCCATCTCTCTCTCCAGCAGCTACTTCCCTGTTAAACACCGCGTGGTTTCACTCTGCTTTACGCACGGCAACTAAACAGCTTTTTAGTGATGGATCTTTTTAGCGCGTGGATCTGGATTAAACACACGAGAGAGAAGAGAGGAGAGGCGTGGTGCAGGAGGTAAGAGACGGATCAGGCAGCGCGTAGAGCAGCTAAAGACGTACAATACAAACTGCTCGCCCACTGTTTCTTAAACATTACATTAAAGTTGAGAAAATGGCGATAATAAGCTCCAGTTTACATTTGTGTTAGTGTAATATGAGCCTTGATATTGAGGAGCAGATGATGCTCTGAGTAAGTCGTTCTCTACGCACGAGTTTACACATTTCTGTTGTTAAATTTGTGTTGACTCTGGTCAGATCATGTTTAGCCCATTTATTCTGCAGTCTCACATTTTTCCTGACATTAACAATATAGGCTATATAAATTATCCATAGCAAAACCACTGCTTCAAAATAAAGTTGAAAAAAAGTAAGCAATGATATTTTTGTCAAACTTTTCAAAGAATAACTGAAAACTGACTTTATTGTGGTATATCGTGATATATATCGTTATCGTGATATAAAATAATCCATATCGTGATATAGGTTTTTCCATATCGCCCAGCACTATCCCACACTATGCCACACCGTGGCGCTCAAAACCCATTACCAGAATTTTAACCCGTCTATATTAACACCATTACACTTACACATGACAACACAGCCAAGCACGTGCGCCCGCCCCCCGCACCACCTCCCTGAGTATAACCACATGTTGTATCCAATAGACTAAGCCTACAATATAGATTTTTATTAGATATTATAATGACATTAATAATAAAAAAACATATATATATATATTTATATATATACAGTGCCTTGCGAAAGTATTTGGCCCCCTTGAACTTTTCGACCTTTTGCCACATTTCAGGCATCAAACATAAAGATATAAAACTGTAATTTTGTGTAAAGAATCAACAACAAGTGGGACACAATCATGAAGTGGAATGAAATTTATTGGATATTTCAAACTTTTTTAACAAATAAAAAACTGAAAAATGGGCGTGCAAAATTATTCAGCCCCTTTACTTTCAGTGCAGCAAACTCTCTCCAGAAGTTCAGTGAGGATCTCTGAATGATCCAATGTTGACCTAAATGACTAATGATGATAAATAGAATCCACCTGTGTGTAAGCAAGTCTCCGTATAAATGCACCTGCTCTGTGATAGTCTCAGAGGTCAGTTTAAAGCGCAGCGAGCATCATGAAGAACAAGGAACACACCAGACAGGTCCGAGATAAAGTTATTGAGAAGTATAAAGCTGGGTTAGGTTATAAAAACATTTCCAAAGCTTTGAACATCTCTCAAAGTACAGTTAAATACATCATCCAGGAATAGAAAGAGTGTGGCATCACTGCAAACCCACCAAGACTCGGCCATCCTCCTAAACTTACTGACCGAACAAGGACAGCACTGACCAGAGCTGTTACCAAGAAGCCTATGATGACCCTGGATGAACTGCAGAGAGCTACAGCTCAGGTGGGGGAAACTGTACACAGGACAATTATTAGTCGTACACTGCACAAATCTGGCCTTATGGCAGAGTGGCATTCCTAGTGCTACAGAGGCAGCAAATATGTATGAACGCGAGCTGGAGTCCTCCCTAGCCTGGGCATCTACTTTTGCATAGGATCCATTATCCTCAGATGAAGACAGATGTAATGCAGAGCAGCTATTTGGACAAACATTTCCTAACATATCTCTTCTTTTTGATGCAGTAGTTAATCAGGAACATAGACCTTTTCAAGAGGCATTATGTCACTTAATCAGTGTCACAGAAAGGTATGAGTAGAGCTGTCTATAATTAACACAATTCAACGTTAAGTTGAAGAGACTGAAAGCGCTTTTTGCTGAATACATGTACATTCTGGATCTGTAAGACAGCGTCTCGTGTATAAGTTTAAACCAAAACATATTGCTTTTATTCCTGTTTGATATTGGAAATAAAAAGTAGTTTTTAGAGTTCAGAGTATTCATTCCATTGTACCATTGTATTCCTTTTTCAACTTTCCATCTCTGCTAAGCTAGCGCCTTTAAAGTTCAGGATTTTGATGTTACATTGCTAAGAATGAAGGGATTTGCAGCGGGCTTTTCCACATCTTTGATTTGCTCAATTTGTGGCTGGGATTGAATGCTGTTCTGATACCATATTATGACACTGATCAATTAAAAATGTAAAGAAAGTATCCTTGAAATGTATATGAAAAGTCTTTAATAATGTGCCATCAACAACGGGGCAATAATACAGTGAAACCTTTAGAACTACTTTCACATACCTTATGTAAGTAAGTAAGTAAGTAAGTGCTTTATTGTCATTGTACAAGCGTACAACGAAATAGTGTTCAGGTGTTAGTCCTGAGCTGCTGCGGCTGAGCCGCGCTGCCACTGAGTCAACCTGACCCACATGACCTTGGAGGTCGGGGAAACTGTAGCACCTGGAGGAAACCTGGCTGGCTGAAATGGTGAAAGGTATTAAATTTGAACAACCATAGCTTTGATAAACACAGGACATAAAGGGATCCTAATTAAGAACATTTTCTTGTGGGGCACGATTAGAATACAGTGAAATCTTTCAACTTTCACATACCTTTTATAAATGGGGAAATCTTATGCTTATCAATGTCTCAAATTTGAACAATCATAGCTTTGATAAACACACACCAAAAAAAAAAAAATGCCTGTAACCTAATTGAGAACATTTTCTAGCGGGGCAAATGCTTCGGCCAGTACGGTCACTTCATGACTGTTGAGCACCAAGCCGTCTCCTCAACACTTAGGGAAGTAATCATGGGTGGTCTTCCACTGCTCAAGACATTGGCTGTTTCCCAATTGCAAGGATCCATCCTCCGTTTGTCCACTTCGTTGACGTCCTCGGTGGTGGCTCCTCCCAAACGGAGGAGAGAGGAGAGTGTCCACACTGCAGGATGCACTTGGTGCGCTAGGTGGTCGATGAAATGCAAAGCGATCCGCCAGCGGAGCGCTTTTCGGAGATTTGTCCACCATGGAATCTCCGTGAACTTACTAGTAATGCACACAACTTATCATGTCAAAACAGCTGAAATCTCGATCGGCTTGTGGAAAAATTGCAACGTTACTGTCATCAGTTAAATATACGGCCTCCCGTTGAACCTGCAAAATAAGGTTTTAAATGTAGTAGTAATAGGCTAACAATTAGCATCGCCATGATCATGTAAACAGGCCTTCTCCGTGCTGTCCTCACGATTGTTATTCAAACGATAACTTACTTACCCGAAAAATAACAGAATGTTTTTCAGTAGTCATGTCCTCGGGCCTCACAGTAAGCCGTTTATTCTCGCGAAATAAAAAGAACGTGTCCATCTTTGGCAGGAAAGTGTGCGCTTGTAGTTGGAAAGTTAGCAGCAGCAGTCACTGTGCTCTCTGCAGGAACCACTTCCGGGGCACTCCCTTGTCTCAAACGAAATCGCAATAAAATAATGTATACGCTCATTTTTGGTTTACTACAAATTTGATTAAATTGGATCCATAACAAACCGTTATTTAGATTTCGAAAACATATTTTAAATCAAAAATCAATTTTTTTCTGCGTTGATTTTATTTTGAAAATGAAATGAACGGATGATACACGGATTCCCTTGGAACATTTGTAAGGGCTTTAGAAAGAGAGTGCATTGAACACTGGAATAAGCTCTAACAAGTGAGGGCACTGAGTTTAAGTTCCCTCCGAAGAGAAGCAACAGAAATCCCAGGTGTGAGAGTTTCCCACTGGGATCCAATCTCGCAGTTTTACACTGGCTTCTCTGCTCTTATCGCTCACCTCAGGATACTCTCGTACCATGTCTGTTACACAGCCTCTATGCGTGAAAAATTTCAGCACCTTTTTCAACAGATCAAGTAAAAAATAAATCAACTTTGTCGTTTTCACAGTGCTCAAGAAACAGATATAGAACCAAACATGTAAAAAGATGTCTTCAAATGCTTCAGCGGTGGAAGAGGAAAACGATTGTGTCACTGCTGAAAGCTCAAAGAAGTCATTTTTGCATATGTTCTTCACACGCTTTGACTGATATTAGGTTATTTTCTTTGACTGTGTGTAAGAATGCCCAATAGAAGTACTGACTGTGATAATGTATGGTACTGTACAGTGTTACCACATATTACTTGAAAAAGTAACTTAGTTATAATACTGATTTCTTGGTTTTGAAACTAATTAAGTTATATTACTCTGCGTTACTTTATTGTAGCCAGTTTAGTGTAGTATTTACTACAGTGACATCTACTGTAGTTTGGGTATTTGACCACTACATTACTGCTATTGATGGAGTCGGATTCACTTCAACGTGCTGCTGTTCACCTTGTGCTGTGGCTGAACACATTTCTCACAAAGGTTATGGATGTGTCTGACCTCATTTCACGGCACAGACAATAACCACCTCCTCCTGCATTAGTTTGCTTTCATTACCTGGTGGGACTCTCTCTAAGTTTGACTGCCGTGCTGCAACTCTAAATGTTTCTTCATTGGATGTAGAGTATGAAGCTCGATAGCCTAACACTTTGTTGTCAGCACAGTGTACAGCGAACCTTTACATTGTTATCTTTATCCTAAACTCAAATAGTGAATATTCAGTATTTTCAGTGAGAAAACGTGCATCTCTCTCCTTATGCTGTGGTCCTCATGCCAAAAATGAGTGAGTTGGTGCATAGGTTACGTCACTCTTGCGACGCAAAAAGAAAGCACTTGTTTTTTTTACAATGAAAATGACAAAATACGTAGTAACACACTGTGACTTCAAAAAGTAACTTTAATCTTATTACTGGCTAGGAAATGGTAATGCATTAGATTACCAGAATGTCAGTATATTATCTTACAATTACTTTAAAGGCCCTATACAAGTCACAGTATTTTGTTTACAGTCAATAAAAGAGGGACCATGTAAATGTTTACCAGAATGCTCACTACAGCCGTTAGGGGACAGTCAAAATAAAAAAGTAAAGAATTCCACACATATCCAGCAGAGGGCACTGACATAAGAGATCAGGATATAAACAACACATTATAGTCACATGGTAAATGGACAGTCTGCCCCAGGGCAGCTGTGGTTACGATAGTAGTGGCTACAAGTTGACTGTAGCACTTTAGAACTTGTGACACAAGCTTGTGTACAAGTGTAAAGGTATGTTCACACCTAACTGGACGAATCATGCTGCCGCTTTTATGTGGTCTCTTGAAACGCTTGCAATCAGTCGCTGGCATGTGTTCACTTCAGGAGTCACTGCTGTTGCGCGGTTCTGTAAAAAAAAACTGCGCTGTTGCTGCTAAGCACTAAGATGTGAATGAAAATAGTTTTCTGATTCTTTGCCTGTGCTGTGGTGACAGTTGAATAGTTTTATACCTTTCTCTGACACTTGAGGCAAACCTCGCCTCTTTCCTCCCTGTCCCGGATATTATTTCAAAATGTGTGGGTTTGGAGTGTGCAGTACCTGTCTGTCCAGCCGTATGTCCTGATAAAATCCCTTGTCCTAAAGCTTTTCCTCCTATTTTCAGGCGGTGTTTCCATTTCACTTGTGTCTTTATGATGTAGGTTATGTAGGTGGTTATGTTGCTCCAAATTTAGATGATCTGTAAATTTTTCCTGAATGTGTGTTTGGACCTCACTGCCTCCTCACAACAGCTGACTCACATAGCAACAGATCGCACCACTCCTCCACACCTGCCGCCACACGGAGTCATTTAAAGCACGTAGGCGCGCATTTCTTATTGACAAATGAAGCCTAGGCGTTAATTCAACCTGGTAGACTAATTTCAGCATCACCAACCTCCAGCCAATGATCACTCCCGAGAGGGCCACACCTCCTCCTCAACCATCAGCGCAAGAGCCGCACCTTCATAGCAGCCAATCATCGCCCTCGGTCCCGCTTTTAAGCCCCAGCAATCATGATCCGTTCGCTTCCCAGCTGCACTGCGACCCACCTCCAGCCCATCTCCACCTCTTCCATCACGGCTTCTACCTGCGCATCTTCGCGGCTCTCCCATACCACCACCAGTGTCCAGGCTCCCGGGGAAGACATCCCTAACTCCAAGCTGTTTACCTACACTGACTTATACATCGATGTCTACTGCCGGGGTCTGATCGCCAAAACTAATATACATATCAATAAATCTTTCTAATCACTGCTTTCGTCTGTTTGAGTCTATCCAGGTTGAATACACAATAATCAACCGCACTTGTCGAGGGGTCCGCATTAGGTGTGTACAAGGCACCTTTAGCCTAACCAACCAAATCAGCACTATATTAAAATCACAGCTCATTATTATTCATTTATTTTTTCTCAATAGTATTTCCTGTTTGCATTATACTGTATGTGTGCCGCAAATTCAGCTGTGGGAGCTGAATTTCAACCCACAACCCAGAATGAGTTCGACACCCCTGGGTTAACTGCTTAAAAAAAGCAGGAATTTGTGTTTGCTTTTAAAGCCAATTTTTCAAAATGTGTTTTTATTTTTTTATTTTTACATTTGCTCGGTTTATTTACTTGCTTGTACTTTAGGCTCTTTTCTGCCCCCTAATGCATGGGGGGAGGGTTCGATATTGAGAACCATGCATCGTATCGATATGGTATTTCTAGCTTACCATTTTGAGCAAATATATATTTCAAACTGAACCACTGAGATTTAAAGTTCATGTTTTTGATTCAACCCCAGTGTCTGCAACCCTCTTAGATGGAAAAATAAAATGCTAAAAGATGGATGCACAGAACAGTTGTAACAAATATTTTGCTCCCACTGGCTTTCATTTCGAGCCCACTCATGACAGGACATTCCCCGCGCCTGCTGCTGTCAGAAAGGCCAGATACACCGCCATGTTATCTATTACCTCCTATAAATTCCAATTATCTGCGTTTGCCAGATAGCATCACACCCCCGTCTGCCCCCTTGTCGGCCTGGAAACCCGCACGCAACAAACTCGGCAACGGAAGCATCCAGCCGCACAATAAAGCAACGGCGACCTTGGATGCAATCTCGGAACCCTCCATCGATAAACTCCGGCACGCTGTAATTAAGGCTGATTTGGCATGATCTACAAGCTATAGGCCAGATAAAATAAACATGATTAGGCTAGACAAATGCGCGGGTCAATATTTTTTTCAGGGCTTGGACATTAATAAAACATTGATAACAAACACGTGCGGCGCGGGTTCCAGGCCGGGAATGTTAAGCAGACCCGGCGCAGAAGGGGAACATGCCGACGGAGACCCCTGTTGACAGGGAGTAGCAAGAACATTCTGGTAATGGCTGGGAAAGTCTCCTACACAGCAAATGGGCCAGCAAACTGGCACACACCACCCCTACAGCAGAAATTCAAATTAGAGTAGCTGTAATGTTTCTCTTCACTCCAATACTAGTTAGTTAGTAGTAAATGAATTATCAATACTTGAGTTTCAGTATGGGGGCGACAATGGCGCAGATGGTAGAGCGGGTCGTCTCCTGATCGGAAGGTCGGGGGTTCGAATCCCGCCTCCTGAAGGTGCACATTGTCGTTGTGTCCTTGGGCAAGACACTTCACCCACATTGCCTCCAGTGTCTGCGTACACTGGTAGCCCCCTAGGAGAGACCAACAGGCCCGGTTTGAACCGTGAGGCCGTCCTTCCGTGGACCCACCACCTGCAGAAGGAGCCATGGGGGCCGGTGCTATGTGACCTGGGCAGCTCCAACGGCTGCCCCCACGACCCGGCAACGGACAAGTGGAAGAAAATGAATGAATGAATGAATGAATGAATGAGTTTCAGTATTTATTTTTGTCAATTCATTGAAATCTTGTTAATCCATCAGTAGTATGAATTATGTCTAATGCAGAATTCCCATGACTTCTTTCTTCGCCTGTCAGTCTATGAGTTTAATAAATTTACAGTAGACACCAAGTGGAAGGGGGATAATCACGGATACAATTCGAAGTATACACAGCCCAACATGCTTTTGCTATTCTTTACAAAGACTTGTTCAACACAAATGCACAATGGCAAATTCCTTTTAGAGAAGATGAAGCATCAACATCTACGTAGGTACATTCACGTTAAGTATAGGCTACATTTAAGAAAATATTTTACTAATAGATAATTTGGTCTTCCTGTCGTGACAATAAAAGCAGGAGTGGATGACCGACCAGGCAAATAAAGCCCAACCACGGACTCAAACTATAATTTGCATAGATTCATTCAAATCGGGTCATCCTACCCAGTGACGTGCGGTGAGGTTTGTTGCTGGTGAGGCACATGCTATTGACTCCAATATAAAGTAAACAAAACTGCAGGGAAAAAATGCAGGAAAAATGCAACTTGCTGTCTCTGGTATTCTCTCTCTCGCAACACATTTAAACATAAAATACATTCTCACGAATGGTGCGGTGCGTGGTAATGTCGTCATTTTCAGCATAAAGACTCGTCTACAGCATTTAATCCATAAAATGTCTAATCAGTTTTCCCTTTTACGTACTCCTTTACGTTTAAATTGCCTCTCCTAAACGTGCAGAATAATAAACCAGACTGGTTTTTCACTTGTAGTCCACATGTTTTGTAGAAATTGTAGCGCTGACACAGCGCCCCCCTCGTATCGTCAGGGCAGTGCATTGGAGGCAGGCCTCAAAACGTGATTTAAAGTCAAATGAACAGGTTAAACAAGTTGTTCTTATGCCTGATTCTTTATCCAGGTGATAGAAAACCAACGCGCCCATCAAAAACCCATTTACAAATGTATTTCACTTTTAGGGGGCGAAAAAAGCCCCGAATGGGACCGAGCGCTGAGTGAATGAGACGAGCTCAAGTCGCTCAAGTGTGTGCAGGACGCTGGAGGCTCGCCGCAGCTCCACCCTCTACACCAGGGGTCACCAACCTTTTTTCAGCCGAGGGCTACTTCAAGAGCATTAAGTTGTTCGAGAGCTACTATACCAGTTAAAAACAAATCCTAAAGACTTAAACGTATACTGTTTACTTATAGGTTATTGACCCCATATTATATCAAAATCGCTTTATTTTAAACTCGTACTGAGTCACAAGAACAGAAATAACTTTATTTTTTAAGAATCAGATTAAAGAAAATTAGGTGTTTTACACCTTAGAAAAAGTCTCAAGGGCTACTGGGCATGCCCCAAAGGGCACCTGGGTGCCCGCGGGCACCACGTTGGTGACCCCTGCTCTACATGGTATTGACAACTGATAAAACATTTGGGCATTTTTTTTAACCACGAGATTGATTAAAATCATAGGAAATCCCAATCATCTTAAGAGAAGGGACTTGTTTTTATAAAGTTTATTGTATTTTTTTATTTTTGTTTTTTTCCATGATGACTGGTGAGGCCTGGCCTCATCTGCCTCCCCTGACCACACGTCACTGATCCTACCCAAATCCCCAGTAAGTGAAGATGCTGCAGTCGAACTCGAAAGTGCGGCTAACTCTGTCCTGAGATGTTAGCGTGAGTTTGTTACTGATTTTATTGTTAAATTCAGCAGGATCTTCTCTTGCTGTCGCATGCCGGCTTTTTAAAAAACTTTTATTTAGTATTGTGTCAGTTACAGTCCATTTTGTCCACACACGAAAAAAGATACATGGCTTTGGTTTGATATACTGCAACCACCACTGCATCTCGGTACTTTTCCAGTTTTTTAAGATGAGTCTTAGAATTGATACAATACCTGTACACAAAATGTTTAATTTGACCTTGTTTAGCCCATTGACCAATTGTTGGTCGCACAATAAAGTTAGCCTAGGTGATCTTGGCAGAATAGTTTGGAGACCCTTCTCCAGGCAACGTAGGGCACCATCGCACAGAAGGTAGAGAACGGGGCAATCCCACAATGCATGGAGAAGCGTACCCCGAAAAGTTCCACATCTCCAACACTTGTCATCTAACCCCCCATTTAACCCCATGCAATGTAGTTTTGATGGAGTGTAATATATCCTGTTCAATATCTTGAATAGAATACCTCTACCTTCAGTTGTAATTTTCCCATTGTTATTGTTGTACTAAGAACACCACATCAAGTTTGAATTGTCACAATTTATTCAATAAGGATTAAAGGCAGGATTGGATTTACAAATCTGGATTTGAATCTCCAAGAGTTAATCTGGTTTGAAATACCCAATTTTTTTAATCAGATCTGGGAAAAATCCAAACCCAGTGGATTATGTTTGAAGTTTGATTGATTGATCTGCTGATCTGTACGCTGTGGTACTTTTCGCAGTGAGCACCACCTGAAAAAGACCGGGACCAAGGAGCCAGAGGAAAATAATGCTCTCTTTGTGAGCGCCTTATCACAGGCACTCAGCGCTGTCAGGGCTGAAATTAGCTTGTGCTGCTCTGAGCTATCTGCTGCTGATGAAATATAAGGGCATCACTTTGGGAAGACTGTGATGGAGGAAGGAGGCTAGGATGAAACAAAGAAAGATAAACACAATTTACATGTTTAGCTTTCAAGGGAAAGAACTACAGTTATTACATTTCAGTGCTGTTGTAGGAATAGTTCCCAGGAATAAAAAAGAAACAAAAAAGTGAGCACTAACACGACCTTCTTATATCAAAGTCAAACGGTTTTGTTTTTCGAAACAAGGCGCTGGTCCTTCAGTTTTGCTAAATGGTATTATCCAAATGCAGTACCAGTTACTGCTGTAGCTTTTAAAAGGAAAGAAGAATTGTTTGTTTCAAATTTGTGATGTGATCAAAATGATAGAAGTCAGAGGAGAGATACAGTATCTCCAGACTTGCACAAGCCGCTTGTCTCGACTTGCAGACGCCATTGTACACTCTTCAGATCAAGCTGATGGAAGCGCTTCTATGTGGACGGTGGAAAAACTTGGTGGTTTTGACTCAACAATGATCAGGACAGGGCCTGTTTGATCAGATTTCCAGTTGGAGAGAGTGCAGAGTTATCTCAGTGGGAGAAAGCGTGCCCGTCTCACAGCATCTTCAGTCCTGCCTCAGGGAGAAGACTGCAGTGACAGGTCCAAATGACTGAAGGACAGCTTCATCTCAACACAAACACAGGAGAATCTCGTCGATCTGGACTAAATAGATACAAATTAACAATGACAGGAAAACAGTAGGTTTGTGGATTGAGAGAAACACCATTTGCATGTAGTAGTTGTTCTGAACTTGAATATAGTGCAAAAGTAGATATTTCTGGGGAAATATCTACACACTTTTTTCAATCAATGGTGGACTAGCAGCCTATTTGTTGTCTTTTACATTAACATTTCAATGTTGCCCCCTGAAAGCCGTGATTATAAACCCACCCTTGTGAACAAAATTGGAACGTTAGAAATGTTGATGCATTGATAAAAAGATAAAGATGTTCGGAAGTATTGACACCCCTACACTTTGCCCACATTTTGTCATGTTACAGCCTCATTCCAAAATTGCTTCAATTAGTTTTCTTTCTCATCACACTACACACAATACCCCATTCAAAACATGTTTTTTTCCAAAATGAAAAATGTGTTTTGAATTTTTTGCAAATTTATAAAAAATAAAAAAATAAACTGAAATATTGCCATAAGTATTGACACACCTATGACACTCAGCCACTGATTGTCCTTGAGATGTTTCTAAAACTTGACTGTGGTCCACTCGTGCTAAATCAAATTGCATTCCACCAATCAGGCCTTTACGGTGCAGCGTTGCAGAGATGGTTGCCGGTAAAGGTGCGTTCAGACCGAACGTGCGTCCACACTCCTTCAGCCTCTAGTTGGACGCCAAACATTGCCGCTTCACACTCGCGAGAAACACCTGTCTGCCGAAGTTTTGCAAGCGTCATAATTAGGAGGCGTGTCATACAACTCAGGCCGAGCGCAAACCACGATGATCAACTTCTCCTCCATGCTGCAAGTCTATGGAATCAGTTTTGTGCCAAAAGAAACAAACAAAACTTCTTCAATGTAAAACAAAAATAGGGAATTTGAGAGAAAATAAAACTAATTAAAAAAAAAAAAAGTATAACTTGCAATCAAATTCTTTGTCTAATTGCGTAAAGTATTGGTATTTTACTCTTCTAATAATGTATTCTTCTGTTTACGGTTCCCTCTGCTTCTCTCTCTCCGGTCAGACTTTTGCTCCGACTCTCAGTTTTGCAGTCTCTCTGCAGCTCTCTCTCGTTTGCGCTCCTTGACTTTTTGTTTGCAGTTCTGGCACAATCCTCTCAGGTGGGCGGGCTTTTTCAGGAGATCGTCCCCATTGGCTAGTTAGTTTTTGATTGACACAGCTCATCAGCGCAGTGCCCCGGAAGTTGTGCATACGTAGCTGGCGCTCAAAGCGAACCTGGCTTTAGTAAAGAGGATAGTTTACAGAAAGACGACACAAAGAAGACCAACAACGACCATCTACAACAACAAAAATGAATGAAATGTAAGTATTTTATCACATTCAGTGTCTTTGTGTATGAAATTTTGTTGATTTGTTGTGTTAAGTTATAGATGAAGTAAAAGCAAGGTTTTGCTAACAAAGTTAGCTTTTACTGTAGACAGTATTAGCCAACTTGCTATGTCCCGTTAAGTTGTCTGTTATAAACATAGACGCCGCATTGACCGCTGAATCGTATGTCAACGTCTTAGTTATGTTTGTTAAATTACTCTCCCAAGCACCAGCTTCCCTTGACAAAAACAGCTATTTAGCTTACGGGAACGGGAGGTGTTGGTCCACTGCTGCCGCCTTTCCTAATACTGCGGTGAAGAATAAAAGCCCGGTTAAAGTGGGCTGAAGTCCGAGTGTAATTGTGGGAATGTGTGATTTCGGTGTTTGAACGGATTTGTTCAGATTTATACAAACGAACCGACCGAAGCGGCAGTAGACCAGCAGCGGCTGTGTTCTGCGGTGGTAAAAACGCTGTTTTTGTCAAGGGAAGCTGGTGCTTGGGAAAGAAGGATCTAACTTTGCTTTCACGTCAGAAAAGGCTGTCTAAAGGCAAGGTAAAGCACTGAGTGAGTAACTGACATTAGCTAAGATTTAAAAAAGTTATACTCCATAGGCAACTAGTGTTTGTTTACAAGGCTGTCTGCTCGGTTCAAATATGACGAAGCGACGGACTGACACGGCCAGTGCGGCGTCTATGGGTACACTACACTTGCTGGTGTGATCAGTATCAGTTAAGATTCACGATAATTTATCCTGCTAATCAGGGGAGACTGGTGGAGCTGCCTTTTAATACTTAAACTGTCTTCTTCTCTCTGTTGAAGAGGTAACACTGTGGAACCTGAGCAGGGCCTAAACACCGTGCAGTCACAGGTAATTACCTACCTATCTATTTTAACACGTGATGATACAGCTAATATCAATTCCATTAAGGCTATTAGTTTTCACCTGTGACCCGAGTAAAGAATATAACAAAAGCAAGCTAAATTAATTTCTGACATATTCGCTGATGTAGTTTGTTTGGTATTACAAATTTGGTAGCTTGAACTAA
The DNA here is from genome assembly GCA_007210695.1 of Neogobius melanostomus. Lineage (NCBI taxonomy): Eukaryota > Metazoa > Chordata > Actinopteri > Gobiiformes > Gobiidae > Neogobius > Neogobius melanostomus. The sequence continues at coordinate 250,615 of VHKM01000227.1, read as the reverse complement.
CCAGTCAGTTACTGTTGCCAATAAATAACAGCTGATTGACACATCTCTGCCTCACCAAGGTCACCTCCAGTGACGTGGGAGAGCATTCAGTCATTAATAAAAACATTAAGGGGTATGTTACTGTAAATAACATTAAATTACAAATAGTTGTGTTTGTTATTGAACTAATGATATACAATGCTTTATAATGGTATTTGTGTATTTGTACAGTTTAGAAGGTGTGAATATAATCTATTGTCTACACAAGTTAACACAAGATACAATGTTGGCTCAGCTGAACTGGTTCATCTTCACTCTCCAGCAAAGTGCAACCCCTGGTGCTGATGCAGCCACAGCAGCCACAGCAGCTGTACAGAGTATTCTTTCAGTTTTGAACCAGTCATTGGGCAAGGCCAGCACAGAAAAGAGTCAGGGACAGAGCCCGGGGCAGCGCCCAAGCATGGATCAAGAAATGGCCAGGTCTCAGATTTTAAATAGTGATTCATAAACACTGTAACAACAATAAATCCACTGTTTAATTGTTCTCAGAAAAAACCCATTTTATTTGTTATAACTGATAAATGGTTTTGGATTATAGTAAAACACATACATTACAATACCATTTATTTACTGTGAAATTTTTTTTGCAGGTCTTTCCCTGGATTTTTTAGGCGAGGGTCCAAGCGAAGCTCAGTGAGCTTTAATAGGCCAGCAAAGATAGCCAAACAGTGGAACCCTTTTCATTTCACAGTTTATCTACTTTATAAATATTGTGAAACAACCCCCCCACCAGCTCAGGAACTTCAACACAAGCAAGCTGGTCTGGGGAAGAGAACACTGCTCATGTCTGAAGACATGACTCATTCAGAGGTGACCTATATTTCTTTCTCTTATTCACTCATCAAGCAACTGAAACTGTTGAAAATTCATAATATTAACTTACATTTTAGGTCTCCAGATTGTTTGAAAGTGCTTTTCCAAAAATGAAAACAAACACTGGAGGATGGCTTCTGTACAAAGCAGCTGGTATAAAACAAAATTAAAACTGTTGCATACTGTCATGGATTCATTGTTTGAACCAGCTGCAAAATTTTCATATTTTGTAATTTTTGAAATGGAAGGCAGCATTTATATGTAATACCACAGGAAGTACAATCAGAAGTGCCTCTGGAGGAGGGAAAACCATGCTGTACATTGTTCCTTTACAGGAAGAATTGGATCTAGCACCTCTTCCCCACGATGCCCCAGAGTTTTCACTCATGCCAAAGGCTGAATGCAAGAGTAGCTTTAAAGTAATGCCTTTGCAGCTTCTTGCCCTCTATGTAAAACAATGTGATGCCCCAAAATCTGACACACCCTCAGATTCAGAACCAGAGGTAAAAAAAAACTAAACAAAAAACCTGGGCTTCTTGTGCTTAACTGTTTTCAAGAAACATTGATGACAACATATTGAAAATGTAACTTTTGCCTCTATTTAGATCTCTGAGGTACTCTCTTCTTGGAAGAAAGTAAGTTGCTTCTCACATCCAGGGTCAACGAACTTAACTTACTGTATGCTCATTCAGACTGTTTTCTGTGATGACATGTATGTCTCTTTGTTTTAGCCAACAAAAGGAATGTGCCCTGTATGTAATAAGGATTATCCAACAGGGGAATTGGAACTACATGCAAGTGTCTGTGATGACTGGGAGAATAACTTGGAAAGGTATTGTTATCATTTTAGCTCTTAAGGTTGAATGAAGACACATCGTGGCAGACTAACTAAAACATGATGGATTTTGACACTGGTGTCTGGTATTGTGAATACAAATCAAGCTAATACTAACTTTGTTATTGCCATCCAAAAATGAATCTATTTATATTTTTGTCCAGTCCTGTGATCTGTTTGGATGGCAGCCCTGTTGTGTCAAAGGAGCTGCAAAATGAGGACATTTCATGGTATGTTAATTTTTTCTGTCTTTGACCCTGAAAGAGCATATAATTCACGTACAAGCTACTATTTTAAATCAGTGCAAAGTATATTTTTGAATATAGCTTAATGAGTGCTTTCCCAGTGTGATTTGTTAACCCCAGAGCTGACTTAAGACGTGTTTATTACACATACAGCCTTTCAAGCAACATGAATTCTAGGGCTAATTATGAAAAAGAAGTACTAACGTAGGATAAGGAATCCTTGTTAGGGCTAGACCACTTCTAATTGTCGCCTGTTAAAATCCCCTCAGCCCTGGATTAACATGTCTCTTAAATGCAGTGTGAAGGCACTTCTGCAGTGTGTACAAGTGTTCCTTTGACCAAAAAAACCTAGTGTCAAATAATCTATGTATGCATAAATTCACACTTCTAAATTATGGGAATTATCATTAACAGTGAGGAAGCTGGAGTTGACACTGGTGCATTGCGGAAAGAGTTTCTAACAGGTCAAGATCATAACTCACAGATAAACATTTAATTCATAAGGTTTCTTCAGTGTCTTCCCCTTTTTGATCAGTGAAAGTGTTGCCACCTAAAAAAATAAATAAAGATTTCCCCATCATTTATCTAGAGATGATTGCTGGCATAGAGACAGGGCTGTTTGAGGGAGAGGATGGCAAGAGAAAAATGCCAAAATACTCTTTAAATGACCTTGACAGTGGCCTATTTCGGTGCGTTTCTGTTACCAACAGTATCTTGCAGTTGCATGATTCTGCCTCCACATCTAATTATACTGTATTCATACTGTAAGTCTTAAATGTTTTTGCTTTTTCCTTTTATTTGCTGTCATTTCAGAGTTGCTTGGGAAATATTTGCTGTAAGCCTTGCACAAGGTGGCCCAGCACCAAAGTTTTTACAGGAATGGTGCTATAATTTTCTTTTGACTGGAAACTTGGAAAACATTACCACAGATGATGTACATGATCTGGAGTTTTCTTCATTGATCAAGATGGTATGTTGCATGACTAATTATTATATCCTCAAATGTTATTGTGCACATTAATGATACAGAGAAAAAATCCGGTTGACTTTGTTGAACTCATTAACCTCTATAACCCTTTGTTTTAGGGACCATTAATAATTCAATTTAAAGACCTCAATGGAAGAGGCAGCTCTGAGATCCAGAGGTGTACAGTGGGGAAATGGAGGGCTCAATCTCCTGTAGTCTAATAATAATCCAATTTTATTCGTATTGTACTTTTTAAGGAACTCAGACACTTCATGACACTACCAGGTCCATAATGAAATAATGCTAAAATAAAATATGGAAAAACTAAAAGAATAATAGTGGGAAAACTGTAGAGGAAAAGGCTGAATTGATTGATATTCATTGACAGCATATAGTTTAGATACTGTCTTTAAGATGTCAGTTTGATGTGGTGGAATTTGATCTAAAATTTTCTTCTTAATTTTGTCAGGTTGAAGAAACCTCAGACTTGCCATCTTGCACTGAACAAATTCTCAACTGCGGTTATACAGGACCTATCAACGAGGAGAACACAGACAAAATAATAAGGTTACTGTTATAACTGTTTTTAAGCAGGCTGTGGTCAGGCCACTGCTTAAAAAACCCAACCTTGACCCAGCAGTTTTGTCCAATTTTAGACCTGTGTCCCATCTGTCTTTTCTCTCTAAAATCCTGGAGAAACTTGTATTCAATCAGTTACATTCATTTCTAGACCAGAACAGCATCTTTGAGAAATTCCAGTCGGGTTTCAGAACACGCCACAGCACTGAGTCTGCACTATTAAAAGTGCAGAATGACATCCTGTTGTCTCTGGACTCTAAAACACCAGTGTTGTTGGTGATGCTAGACCTCACTGCAGCATTCGATACAGTGGACCACTCCATCCTCCTTACCCGCCTGGCCCAGCAGGTGGGCCTTCAGGGACCCGTGCTGCAGTGGTTCATGTCCTACCTAACAAACAGGTCTTTTTCCGTGGTCATCAATGACTTTTCCTCCTCTACAGCCTCTCTGTCCTCTGGAGTACCACAGGGTTCCATTTTAGGTCCGGTTTTGTTTTCACTTTACATGTTGCCCCTGGGTTCAATCATCTCTCGCCATAACGTTTCCTTTCACATGTATGTAGACGATCTACAAATCTACTCCCGGTTTCGCCAAACTCCCCAGACACACCTCAGTCCATCCACAGGTGTCTGGATGACATTAAGCTCTGGCTCTCACAGAACTTTCTGTGTTTAAACGAGGGCAAATCTGAACTCATTCTTTTTGGCGCTCAAAATCCACTCAGCTCAACTGTTCCTGGTCTTCAGTCTCTCGTCCCCACACTGTCATCAAAAACCTAGGTGTTAATCTGGATGCAAACCTGGACTTTCACAAGCAAATTAACTCTGTAGTAAAGGCAAGTTTTTTCCAGCTTCGCCTTCTGGCTAAATTGAAGCCTTTCCTCAGCCGCTCCGACTTGGAAAAAACTATGCACGCATTCATCAGCTCACGATTGGATTACTGCAATGCACTGTATATTGGACTCAGTCAAACCCTCATTCACAGATTACAGCTTGTGCAAAATGCTGCTGCCCGGCTCCTCACCAACTCTCGCAAACATGACCATATCACACCTGTCCTTTACTCCCTGCATTGGCTCCCGGTCCTTTTCAGAATCCAGTACAAACTTTTGCTTTTTGTTTTTAGTTCCATCCATGGCCTTGCACCTGTGTATTTATGTGAGACTCTGACCCCTCACCAGCCCAGCAGAGCTCTACGTTCTGCCCAACACCACCTGCTGGAGGTGCCCAGGTCACATTACAAAAAGTGGGGTGATCGGGCTTTTGCTGTGGCAGGTCCGAAACTCTGGAACTCGTTGCCGCTTGAGTTGCGTGCCGTTTCAGACCTGCCCCTGTTCAAAACAAAACTAAAGACTCATCTGTTTAAAAAGGCATTTGACACATAGTTCTGTGGCAACTGTTGTGAATGTGATAATGGTCTGTTTTTAATGAAATTGTACTCCTTTTAAATTGCATTTTTTTATTGTGTGCAGCGCTTTGGTAACTTTGGTTGTTGTAAGGCGCTTTAGAAATAAAACTTGATTGATTGATTGATTGGTTAAAATTGTATTTTGATATGCTGTTTTACTTTATATAAAAATTCTATTCAATATACTTTGGATTCCAAAAATGTTTTCTACTTCATAGACGGTCAAAAATTCCACGATATTAAATGGCTATATAATGTATTATAAATCAGAATCTTATTTATGTTCACCTGTCCTGCATCCTTTACTGTCCCTCTATACCTTAACATAACATTACACCATTGAATTAATAACCTAATTTTAAGAATTTACTTAACTACTAATAAATGGGGGAACCCTGTACATGACATGACAGTTTTTCTTTTGTATCCATATGAAGAGCAATTGTGCTCCACCAAGCTGCAAGACGAACAGTCATGCTGAGGCAGCTTCGTGAGGGACTGCAACTTTATGGCCTAATAGGTGTCATGGAAAGGAACAGAGCAGTTTGCCGTGACCTTTTTGTAGCTGGTGATGAAGAAAAAGTAAGTTACCATGATGTCTTGAATAAAAGGCATGTTGGTGCCACTCTGGTTCTAAGTATAGCAGGCTTGATTGAAATAATCTTATATTTTAGATACATAAAATTTGTCTAATGCACATATAATTTTTCATTTAAGTCATCAATATTTTTCTTCTTCATGAATGTGTTTTTCAGGTAGACTCCTACTACATTGTGTCGCACTTGGCCCCAACAATGAGTGAAAGTGGTCCACTGAAGAATGCAAGAGAGGCACAGATCTTAAACAACTTCCAGGATTTCCTGCAGGAGCTCGAAGGCAAGTGTTTACACCGCAAGAAGAAACAGGGAGATAAATGTCTGAGACTAAACAATTTGTATGAAGAATATACAGCATAAGACAAACAATTATAAGAATGGAGAGAGGCATAAGGAAGCGTTCACACCGAGAAGAAACGCTAAAAGCGCAACACAAGTCGTTTTCCTATGATACAGCGCGTCTGACCAATGTTCAAGCATCTTTTAGATGTTTTTAGACACACGTAGATGCTGAAAAGTTACAATATTTTAATTTTTAGCACCATTAGTAGCACCGTTTGTCATTGGCCCAAGCAGCCAATCGAATCCTCCTTCTGGTTTTGTTGTGACAGTTACGGCAGTTTCACGGGAGTTACGAGCGACAGACCACAATGCAATCCGAAGAAGAGAAATTTATCCTTATATTATTTAAGTACGAATAATTATACAACACAAGAACACATCAATACTCGAACAAACACAGGAGGAGACACGCATGGAGCTGTGTGAGCAGCAACTTTACATTTTGTCTTTACCGTTTGCTAGGTTACGTATGCACCCCCACTCCACAGACGCTCCTTAGGTTTTTTTTTGTCTAGCGCGCATTGAATAAGAGTTTTAAGCGTCTTTGAAGCATCGATGTCTCATATCGGTGTGGTCGCCCCCTAAGTGTGCTTTGCACAGCATTTTGACACTCTAAATTTACTTTTAAATGGTTGTCACCTTCCACTTAAATTTTGTATAGCTTCACCTGAGGGTTCCCAGACCCCACTTTGGTTAAACCAGTGCTTCTCAATTTGCATACTACATTAAGGCACTATTTTTACTGCCACTGTGCCATTACAGTATTTGGTCTGCTGTTGCCACTAATACTACTTTAATTAACCCTTAATAGCACAGCATTACTGTCATTACTACTGTCAACCACTTCAAAATTGTTTAAGCGTCAAATGATAAAGCCAATAAAATAATTGAATCTTTAATACTGTTGCGTGCACATAACTTAATTTGTAAAACTTTTAACACCCACTGGATTGCTGTTGAAAATGTATCCTTTCCCAGTTCGTAATGGTAACTGTAAACAGGATCTCGTAACTTTGCAGACCCAAAATGGATGCTGCAAAGTAATATCATGTCTGTCTGGTTTTGTATTCAGCTATTAACATTGTCTCATTATGAATGTCCTCAGATGGAACTGCAGGGGATGAGGATGCACTCACTGTGCCGGACGTGATGCAGTGGTTGACAGGACAGTCACACAGACATCTACTTCTCTCAGAGAGAGAGACTTTTACCATCACTGTCCACTTTGACCATACATGTGTGGAACGGATGCCAGATCACACGATTTGTTATCCAGTTGTTAGTGCCTGCACACAGACGATCACATTTCCCACTGCACATTTTCTTGACTACTGTGATTTCAAGGTAAATATGGAAACAGCTGTCAAATGTGGCGCAGGCTTTTATAGAATCTGAGATATGGGGTTACCTTTTATGTTCTGCGTTATAACAGAAGAGTATGTTTATGTGCTCATGTCTGATTTTAATATGTAATGTTTTCCCAACTAAAAAAATTCTAAAAATGTTGCTTGATATATTCACTCATTTACTTTAGCAAAATGTTGCATAGCCACAAACTTGTTTAATCCAGTTCAGTTTGTCATTTTAAAATGCACTTACAATTGACACTCATTTGATATTCAGTTATACTCTCTTCCTGTGATATGCAAAAGGCAAAAAATAAAGTCACAATACAAAAAGTTCATATTTTTGGAGTTTAACTGCAGAAACATAGTCTTTGCACAAGATCAAGTGTCTGAATATAAAGCTCCCGATGACTCAGTGTCGATGTCATGGGATTTATTAATCCCTGAAGGATGGCAAGGTTCAGGTCTGACAGGGGACAAGGGATCTCTGACACTACCACTCCATCATCTGGGTCAGCATCGACACATTGATCCCTGAAAAGATCCTCCAATGGCTGAAAGACAGGTAACAGCAAGTTAGACCAATACTGCTCAGAGATAAAGCTTGTCCAGTAGCCCCACCTTAGCGTCAGCTCACTCTTGGGGGAGCAGACACCCATTGCTGATGAAATCATGGAAATTCAAATGTTAACCTGCTGCAACAGTCAATTTTGGCTAAATTAAAGACTTGGATAATTGAAATGGGTTACGTATTCCCCATCATAAAGTGCTAGAAATAATTTCTTACATGATCTTGGGGATAATATTTTAAAAGACATATGGCTGCAAGCTCCAGAATCCTATTTTCCTACCTTTCCCTGTGGAATAATTAATGACAAGGTTTGTACTTTTTGTAACCATTTATGCAGTCTTATGACCTTAATACTTGATTTTACATCATTTGGCCAGCAGGAGGTTTCACTTTAACAGTAAACCGTTGGTTGTGGTCATTATCAACTTGTGATAACCTGAGGTTTAGGTTAATCAATAACAGTGGAAAGGGAAGCAGAACCCATGTTGAGTTAGGAAACTGGCTTATAACATCTGGATGACCTTACACCATAATTTTCAGATACATGTCTGATGTTGGCAAGATTTTACTGCATCAAGGGGCTGAAGATTTTAGATTTAACTTGCTTGAGACAGAACTTTAAAGAGGGCAGTGCTTTGCAAATTAATTCAAGTGTACCTCAACATCTGGCTCAGTCACAGGTGTTTGGAGCATCCCAATGTGCCAAAGCTGCTCTGGGGAGAGGTTTCCTTCAGTTCTGACAGGATGATTGTTCCAGCTACCCAGAAAGCACTTCAGGTCAGACTTGAGGTGTGGGAGAAACACATAATGCACACAAAAGAGATGCATCTCATCTGACAGGTCAATCAGTCACTGTTCTTCCATTGTATGTAGTACATCATAGTATTTGCAGGTGACCGCTGACCACACGTCACGCTACAGCCTCTCTATTCTGAGGAGAATTTAAAACATGTAATTAGCACTTGCTGCACAAGCATGCCTACTACAATTCAAGGACAGTGCACATATCTGCTTCTGCTCTGATAGTAGTGGCTTTTACCTTTGATTGTGGACACTTTTTCCAGCAATGAAGCTACCGCGTCCTGTTCCTCGCACAGAGAACATGCATCGGCCAATGTCCACATTTTCCACCCCCTGGTCACCACGTACTCTAAAAGAAAGTAAGAAGTCATCATTCAATATGCTGGGGTAGGGCCCAGGGATTAGCCAATAGTGAAGCCCGCTGGAGGCTGCAACCCCCACAATTTACAGGAAAGAGCGATGTTTTTTTGTTTTTTTTGCTGAGGAAGTTTACCAATTTATGACATGATGCAGAAATAACTCACTCAGCCATTTTCAAATTCTCTGAAAGCTGATGAAAGGAGTTCCTAACTGATCTCCTTTAGCAGAGAATACACTGTCCTTTCCTTTACAACATCTAATTATTCTATATTATTAAACAATGTTAACATTTCTTTCCATTATTGAATTATATGTCTGCAATTGCAGTTTTGTCTCTGCATTTATCATCCATGTCATGTATAGTATTCTCATTTAAAAATTTGATCATGTGGCGTTTCTATCAGGTGATTAGGAAGGAAGATTATTTTGACTATTTGCAGCCAATGACTTATTACCATTACTTAAAACTATATGTGCTTCCAACCTTGAGGGCCATCCATGTTTCTGGACACCATCCAAGAAGAAGGAGAATGCGGTTGAGGCTTTGTTGTTGGCAGCAGCATCAAGATACAGGATCTATGCAAAAGAAATGGGTGGGTGTCATCACTGTGACACATGATTTTAGTTTTTTTGTTAAGACAGATCATTGACATACCCTTCTGGAGAAACCATCAATCCCACCAAATATCACAACATTAAATCTGAGAATAAGCACATACATTTGACATGAAAAATTAGTGGATATCAGAAGAGAATATTTCAATTGTCAGATTGATTTAATACGTGTTTATTGTGGAAAATCACATTTGTTTTTATTGTGGGCACATATTATGTGTGTTTAGTGAAAGCAAAAAGATTTGCAGTGAGAGAGGGCGTAAAAGGGCACAAGAGAGAAACACTCACCGAATCAATTTATGGTTGGTGTCAATATGAACCAATGACAGTGGTGCAGGAACACAGTAGGTTCTGCGAGCGACAAATCCAACCTGCATCATCCTGGCCAGAATTCCAGCTCCATCCACCCGCTTCATTGTAGCATTCACCCTATGCCACGCACACGGCAGCCTCTGGCCAACAGCTCACCTTTAACCAATCTATACCCAGCATGGGGCATTCTTGATTTTATGGACCTCACAGCATGATCAAGTTCATCATCAGACATTTTTGAATAGCATCCACAAACAGAAAGGCCATGTTCTTTCATCCGCTTATTAAGTGTTGAAATGCCATACAATGTGGCTAAATGTTCTAAAGGAAGTGAAGTGGAAAGGAGACTTTTAAGATCATCTGCATGAATTTCCAGGCGAGGCCGTCCCAGCTTTCCCACAGTGGCAGTTACAATATCTGACACATTAACTGATGCTTCTGAAACAGATTGAGAGGGGAAACTAAGGATGTTGATCAACTGAGGCGACGGTGGTGCAGAGAGTAGAGCGGGTCGTCTTGTGACCAAAGGGTCGGAGGTTCGAATCCCACAGGTGCCCACTGTCGTTGTGTCCTTGGGCAAGACACTTCACCCACCTTGCCTCCAGTGTCTGCGTACACTGGTGTATGAATGAGGTGAATGGGACTGGTTCCTTGATGTAAAGCGCTTTGAGTGCCTAAAAGCAGGTAGAAAGGTGCTATATAAAATGTGACCATTTACCATTTAACTCCTGTAGACTGTGAATGAGTTCTGGTGGGATGTTTAAGTGATCTGTTGCCAAGGAAAGCTTTTGTTGAGCAACATCCAGGAGGTACTCCATATCAAGCGTCTCATTTCTGAGGATCAAGCTGAATCTTGCTTGAATCCTCTGCAACAGGTCGTTTCGTACTTGCTCCTGCAAGCACAGACATTACCAGATGTCAGAAGTACATAATGCCTTTAGAACTGAACAAATTTCATTACATTATCCAAAAACACTATCACAGACTGAAACCAGTTCAGCTGCGGCAGCAGAATCTTATTTTCTTACCTTTCCCTTTGAAATAATTTACTTTTTGTAACCATTTATGCAGTCTTATGAGCTTAATACTTGATTTTACATAATTTGGCCAGCAGGAGGTTTCACTCCTCTAACAGATTAAACGGTTGTGCTCATTGTCAACTTGTGATGACCTGACGTTTAGGTTAATAAGAAATAAATAACAGTGGAAAAGGAAGCAGAACCCATGTTGAATTAGGTAACTGGCCTATAACATCTGGATGACCTTACACCATAATTTTCAGATACATGTCTGATCTAATAGCTGAAGATTTTAGATTTCACTTGCATGAGACAGACCTTGAAATATATAGAAACAATTCTAAAAAAAAATATTTTAAAATGTTGTTGAGTAAGAAGATAGAAATTGATACTGCATACATGACAGTGTGATATTAGCTGTATCATCACGTGTTAAAATAGATAGGTAGGTAATTACCTGTGACTGCATGGTGTTTAGGCCCTGCTCAGGTTCCACAGTGTTACCTCTTCAACAGAGAGAAGAAGACAGTTTAAGTATTAACAAGGCAGCTCCACCAGTCTCCCCTGATTAGCAGGATAAATTATCGTGAATCTTAACTGATACTGATCACACCAGCAAGTGTAGTGTACCCATAGATGCCGCACTGGCCATGTCAGTCCGTTGCTTCGTCATATTTGAACCGGGCAGACAGCCTTGTAAACAAACATTAGTTGCCTATGGAGTATAACTTTTTTAAATCTCAGCTAATGTCAGTTACTCACTCAGTGCTTTACTTTGCCTTTAGACAGCCTTTTCTGACGTGAAAGCAAAGTTAGATCCTTCTTTCCCAAGCACCAGCTTCCCTTGACAAAACAGCGTTTTTACCACCGCAGAACACAGCCGCTGCTGGTCTACTGCCGCTTCGGTCGGTTCGTTTGTGTCACTTCGGTAAATCCGAACAAATCCGTTCAAACACCGAAATCACACATTCCCACAATTACGGACTTCAGCCCACTTTAACCGGGCTTTTATTCTTCATGTGACCGCAGCATTAGGAAAGGCGGCAGCAGTGGACCAACACCTCCCGTTCCCGTAAGCTAAATAGCTGTTTTTGTCAAGGGAAGCTGGTGCTTGGGAGAGTAATTTAACAAACAACATAACTAAGACGTTGACATACGATTCAGCGGTCAATGCGTGCATGCACAACTAAAGTGACGCCCCTCCCCCAAAGAGGAATTTAAAAAAAATACTCCGCAACCCATTCATATCGTTCACTGTAAAGACTCGTTCAAAAGAGCCGGATCGTTCACGACCGACACATCACTATTGGCGCCCCGTCCTTTCGGCGCCCCTATGCAAGGCATATATTGCGTATGCCCTTTTTGCGCCACTGCTGCAGGTAACAGGTGACGCTTGTGCTCACTATTTGAGCCCAGTCCCTGATTGGTTAACAAGGCGTAAATGAACGCACGTGTAGATTGTGATTACTTGAGTGCATGAAGCAGTGGGCGGGGCATCGCTGCTCTGTACCGCGCTGTTCTCACTGGCTTTGACGCGCGTTTATCCTCATCCGCTTGCATTTGCTACGCTTCATACGCGCGGACATCTTTGCTTACATTTCGACGCGCGTCGAAGCACGTCTACATAGGGTTAACATGGAAGTTGGTGGCGTGTCAGCGTTTGGTCTGTACGCACCATAAGGTTCTTCCATTTCCTCAGAATAACACTGGAGTGACCATCAGGTTCTTGCTCTCCTCCCTGAACAAGGCCCTTCTATCCTGGTTGCTCAGTTTGGGCGGGACTCTTCCTAGGCTAGCTCTAGGAAGGGTCCTGGTGGTTCTGAACTTCTTCCACTGACCAATGATGGAGGTCACTGTGCTCTTGGAGACCTTTAATGCCGCAATCATTTTTCTGTCCCTTTCCCCAGATCGGTGCCTCTGTTCAAACCTGTCTCTGAGGTCTACAGACAGTTCCTTTGACTTCAGGGCTTAGGTTCTGATCTAACATGCATCTGTCAGCTGTGGGACCTTATAGAGAGGTGTGTGTCTTTCCAAGTCCAATGAATTTCATTTAGCACAGGTGGACTCTGGTCAGTTTGTAGAAACATCTCAAGGTCGATCAGTGGGAAAAGGGATGCATGAGCAAGGGCTGGGCAATTAATCGAAATCGCCATCTCAATAATCGTAATGGGACATTAAAATCGTCAGATTCACAGCATTTCACAGCACCTAGTTTTGGAGTTTGGACGAGACAATGGGAGATTCTTGTGTGTTAAATGATACTGGAGGAAAGCACTTGTTTTGTTCGAGCTGAAGTTTGACTAAAAGGCCTGAGTTCATGAATCAGCTACATTTATTACTTTTAAGTGTGGAATAATAAAATTGAATCAAAAATCAAGATCAATCAATACAACACTTATTGTGTGTAGATTGATGAGAGAAACAAACAATTTACTGTTAATCCATTTTGGAATGAGGCTGTAACATAACATGTGGGAAAAGTGTAGGGGTGTCAATACCAGATGCATGGTATGTTTTTGTTTTGTTTTACTATGAACACGCCGGTACTTCTTACTTCGAGATGCCATGTGTAGTTAAAATAGCTGCCCTGTCACCCTGTGTAGCAGATTTAGCTACAAAGACTACCACTGTTGCCTTGAGTACAAAGTGACGATAAGGATTCTCTGTAGGCTTGAAATGACCGAGTGCACACACGCTCTCAAATGCACTCACAATGCAGCCTGACTTTGGAGATTTTTCTCTTTTTTTTTTCCTTTTTGGGACCCAGAGAGATTCGCACCCCACCTCTTAGCCAGTATCCCGCTGCACCTCACCTCCACAGCTATTCTAGGAGGCCGAATTCAATTACACGGAAGTTTTGAAGCCCGAGGTGAAGCCGGCACTGTCCAGATAAGGCACTAGCATGACGGAGAGTGTGGCCCACAGTAACAGCGTCGGGGTTATGGAGCAAACTCTGATGGATTTAGTAATTTTCAGACCATTATAACAGGTTGGATCATGGATTCTCTGGACTCTTGCTCTGCAGAACCAGAATTGAGAATCTCCTGTGAGCTTTTAACTATGTTATTGCTTCATGATATCCTGGAGGTGTGTTTTATCCTGTCCAGGTTTGAGTAGTACTATGTAAATATTCAGATTGTCTCACTTGAACCAACTCATATCATTAAGTGGTTTCTCCAACATAAAATAGATTAAGTAAAGCCTGGTTCCCACGACAGGATAATTAGGACGATTTTAGCCCTGATTCTCCCCTTCCGTCAATCTTAAGGACGCTCCGATTATCGTGAGATGATCTTCTCAGATATTCCTGCCGTGTGTGGTGTGTTCAGACTGCTCTCATCTGCTCGGAAGGACGTTGGGACTGCTCCAATCTCAAATTTGGGATATTCAACATGTTGGATTGTTTTGGCCTGATTTCTCATGGTGTGTGGGAGCCCTAAAGACAAACAAAGTCTGTTGACTGTGATGTGTAGCCAATCAGAAAGCGAGGTGACAAGGCGGAGCGGAAGCACTGGGAAGCACCGAGGGGAATCCAAAATAAAAACAGCTGTAAAGGCGCACCAGAAAGTCCGGTGGACGTCAGAGACAGGTTTTTTTTTTCCAGTTAAAAACAAACTAGAAACTATGGCCACTGCCTCTTCTCCATCTACCATGTTTGTTTAGTCTGAAGTTATGTTTGTTCTCGAGAGATTTTGGGAATGTTCCTGAATGAAATCGGTTTGTGTGTGATGTGTTGATTTTGCCATGTGGCTGCACAACACACACTCTATGGCCAAAACTTAGACACTTTAACACTTTTCACAAATAAATATCAGTGCTTCAGCCTCACAAATATCAAAGTAACAATATAGTAAAATAAATGTAGGGATGCAATGGTTCAGCTATCTCCAGGTTGGGTTATCAGGGAGCAAGTGTGACATAAATAATACATTGGTTAAAAAAAAAGGTTAGGGTGTATCAGTAATGACGTAGAAGAGACCTTCACGCCCGTGGGTCCTGGAGACATTCTGGTCCTGGAGAGATGGGAATCAACAACTGATCTCCTTCTCAGCACCTGGCACAATGCACTGCAGTCTGCGCCTGTTCCTGGCAGTGGCACCCACATACTACTGTGTTTTTCCAGGCCACTTTAGTGCTAAAAGATAAAAAATGCATACAATATCTAAAAGCAAACCCAAGCGGTGTCAATTTGTAACCCATCTTCCTCACCATTGAGCACCATCACTGCGCAGTCGCCCAACACAGTGCATTCTAAAGGCCCCATGTTCCGTATGCAGCGCTGTTCCATTAGCCCATGTGACATTTACCGACGCGAGCCACATATGGAAATGCCGTGAGAGAAAACAACAGAGTCCATCACTACCACATCCCCAATTTATGATCCCATACGCCAGGCCGGGGCCGAGTAATGCCCCAGCGCCGCACTTCATCTACCGCTGATGGAAATCCAGCCGAGATCCAACGTGCGGTTCCGGACGCGAGAGGGTTTACGGCATCAAGGCAATATCAAAAATGAATGAGGATTTGCAACAAACACAGTGGCTCCTGAATGATTCATGGGTCGTGTAATGGAAAAGTATGAGAGAAGGGACGACAAGCAGCGCTCCAGACTGGTTCGTTGTGGGGCGGGGGAGCAGCGGGTAATTCCTGAGCATGTGACCACAGATGCTCTGGTGCTTTAGGTCAAGAGGTGTCATCCTATAAGCACGCCAACTTCACACCGACAGGAACTTCGTAGCATTCTTTTTTATCCCCTCTTCCAAACAGAAAATATGGTTTAGTAACAGTGCAATAACATCATGAAACCATTTCCAACACCTGCACACAGGAAAGAAGATTCTTATTAAGAGGATCATTACTAGAGATGCACCGATCCAGCTTTTTTGCTTCAGATACCGATACTAGGGGTTTGAGAATATTAAACGAGACTTTCTCAAAAGTTCAAATCAAATTCACTTTATTTATCCATTAGGAACTTCATTTGCAGAGGAAGTGCCTGTACGGGCCCAATAAAAACAGTACATCCACAGACATACAACACAATCAACATGTTGTTGTGAGTAAAAAAGCTGGTCCACTTTTCGCCAAGTCTCATTTGGTTCCTGTAGACAAGATGTTATCAATTATAAGCTATCTAATGGAAAAAACATTAAACAAAGAATAACTGGACTCTTCTACTCTAAATATATGACCGGCTATTTAGCTTACATTAAAATTAACTGATCATTACAACTTGTACATAACAAATCTGTTGGATCAGTTATTCTTTACCAGAATTTCATAAACTAAACCAAATCCTTGGCTACTCCAGCAGTGGCCGATTTAATTTTATTAGGCTACTGTTGTTGACGCTAGCATTAGCATGTTGTTGCTAGCTGCGGCGCTTTTCTCAGCAATCAAAATACGTTTGCAAAGTTTAAAACTAACCTAGTGATTTAATTCTCCAGGTTCTACACTGCATTCCAAATTATTATGCAAATTGTATTTCCTTTAATATTTCATGAAAGATTAAGCGTAATCATCGTACTGTTAAGAGATGTGTGGCTGATTCAGAGCACACACTGGTTTGTGCAGATAGGCACAATGAGGACGGTTTCTGCCAGACAAATACATAAACAATCCATCCAGCCTCCCCTAAACTGTTCATTGAATGCTCACGAGCAGAAACGGCTGCAGTGGGCCCATATTTTATGTGATTTTATTGTAAAGCATTGTTGTCGCCTTGAGTGTTGTAAAGGGCTCTATAAATAAAATGTGATTGATTGATTGATTGAACTATGAGGGTGGGAGGCAGTTCACATCCAAACAGCAGTTCTGGGAGGCTATGCAGACATCCTGCAAAGAAATCCAAGCAGAAACTCTACAAAAACACACAAGTGTAATGGATGCAAGTACAGGTGAATCTCGGAAAGCCGCAGGGATAAGCACAGTCTGGAGCGGATTGTCAGGAAAAGGCCATTCAAAAGTGTGGGGGACCTTCACAAGGAGTGGACTGAGACTGGAGTCAGTGCATCAAGAGCCTCCACACACAGACAGACCCTGGACATGGGCTTCAGATGTCGTATTCCTCTTTTTGAGCCGCTCCTGAACTACAAACAACATCAGAAGCATCTTGTGTGGGCTATAGAAAGAAAGACCTGGGGCCTCATTTATCAAGCTTGCTGCGCACAAAATGAGGTCAAAACTTTGCGTAGCCGCTCCTCTGCGCAAAAGATGGTATTTATAGAAAACAAACTGAACGTGAAACATTGCGCTCCTCCACGCAAACTATATAGCTCCCGTACGAGGTGCGCACTTTTCAGAAACACTGCTGAGAGAGACGGGGAGAGGCGAGGGAAGCAGCGAGGGGAGGACAGTTTGAGGAAGTCATGTTTGGTCACTTTTCAAATTGTACATTTGAACTTTATTTTCATCAGAAATTACAAAGATTAGAATGAAATGAGCAACTTAACACGATATTTGTGAAAAACGACTCGTATGTGCACTGACGCTGAAGCCTTTTAAACGGGAAGCACTGGACATAAGTCTGACCAACTGGGTTTAGGTCCAAAGCTGGGGTCACATGCCCTTGAGACACGAGGCTGTCTTAATGCAGTGCCCACCGGCACCGAGGCTCCACTGCGCGCTCCCTCCTCAGACACCACGGACACTGACCTCTCCTCACTCACACCACCCGGACAGACAGCTCTGCTTCTGCGTGCTCAATGGTTTGGATGAATGAAATGCCCCACAGTTGATCGTGTTTTTATTGGCAAACCTAAACCTTCCTATTGGCAAATACAGCCGACACTTAAGGCTCTTCTTTATGTTCTAAACATGTATTTTGAAAAGTGTTATTGATGGAATATAGAGAAAGATGCCAATACGTGTGATCAGAGAAGCAGATCTCACTCTTCATTAAAATTCCTCGAACCCGTGTCGTCTCTGCACGAGCTGCAGCGTCAGCCCTTCCCTCTCTGTCTCTCGCCTTCGGTTAAACCCACTCATTACCGCCTCATGTTTAGGGAAATCTCATTCATAAGTCACTTTGCATTGCCTTTTATGGTCAAATGGAGGCGGGCAGAGGGCGTGTCGTCATGTCCGCATCTTTCTGCTACACGTGTGATCAGCGAAGGAAAGATTGCAGTCAGGTGTGCGTACCCACGCATACGCAGGGTTTTATAAATCGGAAAAAACGTTGACTTTGAAAGTGCGTAGCAAAAGCACAACAAATTTTGTACGCAGAGTCTCACGCACAGTTGGATAAATGAGGCCCCAGGTCTGTTGCTCAGTGGTCCAAAGTTCTCTTTTCTGATGAGTGTGACTTTTCCACAGTCTGTGATGATTTGGGGAGCCATGTCTTCTGCTGGTGTTGGTCCACTGTGCTTTATTAAGTCCAGAGTGAGCGCAACCGTCTACAAGGAAATTTTAGAGCACTTCATGCTTCCTTCAGCAGACAAGCTTTATGAAGACACTGACTTCATTTTCCAGCAGGACTTGGGACCTGCCCACTAGGGTTGCCAACTTTCTCTCAACCAAATACGGGACATTTTTTTGTTATTTTTAAAATTGCCAATACAAAACAATAACAACAACAAACTAATCTCAGATTATTATTATTTTTTTTGCATCTTGCATGGACACACTGATACAGTAAACTCTAGGTGGGGCTGTTACACAAGGTGTTTGTGCTTTTTTTTATTTTTACTATCAGATCTACTAAACGCATTTGCCACCACTTGTCAGACTAAAAAGAAGCATGTAACCACATATCAGCGAATACCCATGGAACAAGCATTACAAACAACGCTTATTCCCAGAGCATCAGACCATCATTAAGGCAAAAGTTTACTCTATAGACGGCTGTCAAACAGCTCCAAAACATCATTTAAACAGCAGACTATGAAACAGCAGATTACCTAACAGTACATTCACCCAAATGATATGAGAGCATAAAGGAGTCGTTTATGTCCTGCCAAAGTTAACAACAGCGCTGAACCCGGACAGATGTGAACCGTGTCAGGAGCATCGCGTCCTCCTTAGGTACATAAACGCACGGCGAGGAGTCGTCCAAAAACCGAAGAATATCCGAGTATTCCACCGGTATTAGCTAGTTCTTCATAGTGTTTACAGAGACGCCGTGTGAAACTTTCAACACTCAATATAAGGGACAAAAGACATCCCGTACGGGACAATCCTATTTAGATAAATATACGGGATGTCCCGGCTAATACGGGACAGTTGGCAACCCTACTGCCCACACTGCAAAAGTACCAAAACCTGGTTAAATGACCATCAGATTACGGTGCAGGATTGGCTAGCAAACTCGCCTCCCTGAACCCCATAGTGAATCTATGCCAAAGAAAGATGAGAGACATGAGACCGAACAATACAAAAGGACCTGAAGGCCGCTATTGAAGCCTCCTGGGGTCTCATTTATAAAGCCCACGTACGGACAAAATGAGGCCAAAACCTTCCGTACGAACTGTTCTGCGCCAAAGGTGGTATTTATAGAAATTAAACTGAACGTGAAACATTACGCACTGCCACACTAGGTTTGTACCTGGCGTACGCAGTCCGCACAATCAGGAGAAACGGGGAAACAGTGACACACGGCTTGGTAGTGAATTTTGATCCCGCAAACAAGGCAGTACAAAACAATAATGATGACAACCAATGTTGATCTACACACATGCAACACTGAATTAATCCCACACAGTGCACTAATGTACTCGTACGTATTAATAACACAATAAATAAGCCTATGTCAGTGAAACGATATTTACAATACTGTAAAAAATAAAGCCTTTCTCCATTATTTTCTAATTTCCTACAGGGAGTAAAAATGCCACAGGGGCAAGCATGCAATTGCTCCAGTCTCATAGGGAACACAATCAAAACACAGACCAATATCTCTCAACTATGATTTAATTACTTGGAAACGGACAGAGCAAAGGTGTTTCCAATGATCCCACTTGCCGTGACCATATAAGAACAGCGCAAACACAGTGCGTAAT
The DNA here is from genome assembly GCA_007210695.1 of Neogobius melanostomus. Lineage (NCBI taxonomy): Eukaryota > Metazoa > Chordata > Actinopteri > Gobiiformes > Gobiidae > Neogobius > Neogobius melanostomus. The sequence continues at coordinate 230,772 of VHKM01000227.1, read as the reverse complement.
TACGCACAATGGCACATTTGGCACTGCTTGAGGATCTTGCCAATCGAGGAACGAGTATTCCGTGACCAGCCGGATCTACTGGCCAATAGCGATGACTGGCTCATCAGCCGTTTTAGGCTTCCAAGAGCTGTGCTACTGGATCTCTGCATGCAGATGAGACCTCTGCTTGAAAGGCCCACGCGTAGGAACCATGGTATCTCCGTCGAGACCCAAATCCTGACAACCCTTGGTTTTTTGGCCACGGGTGCATTCCAGCGAGAAATTGCAGACCGGTATATGCTAAATATAATTGGCAATAGTAAGTTCAAAAGTAAATATCATAGGCTAATTATTTACCTGTGTTCTCATACAGTGGACGCCATTTGGTTTTGTCGTCTTCATTCCCGCTTTTCATGAGGCACGCAGCTGCGTGAAATATATTACATCTTATCGCCACAAGGTGGCAGGTTAAGTCCGCTTTAGCTCTGCCGGCGACTTAAACGCTCAGGTATAACACTGCGTGCAAACTTTTTTGCCAAGTGAGACTGCTGGCTGAATGGTTAGCGTTGCAGGTTGGCACCCGGGAGACCGGGGTTCAATTCCTGTCTGATTTTGGCTCCGTGCACTGGTGTGCAATTACGTAACATTATCAGCGTTTATTCATCTAAAACTACATTCTTCCTATCTATCTCCGCTGGATTGGACTGTACCAACTTCATCCAGGTGATAGTTTCATAATCGTTGTCCAGTTTATAAACTAAAATAAATTTGACGAATTAACCGCTCTGGTTAATCTATAAATCTGCCTGCAGAATACAACTTCTCTGTGGCTTTATAGCTCACTGACACCGTGCTGGTCTCTGGGGCAAAAGGTCCCTGGTTCGAGTACGTATGGCTTTGAAGCTTTTGGAACGCTTTCTCTTTTTACATGGGCCGCTGCGAACGAGTCGGTACAAAGAGCCGGCTCTTTTAAGTGAACGATGAGAGCCGAGTCTCACCCAGGATTTCAGAGTATGTCCACAGGTTGGGGTGGGGGAGGGCAGAGCTGGGATAATGAGTGTTGCGTGCGCGCTCGCCCGTGTCCGCTCGCCCCCCTCCTCCCTCCTTTCTGTATATTACTTTATTACATGTTACATATAGCTACCATTAATTAGGAATTCTAAAACGCAAATGCACAGGAGTAGCAGATCATATGGCAAACATTTGCATTAACTTGCATATAAGGCGTTTTAAATCTTTATTTTATTTTAGGGGAAAAACAGCGGCTCATTCACTCAGCGCTCTCTCCTATTAGATCCATGGCTTTCTCCAGCGCCTGTGTGGTGCATCACAATTGTCAAAGACTGTCACTTGGACGATTGGGGTTCGAGCCCTGGCCAGTCCTAAATTTTTATTAGCAATATCGTGAGAATGTATTATTTATGTTTAAATGTGCTGCTATTGAATGCTATTTCAAAGTAAGTGGTATAACTGGTATAACTTTCAAATTGTTAATTAGAATACTCATTTTGAGTAATTGTATTCAGTTTCAATACTTACTAAAATCAATGGAATACATCACAATACTCTAATAATCTTATATTTTAGCTTAATATTGCACAGCATTGAAGTCAGGGGGTTAAAGACCTAGACTGGGTATAGTCTTTTTTCCATGATGACTGGTGAGGCCTGGCTCACAGTGTTAGGATTTGGGTTGGTGTTCGGGTTTAGTTGGGGTTTTGTTTTGTTTTCCCCCTGTCTCGGTGTGTGTTCATGTCCTTGTGTGTTTTATTTTGACATTTATGGTCTGCGTCTGTGTCTGCCTGTTTGCCCTTCCTCTCGTCTGATTACCTGTCCCGCCCTAATGTGTTGCACCTGTCCCCCATTTCCCTTGTGTTTGTATATATCCCCCTGCATTCTCCTTTGTCTTTGTGCTAGCATGGCCTTTGTTCCGGTTTTTGTTTGTCATGTCTTGCCCGGTTTTGCCTGCTCCTGTTTGCCCTGTTCATTCTTGGTTTGTTACCACTAAATCTGTGTTTTTGTCGGAAAGCTGCTCTGCATTTGGGTCTATCTCCTGCACCTTCACCCTTCAAACCGTAACACACAGGTTGGGGTGGGGTGGGGTGGAATGGGATAATTTCAATACCTATATCTAACCCCCGTTACAAATAAACACTGGTGTAACTGGACAAAACCTGACAATAAATAACCTAATAAATATTCATAAATAACCGAATTAAATATTTGCTAAAAACATTGGTCACAATGTTGATTATTTTTACGGTGGTTTGTTCATTTTATGTGGAAAGAAGCTTTATTTCCCAGTAACAGTAAGCGGCTCAGCTAAAAACAAATGGTTGCCTCTCTTTTTTTGTTTCTCTCTTAAGTTACGTAGCCTCCGCAGCCTTGTAAGCGGGTGGATTTGTGTTTTTATTTGAATGTAATTTTATTTTGTGCTAATTGCGATCCTTGTTTGGCCTGCTCCACAGGCCAGGTTTTATCCCAACGGAACATTCTCAGGATCAACGGCAGCGGCTCGCGTGGTCCGCATTCCACCAAAGAACCTCACTGACTCCAGACTAAGGTTTGAGGAGCGTTTGAACTCAGAACATATTCACAATTTAAGTTTTTGGACAATTAGAAGCCATTTTCTTTTTGTTATTGCTTTGCAGCCAAATTGTTCACTGGATCCTTTGATAATTGTTTTATTTATGTATTTAAAGGGTACTATGGTGTCATTTTAAAGTGACAAACATGTTTGAAATTGAAAAGAGTGAATAATATAAACCTGAAACCAAGATTAAATTAAATTAAAGTAATTTAAGAATAGGTTTAAATTCAAAACACTCAAAGTAACTAAATGACCGGTCATAAAACGAAACTTGTTGAAATAAGGAAATAAGTGAAACAAGTGAAACATACCTTTTTTATTGAACTCATCTCAAAAGTTTAAACAATATAAAGGTGTAACAGGTAACTAACAGAAGTGCCAGTATTAATGTTTGATGTTTGTCTGTCCTTTTTATTGTCTATGTTATGTAAATTGCCGGCTTTTCCATTTAAACTTATTGACTTTGGCTCTCATTTTGAATTACACACCACTCCTTTCGAATCTAGAACTGGTCCATACCCTACAGTCCTTTGCCTAACAGCGTAGGTGTTACATATAGGAATAGCCATTGACCTAACAAAAGCAGCCATCGATAAGATAATCGTGAAAAGCGGTGTACTTCATGTCCAGATGGGGCTGTTTTGCATATGTGAAGATAAACTGGATTTTCGACATACCTGTGGACTGTGGCATCTCTCCGTTCATTCATCACGCAAAACGTAAAATAATCATCGGAAAATATAAGGTTAAATGACCTAACAGAAAGTTAGCTTGCTGTCTCTCTGGAGTTGAGAACGGGGAGAGAGCAAGAAGACAAGGCGCTGAGAGAGAGGGAGAGGGGAGGGGGGAAAGACTCTTCTTTGGGTTAAAAATAAGTTCCAACACTACAGATCAATGATCACCAACTTGATTCTCCCCCGCGGCCGCACCTAACGCCGTTATTTTAAACGACGTTATTCCAAACACTCAGGGTGCTGCTGGTCAGTTGATTTCATTTTATATGAGACGCGGGGGATCTCTGCTTTCTCGGCTTTGATGCGCACAGAGAGCGAGGGTCTGTTTGTTCGACTTTGTAAGTGTAGCCTGTAAGGCTACTGCATGTGTCATTTTTGATTAATCAATCTTATGCACAGGGCAATGTGGCGGTGCGCGATTGGCATCCCCTTCCCCGTGACCTACCGCCACCTCCTCCCCCACCCGACATGAACCCCCCTGTACCTCCACGACACGCAGATTACCAAATGGCTTCAAGAATTCGCCAGGATGTAATGAGACGCTTGTGACAAACAAGGTTCTTTTATTAATTGTGTGAGCTCGCTCAACACCTCTCTGATTTGTCGCAATTCTCCAGCCACATCGGTGACGGCTTGAATTGTCTGCCGCTGTAGGTCCACTACTGTGCCGGTGAGCACACGCCCACTCGGTGTCCCCGAGTACAGCCACTGCTGGGTAGCGGGGCTTGCGGCACGGGAGCGGTGTCTGGAGGAGGGTCCGAAGCAGAGTCTGCCGGCTGAGATGGCCCCTCGCCAGGGTCATCTCCCCCACTGACGCTGGAAGAATAAATATTTTACTACACAAGTCACTGATTACATTGTTTTGTAAATTAATACACAAATAAATACTCACGTTGGGTCAGGGTGTCGGTGTCCCCTTCTTCCTCTGGCATAATGCCACTGAGGCCCTGCTCACCGATTATTGAGGCTACTTTGAGCTCCATCTCAGTCAGGCTTGGGGTGGGTGATCCTCCGCCGGTCTGTTCCAGACTCTGGCGGTGAGCTGACAAACGTTTTTTCACGTCCAACTTCAGAGGGAAAGGCACAGATTTTAAAAGAGGCCTACACAAGTTCCATGGTATTTTTCCGATGTGCGTTTAAGAAAATTATGGGCCTAGTTTATTGAGCAGGAACATTTAGGCTATGTATGTTTACCTTTGTGTCAGTCCACTTCTTTTTCAGCTCTGCCACCGTGCGCCCTGTGGCGCTTACAGCGTTTACATTATTGGCAACGAGCTGCCACTCTGCCTGCTTGCGTTTGTTGGTTACTCCCATGCTGTGGCTCCCAAACAAGACGGTTTTTCGGGCTTCCACCTCCCCGATGAGCGTATCGATTTCCATTGGCGTGAAGTTTGGTTTCTTCCTCACTTGCTTGTCCATGGTCGTCTCTGCCAGTGCACCAACACGTGGCCCTCAAATACGCAAATTGTATTAATGAGTTGATTTGCATTGCCAAATATGGGTGAAATGGGCGGAGTCGGGGTGGGGAGCGGTGCGGAATCTCCTCCGCACATTGGTACGGTCAAGTGGTATTTATGAAGTGGAAATTGCCTGCAGGTGCGCGTACGGAGCGTTTCATAGATCCCAATTTTTTTCTCCGTACGTGAAGTTTGGGTTTTGCTCGTAAGGACTCTTATAGGCAGATTCTCACGGACAGTTTTGTAAATGAGACCCCTGGTCTTCCACAACACACAACACCATCCATGCCACGCCACATTAAGGCAGTAATTCAAGCAAAAGGGGCCCAAACCAAGTACTAAGTACATATCCATGATTATATTTTTCAGGGGACCCACATTTCTTTGTGTAAATTTTTTTTAAATTGATTTCATGTAATCTAATTTTCTGAATGTTTGATTTTGGGGTTTTACAAGCTGTAATTTTCTACATTAAAACAAGTTAAGGCTTGGCACGAGTCTATTAGTTTCACATTTTAATTAGTATTACAGAAATAAATAAAACACGTTCACGATATTCTAATATTCCGAGTTTCACCTGTATTTGAAGTTGCTATCAATAAGGGTCCTATGTTAAAATGTAACTTGACCTGTTAAGATGTTTTTGATTGAAATGGTAATTTGTTACAAATTCAACAAATGACCATTTTCAATTCTTTACAACCAATAAAATGTATTGAAACTGTTGTGCATACTAATTCTGAACAGTAAGCTACATTTAAGTAGTTTATTATATTTATTTTGATGTAACGTTTAATCAAAAATCGATTTAATATGCGTAAAATGTGAATCAATGTCTCAAGACAAGCTCCACACCTCCCCCACCTCTACCCCAACACACGCCACACCATGTAAACAAACACGTGTAGGCATTGAAGCAGCAGACGTAGCTAAAGTTAGCGGCTACGAGATTAGCGTCAGCGGCTAACGCAGAGTTTAGCATTTTGACAGAAGTTTACCAAAGATCGTAAACTGACAAACATCTGACCAACCTGCTCTGATTCTGCTGGAATCCTCATCAAATGTCCGTTTGTCAAATAATCCAATACCTACAGGAGCTGTCATGTTTTTTCCTCCTTATGTTTACAAAGGTTGCACCAGGAGGCTGTGAGGCGTTTGAGGGTGAAAAAAACTGCACTGTAAAATCAGTTCTAAATGGTAGTATTATGTTCAAACTGCAAAAAAAAAAAAAGTTTGGTAAAATAAATATAATCTCAAAATGTTTGCTTTGCTACACATCTTGCAAGGATACAAATGCTTTTTACACGCACAGAAGGGGGATATAACCTGAGGGGGTGTGATAACTTTAAGGTTCAAGCAGTGTCTTCCACTAGGAAAAGTATGTGTGTGTCAGTATGTGGAGTTAAACTCTGGAACAAATTGGGGCAGAGCACAAACAATGTCCAAATATTCATCAGTTCAAATCAAGATTTAAAAAAATGGTATGGTCAAAGTACCAGAAGGAGGAAATGGGTACTTGATTGCTAATGGGTGTTACAAAGTGATGTATACTTTAAAGGTCAGATCTAGCTAATGATGAAGTCTATTGTTGTTGTTACTATTATACTATTGCAGTTATTATTGTTATTAGTATCATTATTATTATCATTATGGTGGTTATTATTATTGTAAGAGGATATAACATGTAATTCAGTAAACAAGGAATAAGTAAGTGATTATATTGTATTAGTAATATCTTACATTAACTATATGTCTTGGCTGTTTTTGTTAGGCCCGAGCGCCATCAGGGCTGGCGAAGGGGCTCTTGTAATCGTATAGAGTGCGCGGAGCGCACTTCCCCAAAGTGCGAACAAAACGCACAAACGAGCGCGAAGCGCTCCCCTCCTCTCAAACACTCACTAACACACTCCTCTTGTCGTGCACGTCCCGTGCACATCCATATATAATGCAAAAATCAACATTGTAATTGTACAGAGCCCATAAAAGTCAATGGGCGACTGAGAGCCCTGGGTCGCTGACGGGCACGAAGTGCCCGTCAGTGACCCAGGACCTCTACCATGAGGTAGGAATGCGCGAGTGCTTTCCGAAAATATATAGTTTATGATACCGCGTAAGCGGGAACATTGTTTTCGTATGGGAATATTATTCTTTCTTTCTTTCTTTCTTTCTTTTGCACCGTCGCAATTTTCACCCAGTGAACATCGACGAAAAGTCACAGATTTTGGCCCAAAATTCAAACCCGATCCGACGTAACTTTTGACTATTTCCAAATTTTGAATTTCAAAATAGTGGCGCGATAGCGCCACCTCAGTTTTTTTTTAACATTGCGAGATAGGACTTGGCCAAAAATGAAGTTTGTCGAAGAATCATAAAAATCGGTACAGACGTGCATCATGACAAGTTGAGCAAAAAATATTATTACGGCAACGCCGTCCGCCATATTGGGTGTCGGCCATTTTGGATGAAAGCCCGCGAAGCGGGAATCCGCCTTTATTTTTCACTTTATACAAAATCTATCTCCTCCCAGAGCGTTTATCGGAACGACCTAATTTTGGGTGGAAAATAATCTTGAGAAGTAGAACTTTAAAAGTTATCCAAATTACGTTTCTACGTTTTACGGTTTTTATGCGGCGAAGCCGCAAACTGTACGAAGTATTTTTGATTTTTCGCAAACAAAAAATGGCTCCCATTCGCACATATGAAGTCCGATTTCGCTCATTTTGTTATCAGTTGTTAAAGTCTCAGTCCTAAATACTTTCATTTGGCAAAATTCAAATTGGGCGCGATAGCGCCCCCTATAGGAATTATATGGAGAGTACAAATTTTAGTTTTACGAAAATTAAAATAATTTGGCACAAAATTCTATTTGGTCGTTCCGATCAGAAAAGTCAATTACACCCATGCCATATTTTTCACGGTGTTGCCGTAGCGATGACCAGAACGTCCCATTTTATTCTGATGGAAAAATGTTAAACACCATAATTCAGCGAGAAGTGAGGAACCAAAGGTTATCCAACGTACTTGGATAACCTTTGTGGATGTTCTGCGGCGCAGCCGCAGCCCTAAGTAAAATGTAACAATATGCTTCAGTTTGCAGATATAGTGTGATACAAATTCATACTAATTTTTCTCTGTATAATGTCAAAATTGAGCGCGGAGTGCGCGTTAGCGCATTCCAAAAATCCTAAAACTAAGACCCTTGGGAAAAAACAAACATAAAGGCAGTAGCAATACCATAATTTAGATTGAGGGAGACAAAAGGGCGCGAAGCGCCCCTTGCTTTAGGCAGGGCGGTCGGCGAGGGCCGATAATTGCCGCTTGCGGCTATATTTGTTTTTGTTTTATTTTTTTGTTTTATTAGGCCCGAGCGCCATCAGGGCTGGCGAAGGGGCTCTTGTAATCGTATAATGCGCGGAGCGCACAAAACGAGCGCGAAGCGCTCGCCTCCTCTCAAACATGCACTAACGCACTCCTCTTGTCGCACACGAACATTGTAATTGGACAGTGCGCGGAGCGAAGCGGAGCGCACTCCCCCAAAGTGCGAACAAAACGCACAAAACGAGCGCGAAGCGCTCCCCTCCTCTCAAACACTCACTAACACACTCCTCTTGTCGCGCACGTCCCGTGCACATACATATATAATGCAAAAATCAACATTGTAATTGTACAGAGCCCATAAAAGTCAATGGGCGACTGAGAGCCCTGGGTCAATGACGGGCACGAAGTGCCCGTCAGTGACCCAGGACCTCTACCATGAGGTAGGAATGCGCCAGCGCTTTCCGAAAATATATAGTTTATGGTACCCGCGTAAGCGGGAACATTGTTTTCGTATGGGAATATTATTCTTTCTTTCTTTCTTTCTTTCTTTTGCACCATCGCAATTTTCACCCAGTGAACATTGACGAAAAGTCACAGATTTTGGCCCAAAATTCAAACCCGATCCGACGCAACTTTTGACTATTTCCAAATTTTGAATTTCAAAATAATGGCGCGACAGCGCCACCTCCGTTTTTTTTAACATTGCGAGATAGGACTTGGCCAAAAATGAAGTTTGTCGTAGAATCATAAAAATCGGTACAGAGGTGCATCATGACAATTTGAGCAAAAAATATTACGGCAACGCCGTCCGCCATATTGGGTGTCGGCCATTTTGGATGACAGCCCGCGAAGCGGGAATCCGCCTTTATTTTTCACTTCGTACAAATCTATCTCCTCCTAGAGCGTTTATCGGAACGACCTAATTTGGGTGGAAAATAATCTTGAGAAGTAGAACTTTAAAAGTTATCCAAATTATTTTTCTAAGTTTTACGGTTTTTATGCGAAGCCGCAAACTGTACGAAGTATTTTGAGATTTTTCGCAGACAAAAAATGGCTCCCATTCGCACATATGAAGCCCGATTTCGCTCATTTTGTTATCAGTTGTTAAAGTCTCGTTCACGTTCATTTGGCAAAATTCAAATTGGGCAAAATAGCGCCCGCTATAGGAATTATATGGAGAGTACAAATTTTAGTTTTACGAAAATTAAAATAATTTGGCATAAAATTCTATTTGGTCGTTCCGATCAGAAAAGTCAATCACACCCATGCCATATTTTTCACGGTGTTGCCGTAGCGATGACCAGAACGTCCCATTTTATTCTGATGGAAAAATGTTAAACTCCATAATTCAGCGAGAAGTGAGGAACCAAAGGTTATCCAAAGTACTCGGATAACCTTTGTGGATGTTCTGCGGCGCAGCCGCATCCCTAAGTAAAATGTAAAAATATGCTTCAGTTTGCAGATATAGTGTGATACAAATTCATACAAATTTTTCTCTGTATAATGTCAAAATTGAGCGCGTTAGCGCATTCCAATAATCTTAAAACTAAGACCCTTGGGAAAAAAGTTAAAAACAAACATAAAGGCAGTAGCAATACCATCATTTTAGATTGAGGGAGACAAAAGGGCGCGAAGCGCCCCCTTGTTTTAGGCAGGGCGGTTGGCGAGGGCCGATAATCGCCGCTTGCGGCTATATTTGTTATTGCCATTGTTATTGCTATTACTGTTGTGTTATCATTATTTTAACAGCCCAGGATTAATACCTAACAATCTATATATTATTCTTAGAATCAAACTTAAATAGATTCAGACAGCGGTATTGCTATTAATGCTGATGGTAATACAAAGGAATTAAATTCTTAGAAGTAAACATATCCATGCACTCCGCATTCAACATAACCCATAGTACAGGGCAGACATGTGGGTGCCGGCAGCTCGAGGAAAGCCTCTTCTGGCAGCAGACTCCTAAATCTTGTCTCTTTTAATGCATAGTATAGGACACTTAACAAATGATGGTCCGGTTGCTCGGGGGCTGCACCCTCTGGCAGCAGGTCCAGACACAGGAAAGAAAAAGAAGAGCCCCGAATCCTCTTTAACACACATCATTAAGACTAATCTTGTTATCATGAGCATCAATCAGTCTGCGATTATTGTACCCGTCATGAATAAATGTGGAGTATGTTATGTATCATTCAAACACTTTGATACAGAGTAATCTTATATGGGCTGTAATGGTGATGGTGAATAACAGTAATACCAACATGGTAATAAATAGGTATAGGAAAAAAAATGATTCAATTGTTATGAAGTGTAACATACTGTGAATGTTGACTTAATATACTGCATTGTTGCATCTGTTAATATTTACCAACTTAATTGTTAATCGTTTTGTAAGATAATAAGAACTAAAACAGTGTTATTGTAGCAACCACATTATTATTAAGTTTATGAACAGGGGTGGGAGTTAATAAGCTTGTCTTCTTCCCACTCCTTTTCGAGCTAGAGTGTTGATTATTATTTTCTCTTTTATTGTATTTTCTTTTGGCTTTTTTGCCTGTGTTGTGTGTAGCTCGAAATAAAAAATCAATCAATCAATGTTATTTATGCTGAAACATGTACATTTCTCTTCTCTTACTGAGACAGTTGCAGTTTGTTACAAGGACAAAATGCAGATGTTAAAACAAAAGAAACATTGGTATGAATGAGTCATATTCTTTTCTTAAAAAGGTTAAAATAATAATAATAATTTAAATCTGAAAAAATTGAAATCGGGAACTTAAAATCGGAAATCGAATTGAATCGGGGCTTGAGTGAATCGTTACATCCCTACTGTTAACAGTTAAAGACTTTAAAATTATGCTGACTGTCATTTGTGTTGACAATTTAGAAAATCTGAGAAAGACATCATTTGCATAATAATTTGGAACATACTTTTTGATGACCGATTTGACCATGTTAACACAAAGTGGCTTGGCAACATTGACTTTTGAAATTAGTGCTCTTGAATTAGTAAAAGTAGCTACCGTATGTTTAGGGCTGGGCGATATGACGATATTAGACCGTCTTACGATCTCCAGAGCTGACGATCTGTTATTTTTGTGGGATCGTTTTATCACGGTTCTAACCACTTCAGCAAAGTTGACTCTTTTCACCGTCAGTGAAGCAAACACAAGCCGCGCACTTTCTGCTACGCAATGTCGGACGCTAATGCGAGCGTTTGGCAGCGAGCCGCTCCTCTACAGTCGCATACACGACCAGGCTCCTCAATCTAGAGCTTTTAACCCAGAGTTCTGTCTCTATTTCAGGGGTGTTTATGTCAGTGTCTTTCCCCGCAACACCGCTGCTCTGCTCAGATCGCAGCGTGTGTTTATTTATTTACCTGGCGACACGTGTGCGAAGAAGCAAGTGTGTCCTTTGTCTTTACTTTACAGTTCTGTCAGGCGCCACATCCTTCTCATTTGTTTAATTTAAATCCTGGACCGTTGTTCACAAATGCGCTGTTTATCCATGTCTTTCAAAATATAAAAGTTCTCTAAATACACCGTCAGTCTGAGTTCATTATTGTAAAGTCGCCTTACAGTGACAAACGTCTTCCTGTTTGAGTTTTACACAATAAAAGTCACTGCATTTTATTGCTTTAGTAAGACTCTTATTGTGAAAGGGTCAGACAGCGACAGAGCGTTACATTTACAGCAGCTCGACGTCATGAGAGAGACGTCAGAGAAAAAATGCCAAACATCAACAGACAAACTAATAATGTAATAATAATATTAATGTCTATGCTAACAACAAGCATTTACCAAACTTACTCTTTAACTTACTTCTACTTAATTTTATTATCTGGAGTTTTATTGTGTTTTTCATGTATAACGTGAGTTTGCTTTAGGTCCAAGTCTATTATTGCTGTGTTGATTATCACAGTTGAATAAATTAGTGTAGTATTTTTCTTCTTCAGTGTGTAATTTAAGTAATTTTTTCATAAAAAATCGTGATAAAACCGAAATCGTAAGTTTATTATTCAAAAATCGTGATATTCTAATCTTGCCATATCGCCCACCCCTACGTATGTTGCCAAAAATCAGAAAGAAGTCCCTGTAGGTGTTAATTTGACTGACAATAGGTGCCTGATTCTTCTTCCTTTTTTTTTTACATCCAAGTAGTACCACCGTCCATTTAACACAAAAATAAAAATAGAAAGCACCTTGGAATTTCCTTCCAATGTGCTTTGAGAGTTCAGATATCTCTTTCTTGCAGGTCCAAACCAATTCCATGTGGAAAAAGTATTTTTTGTGATAATTGGATAATTACTTATGGTGTGTGTTTACAGGTTATCCTTGTCTAAAAATCTCTCAGGGAGAAACCAGCGACATTCCATCCAGGTACAAAACTGTGTGACTATGTGCACACATTAAAACAGATTTGAAGGCAAAGTGTTAGCTTACTAACTTACTTCTAATGTTTGAAGGTCCAAAAGTGGACCATAGGACAAGGGGTCTCCAATATAACCCTATTTTAAAGCCATACTTCATAAATAAAATTATAATAGAGCAATGTTTTTTTTTTCAGAGCTCATCTTAATTAATACTAATTAATACTTTTGCAGTTTTCCGTATTTCTGCCCTGGACACAAATTTCACGGTAGTTGGTCTACTGAGCTATCCAATCCTTTGATCGTGATTCATTTTCATATATTAAAATCAACTACTGTACCTGCAGCACTGGTTCAGAGCGCAGCACACAAATACATTTGAATACATTTGAAATGAGACCCCTGGGATCTCATTTACAAAACTGTCCGTGAGAATCTGCCTATAAGAATCCGTGCGAGCAAAACCCAAACTTCACGTACGGAGAAAAAATTGGGACTTATGAAACCCTCCGTACGCGCAGCACCACGTAAACTCCCTTCACCGATTCCACCTGGAGCAGAAATGTGCGCACATGACCCTCCTCACGTCACGCCCCCTGCACGCCTCCATGTCACCATATAAGGACATGCAAAGTAACTTATGAATGAGATTTACCTAAACATGAGGCGATAATGAGAGGGTTTTACCGAGACCCCGGGAGCAGAGAGGGAGGGGCCACACGCCGCAGCAGTGAAAGCGGAGGCCGGGTGGATCTTTACTGACACGTTACCGCTGTTTCTCTGATCACAAGTAACCTATTGGCAGAGTGCAGTGTCTCATCAATAACACTTTTGGAAATACACTTTTAGAACGTAAAGAAGAGCCTTTTAGACGCTGATTGTGATATTTCCCAGTGCTGTTCACGGAGCTCAAATTTCCTGAAACTACAGAATAAGCTCGGTGGGCTTTGAATCACTCAGATAGTCTATTGTTGTTTGAGCTCGCTGTACGTGCAGTCGGGGATGAGGCACCGGTTCGCTTTGGGCATGAATGAGGAGCAGAGTCCGGGTGGTGTGAGAGAGAGAGAGGTTATGTAATTAGTCAGCGTCTCTGAATGGACTTGTGCCTTGGACCAGCCCTCAGCGCGGTCTCTGCAGGAGTTGGTCAGACTTTGGTTAAAAGCACAGAGCGGCTCGGATCCTTCCTGCTTCTCGCTCCCAGCCGGCGGCAGTGCGCTCCGGTGTCCGTGCATGAGCGTACATGAGCGTGCATGTCTTTGCGTGTCACACATTACTACAATATTTTTATTAAGTATATAAACGAAAGATTGAAACACTACACAAAGCCAACGGTTGATTTCCTAGATTTTATTTTTAATGATCTTAATCATTTCTGTAGAAAATGAAGAAATGAGCAGTTTAAAAATGTGCATTCATTTCCTCAATCCGACCTCCCCTTGCTGCTTTCCCTCGCCTCTCCTCGTGTGTTTGCAGCGCTTCTGAAAAGTGCGGACTGCGTACGCCAGGTACAACCTAGTGTGGCGGTGCGTAATGTTTCACGTTCAGTTCGATTTCTATAAATACCACCTTTGGCGCAGAACAGTTCGTACGGAAGGTTTTGGCCTCATTTTGTCCGTACGTGGGCTTTATAAATGAGACCCTGTTCTTCCACAACACACAACACCATCCATGCCACGCCACATTAAGGCAGTAATTCAAGCAAAAGGGGCCCAAACCAAGTACTAAGTACATATCCATGATTATATTTTTCAGGGGACCCACATTTCTTTGTGTACATTTTTTTTTATTGATTTCATGTAATATTCTAATTTTCTGAAAGTTTGATTTTGGGGTTTTTACAAGCTGTCATTTTCTAAATTAAAACAAGTTAAGGCTTGGCACGAGTCTATTAGTTTCACATTTTAATTTTTATATTACAGAAATAAATGAACATGTTCACGATATTCTAATTCAGTTCAGATATCTTTATCTTGAAGGTCCAAACCAATTCCATGTGGAAAAGGTATTTTTTGTGATAATTGGATAATTACTTATGGTGTGTGTTTACAGGTTATCCTTGTCTAAAAATCTCTCAGGGAGAAACCAGCGACATTCCATCCAGGTACAAAACTGTGTGACTATGTGCACACATTAAAACAGATTTGAAGGCAAAGTGTTAGCTTACTAACTTACTTCTAATGTTTGAAGGTCCAAAAGTGGATCATAGGACAAGGGGTCTCCAATATAACCCTATTATAAAGCCATACTTCATAAATAAAAATTATAGAGCTATGTTGTTTTTTTCAGAGCTCATCTTAATGAATACTAATGAATACTTTTGCAGTTTTCCGTATTTCTGCCCTGGACACAAATTTCACGGTAGTTGTACCTACTGAGCTATCCAATACTTTGATCGTGATTCATTTTCATATATTAAAATCAACTACTGTACCTGCTGCACTTGTTCAGAGCGCAGCACACAAATACATTTGAATATTTTCCAATGCAAATGTAAGTTTTGCCCTTAGAAACCCAGACTAATATTAAATTCACTACTTTATGGCAGAGCAGACTATGGAGTGTGCGTGGATGCTGCTGGTGAAGTTTGGGTTTTGCTCGTAAGGACTCTTATAGGCAGATTCTCACGGACAGTTTTGTAAATGAGACCCTGGTCTTCCACAACACACAACACCATCCATGCCACGCCACATTAAGGCAGTAATTCAAGCAAAAGGGGCCCAAACCAAGTACTAAGTACATATCCATGATTATATTTTTCAGGGGACCCACATTTCTTTGTGTAATTTTTTTTTTATTGATTTCATGTAATATTCTAATTTTCTGAAAGTTTGATTTTGGGGTTTTTACAAGCTGTAATTTTCTAAATTAAAACAAGTTAAGGCTTGGCACGAGTCTATTAGTTTCACATTTAAATTTTTATATTACAGAAATAAATGAACATGTTCACGATATTCTAATTCAGTTCAGATATCTTTATCTTGCAGGTCCAAACCAATTCCATGTGGAAAAAGTATTTTTTGTGATAATTGGATAATTACTTATGGTGTGTGTTTACAGGTTATCCTTGTCTATAAATCTCTCAGGGAGAAACCAGCAACATTCCATCCAGGTACAAAACTGTGTGACTATGTGCACACATTAAAACAGATTTGAAGGCAAAGTGTTAGCTTACTAACTTACTTCTAATGTTTGAAGGTCCAAAAGTGGACCATAGGACAAGGGGTCTCCATATAACCCTATTTTAAAGCCATACTTCATAAATAAAAATTATAGAGCTATGTTGTTTTTTTCAGAGCTCATCTTAATGAATACTAATGAATACTTTTGCAGTTTTCCGTATTTCTGCCCTGGACACAAATTTCCCGGTAGTTGTACCTACTGAGCTATCCAATCCTTTGATCGTGATTCATTTTCATATATTAAAATCAACTACTGTACCTGCTGCACTTGTTCAGAGCGCAGCACACAAATACATTTGAATATTTTCCAATGCAAATGTAAGTTTTGCCCTTAGAAACCCAGACAAATATTAAATTCACTACTTTATGGCAGAGCAGACTATGGAGCGTGCGTGGATGCTGCTGGTGCTGCTGCCCCTGTGCAGTGGGCACTCCGAGTACCAGGGCACAGTCATGACTTACTATCCACTACAGACCCATCCGGACGGATCTGTTACAGTAAGTATACATGCTGCTGGCTGGTAGCTTTGGGACCCACCTTCAACCCATTCTGACAAGTTACAACCTAAAGAAATATTAATGTCAACTTATGTTAAACATTTTGGATGTGATGTTTGGTGCAGAAGAAATGTGTCAGAATTTGATTTCTTTCAATGTCGGCTGTCACAGGGAATCACAAAAGTTTGGAACCTCTGACCTCTTACGTTATATATGGGGAGGGAAATCAATTATTTGGTCAATTTTGTAATACAGTTGTGGCCAAATTAATTATGCAAAATTTGCTATAATAATTGCAATTGTGAAGCGAGCGCTCTTAAACTATCACAACATTGAGAACGAGGATGTTTGTCTTACAAATCTTTTCTAGAACTGCAAGTGGTTTTCATTTCACTTGGACGTTTTCTTCCAGGTAGAGGTTCGCTACAAGTCAACCTCAAAACATTGTGCCATTAATACATATCAGCCCCCTTCTGAAGGCTATTTCACTGTAAACAAGTATCTGCAACGATTGATAATCCTCCTGGAGGCTTTTGCCAAATAGAAGCTATCTGGACTCGCAAAGGTCCCTCGAACGCACCAATCCTAATGCGGTGAGCCACGACATGCTTGTGATTCTTTTCAACAACAGGACAGACATCTAACTGATAATAATCCTTTGTTTTTAGGTTGTCATGGCACTTGTGGAGCAGTCCGACGATTAATGAAGTCACCACTGCTCAGTCCTCCACGTTTGTGGAACTGAGGAGGCGCTCCGACACGGGACAAACCAACAGATCTCCACAGACCACCACACTGCCTGTCTACAGGTACGAACGGTTTCAGAAGGTGACTTTTATTGGCAAAAATGAAAAGCTAAAGCTTCTTAAGGCGAGACACTGCAGGTGAATGGGGAAGAAAGTAGAGAATTAAATTTTTGTGGCACATTTGTTGCAGTTTTTTTTCATTTGATGTTAAAATAAGAAATAATGAATAGAGCCATGTATGGGTTTATTTGTGACATATTAGAGAAAAAAATAAATATATATACATACACACACACACACACACACACACACACACACACACACACACACACACACACACAGTGGGATGAAAATGTATGTGAACGCTTTGGAATTTCTCGCATTTCTGCCTAAATTGGTTCAGTCATAAAATGTGGTCTGATCTTCATCCAGTGTTTCCTCTATGTTAATTAAGGAGCGGCGGGCCGCTCCTTAACAAGTAGAACTCTAGCAACAAGTAGAACTACTTAACTAGCAACAAGTAGAACTACTTAACAAGTAGAACTATTCAGAGGTTATTGGTGCTGTCCAGTTTAACTCCACATAGCCTACTGTTGTGTTGATGTAGCTTTTTGTGAAAACGTTAGCTTTCTTCTGAGTCGACTATTAAACTTAACAGCTCCTCCAAAAACGTCACCGCGGAGTTTAACACAAAAGCACACTGACACGGGCGCTGAAGTCAGTCTGCAAACTCCAAATTAGACGCTGACTTCTCCACTCACCGCTGGAAAAAAAACCTCGCTCTTTACTTTGAAAAGCCTCTCAAAACATCAGGGAGGATAAACAACTCTATCGGCGCCCAGAGATACACGAGGGACGATCAATGTGATGTGACTAAATAAAACGGCAATAATAAACAGCCAGGATATGAATATTTCTATCAAAGCGTGAATGACAGTTGACTAGGGATGGGTACCAAACCCCGGTAACATAACGGCCCCGGGGCTCACGTGTGCCGGTCCACCCGGACCGATAAGCTCCAGCCTTAACGGTCTTCTTAACGGGGCTGCTGCGCTCAAATAATCACTCCGCCCTCATGGATGCGTTCGCTGCATCGGATCTGTTCATCCCCGCTACCCCACATGAGAGTGCAGGGTGTCCATCCCTGCGCTCTGCCACTGCCCTGTCTCCCCTCTGCAGCCGTGTGCAGTGAGACAGGTGCACGTGGGAAAGACACGCGGTGTTACGAGCTGCTACCGCTAACCCGCGGTAAAAAAGCGAAACGTAACGACTTCGTATTGGACAGACACTTTTCTTCTTTCACAAATACCCAAACGAAAGAGTTTCGGGTGAATTCTATTTTTCCACAAACGGCGTACACAGTGGCGTGTACGTGCACATGCGTTCGCGCTCCCACGTGCACGTCAGCGCGAGCCGGTGTCGACCCCACTGGACACAAGCTGAGAGGCAGAAAACAGTTCATTATTTTACTGCACTTTTTCATTTGGACTCCCCAGAGCTACAGCCAAATCTAACCAACACCCTTGATTTACTAGATAATAATAATGATAAAAAAAAAAATAGCAACGTAAGTGAAGTATTTTAACTCCCATATATTAAGTGTATGCGCAAAGTGGAAATGAAATGTAGAGTAATAAATAAATAATATAGACCAAGGATTAATGCCTACGTATACGGTAGTCTCAATCTACCTATATATATTTTTCTATTAAAGTACCGATAAGAGTAGCGTTCTTTGCACAGTCTACACCTGGGGTCTTGTCTGGTGTGATAGATCTGGGCCTCTATTGCTCGGATGCTCAAAGCCTGCTCCTGTGCAGCCATGATGAGTGCCTCTGTGCTGTCCTTCAGGCCAGCTCTGTCTAGCCATTGGTAGGATTTCTTGATATCCGCCACTTCAGTTATGTTTCGGTGGTACATCCCATGTAGGGGCTTGTCCTCCCATGACGGGACCTCCAGCACCTCATCTTCTGTTCCCCATTGTCTGAGACATTCACTGAGCACGTCATCTGTTGGAGCCTTGTCCTTAATGTACTTATGGATCTTGGATGTTTCATCCTGGATAGTGGCTCTCACGCTCTCTAATCCTCGGCCTCCTTCCTTACGGCTAGTCTTAACATCTGTAGTCTGTATCTCATCCTTTGGCCAGCTTATTATTCCTGCAGGGTATCTGATTACTGGCAGGGCGTAGCTGTTTATTGTGCATCACTGTTGTGTGCTGCCTCCTTCTCCCATATGCCTTTCCAGTACTGTTCAGTTTCCAGCCTTTAGTGGGTCTGCTCTGCTATTGTTACAGGGCGATGTCTGAGCCGGCATGTTATTCATTTCATTGTCTCTCATCATTGTATGAGGTAGGCAGTAGCGTGAAGGGTCTTGCCTAAGGACCCACACTGGCAGCTCATTTTCGCCCAATGGGGATTTGAACCGGGGTCTCCTGTGTGCAAGTCGGGGAACTTACCACTTGAGCTATCTATCGATCGATCGAAAGAATAGAATGTGTCGATTGAGGTACTGACCATTGAAGTTACGAGTTCCCATAAATATATGGAAAAAGGTTCAACATTAACAAATCAGTCGTTTCCATGTAAAAGTTAATGTATGTTAACAGAGGTTGGCCTGCAGTGGCATGCCTTAAATCTGATTTTTCTTGTCCAGAGTCCCATACAACTGCCAGAGAGAGTTTCATCTGTTGAACATTGACCCTGATGGAGACCTGGTTCGGTGCAGATTTGCGAATAGCAGTATCGATCCAACCGAGTGTCTACAGTGCTCGCCTCCGTCTGTGCTCAACCTGTCTCCGGTGAGGCACTAACATAACAATGAGGTCAGCTGTATGTTCCCGCTGCTCTATTACTGTGTTCAACTTTAACTTCACCACTGCATCAATGATGGGAACCTTGGCTTGTGGTCACAGCCAATATGTAACATTATTTAGCATGTTTTGAATTATATATGATGTGAAGTAATGTTTATATAACATCTTGATCTTGTTACGGTTTGGATGGAGAGTGTGGTGGAGGTAAGACCCAAGGATGCAAACAGCCCAAAAATACGAGATGAAATGAGATTTAATGGACAAAGTCCAAGAACAGGCGAAATACAAAAAACACGGCAAACTACTGGCCGGCAGGAACAGAGTAACAGGCTTGCAGTACTTACAAGATACATCCACGAACAACAGAACCAAACATGCAACCTAAAGACATAACGACAATGATCCGACAAAGACAAGGGCAAACACAGGGGTATACACACACACACACACACACACACACACACACACACACACACACACACACGAAACGGGGAACAGGTGCAACACATTAGGGAGGAGCAGGCAATCAACAGGAGGAAGGGAAGGCACATACACGTACACAGAGTAAGACTATCAAAATAAACACAAACCCGGACAGAGACACAAACCAAAACAGGGGAAACAAGACAAAACCCTAATCAAACTGACTAAAACAACCCAAATCCTAACAGATCTACCTTGTAAACACAACATTTGTGAAAGAAAAACAGACCATGAGTGCTGTTGTGTGTCCAAATACTGCGTATTTTCCTCCAGCGTATACCAGTAAGGTTCAGAGGTTCAGAGGCTAAATTAGCACAGTGTTAGCACTGGCGGTCCACCCTGTTCACGTCTCAACTCTGTCTTGCTATGAAAGTCGTAGGTTGCAGTCCAGTCGATGACACTTAAGCTTCACTACAATAACAGTGCCATGAATGAATGTTTAATTCTGTTTCAGTCCTGCACTCTGTCATTCAGTGGGTCGGGCAGCGGCAGCCAGGGCCAGTATGCCGTGCAGCTGATGATGGAGGACTTCCCCAGGACTGACATTAATCTGACTCTGGCCAGTGGAGCACAGGAGCTGAGGAGGACCACCGACGCCATCAGCAAAGTGGCTCTGCAGTTTTTATTTTCAGGTAGACTGGTGGGTGGCACTCGCCTTGTATAAAATAAACTGACCTTTGTCCATCTACTCAAAAGTTTACTTGACGAGACACTGAACTCTGCGTATACTTGTGATCAGAGAAGCAGTGGTAACATGTGAGTAAAGATCCACCATAGCCTGGCGAGACCAGAATGATATCCATCTGTATTTTGTTTATACAGAGGGATATCAGTCTGGAACCCACACCATTGTTGGCAGCAGCAGACAACTCAAACGAGCCCGTGCAATCATATTATTTCTTTGCGGTCACATGTTGTTCGCGAGCCGTGTCCCCTCAGTAACAGTGTAAGAACAGTGCACGGGGGAGAGAGAGTTTATTTTTCCAATTGGCAGTAAATTACAAAAACAAATACATCGACAGTAGGTGAGTTTCGTGATTCATGTGTCTAAAGTTTATGAAAAAAATAAAGTTTGAGAATTAGCTAAAATGTTATAGTATGTAACATGAGCTTATGTAGCATACTTGTCCCTATTCAAATAAATGTCAATAATGCCATTTGACATTTAGTGAAGTGTTAAGATTAAGAAAAGTGCATTAACACAAAATGTAACAAAGTGCTTTGTAACGGTTACTGAAAAGAAAAAGAGTGCAGGATAAAAATACAAGTAATTAAAGTATTGCAGTACTTGATAAAGTATTCCAGCTAAATGTATTGCGATACAATGTCATACCATTTTTTTGTTCCAGCCCTACTAGCTATAGACATTATTTTGTGTAAGAAAAAAAAGTGAAATATCAACACTGTCGTGCCCAAGAGCCGGCTTATCAGGCAGTTATGCAAGATATGTCCACCATTAATTATCCACACGTACAATTCAGCTTGAGGAAGTGAAAACATCACAGTCCCCTTGGTTTGTTCACAGTGGAGTCCGCTGCCCCCTCCTGCTCTCCCGGGGTGGACCTGCCCAGGTTTGTGGAGCCCACACCGGAACACGGAGCCCAGATCAGAGCTGACGTGAGTCACACTCTGCAGATCCACGTCGTGGCAGAGAACAGTGATAACATGTAAGTCACCAAAGAATGGACCTCCTCTGAGCGTAAAACACAGGCACAACAACATCCAGGAAGACCACGTTTAAGCTCTAGATCCAGCTCTGTGTCAGGGTCAGCTTCATAAGTTTTGCAGAAAGTGTCCCCCTGATGTTTACTCCACTCCATCGCATCCCATGCTGAATCCATTCACAAAATCATGTCACGATCAGAAAGCTCTCAATTTATCCAAATATGGGCATTCCCTCTGTGGAAGATACCAACAGTGAAAGTCCGATAGAGCACATATTACAAAACTTTAAAGCCCATTTTCTCAAAGAGTTTTATCTACTACAGTTTTAAAACAACATCTCCACTTTAGCAGCACCTACAGACACCAAAATGTCCAGTCTGGTACCTAAAAATATCACCCTCTTTCCAAAGGAATAGGAAAATCCACTTGGGAAAACGTTGTGATTTTTTCAGGGCTGATTTATTCAGGACGTTAGAGGGAGCTTGTCAAAAATCAGCAAAACAAACATGTGCATTTGTTTTGTTTCGTGGTTCACAGTCAAGCAAGGCTGTAGCTCTTTCTCTTGAGAAACAAATATCGTTTAGCACATGATGGGGTTGATAAAATCTTTAGTTTGACCTGTGAGCCTATCATGCTCAGAAGACAAAACACAAGGCAGCGCGATGTAAACAATGTCCGCTGGCTGCTCTGCTTTGCGACGACGACACTGGAGGCCGCCATTGCTGTAGTACCGCCATATAGCCACTAGACCCCCATTGGAATGCATTGCACTTTAGAGACGTTAAAAACAACTTTAATGCCTGGTGCCTAATTTTTTGGAACTGTCTACAGCTAGATATTCCTCCTGTGATTACGCTGGGTTAGACACAATCAGAGACACTGGGCTGGTTATGGTAGCATACATTTTAGAAATCTCGTACTTAACGGGGGTCGGACTGTTAGCATTGAAGCTGCGCGAGCTACACGTCACGCAAGGGCCGAGTCTACAGTGAAGATCCCGCCCTTATGCCCTTATTAGGAACATGCTTCGTCAGAGCTGGGGAGGAGGAGTCTGTAAATCTGCCATGATTTCCCCCTCGAACGTGGTCATTGTCTTTTTTAAGACTTTGTAAAAGGTTCATACTGTGTGTCTTCTTGGTTAGACTATTACTGTTTTGTTTTTTTAGTAAGACAGAAGGTTTGTTTACCTGCTTTGCTAGTTTCGATCACTTCCTGTGATCTTCCTCAGACCAAGTGACGCTTCTGAGGAAGATCACAGGAAGTGATCGAAACTAGCAAATGTTTCTATGTGGAGAACATTTTAAAGCTCTGACTGAGCTCTTTCCAATGCAGAAAAACGAGAAGTCGCTATCACTTTCGGTTCTGGAGATATAAAAACAAATATTGGCCCACTATATCGGTCGGGCCCTACTTTTAGGTTTGCTTTATTTGATTAAGCGTGCATTCTCCCTCATCTAATCCGTGCATAGCGGCCACATGTTGCTCGTCTCTCCACCCACCCCACACAAACCGATCCAACAAAGGGAACCGTGCCAGACCCCAGGGCTGTAGTTGTCTGAGGGTTGGAGCACTGCAGACCCCCCTTTGAGCGCAAAGCGGTGCAGTTTTGGCTACCGAAACACCCGCAAAATGCTCCGCCCCACTCCTGCTGAGAGGGGACTTATTTTGAAGGGTTATTTTTTTCGGAGGACATGTTTAATATCTAATTTCTGGACTGTTTTTTTGTTTCTTCAAGTTAGTGCAAGTTTAAGACACACTTGCTGTAATCTACAATAAACCAGCAATTCATGAAATCAAAAGAGCATTTTCTTCATCACATCTCTGTCTTGTGAAGGGGTTTGGAGCTGATGTTTAGTGGGCCCTCTGGTATTAAAAAGACGGACGTGGACGGGCAGCGCAGGTTTATCTTGAGCTGGACCCCGGCCAGAAATGAAGACGGTCAAAGCCATGTGGTGTGCTTCAGCGCCCAGACCAGGTTAGTGCTGATACTACTGCAAATACCACTACAACTTCTGCTGCAGCTACTTGTACTACTGCTGTTTCTACCGCTACTGTGCATATTCTTTTCTTTTATCTTTTAGTACATCCAAGTTTTCCTCAGAGTTCCGTTGTGTCATTGTCAATGTTGGATTCGGTAAGTTGTTGTAAAGTTGTTGTAAAGTTTTCATAAATTAATATTAATATTGAATGTGGTGCATTAGATCAGAATGACCAAAACTGCTGACATATTAATCGCCCCCCCCCCTTTCTTTCCAGACGGACCAAAAGTCAGAGTAGTTAAAGGTAAAACTTGCAACAATGCTTTTCTGAATTAAGGAGGAGTTCTATTCCAAAGTCAGCCTGTTTTTGTTTTGTTTTTTCTTAGTTTTTCAAGTCCAGATGTCCTCTTCTGCTCCTCTCACTGATGAAGCAGTGCAGAACTCGTTGCTGGAACAAGTGAGTGACACCGTTCAGCAAAATGTTGAATGCCCTCTGTACGTCATTTGCTCACGAAAACCAGACAAACATTTGCATCTTAGTTTGAATGTCACTGTGAAAAAGTGGGTAAACTCATCCCTTATGCCGTTTGTCAGGAAGTGGAGACACCACATTTTATCAGGACTGTACTAATATTTTCTTAATAATAATAAGTTTCTTCAGAGGGAATTTCTAATTCCTAGCCTGACCAGCTACCCCAAAAACAACAAGGCAACATTTTAAATTTTTACAGCTATTTTAAGTTAATGGTAGCCTGGTTTTACCATACCGTCATACTCATTTTGTTTCGTACAGAGGGTCTGGATTTTCACAATTGAGCTCCGTTAACGTTTGGTCGTGACATATGTAATGCGCCCATGTTGAGTGAAGCAGCTATCATAACTCTTGGGAGCATTCCTTGCACATTCTAAGGCTTCAGTTATAATTTCTGGATATTTGGGAGCCGAGCCAGAACAGATTGAAGAGCTTCCTTTACTTTCGTATTCACCGCTATTACCGAACTACAACCAGCAAATGTGGCGCAAATGCTTGACGTCACCTATAACACCCGCCTCCCACGCTCGCTGAATGGTAGATTGAAATTCAACCAATGAAACGCAGCCACTGAGATCAAGCCCAGACGTACATGTAGGGAAAAGATAATTGACCAGAGTTTATGGCTAAGGCCAGGCTAAGTTAATGGCAAACAAAGCAAAATATTCAAAATCCCCCTGAACACGTATCAAATATTGTTTGAATTTGGCCGTCAAAAATATAGGCAATATTGGTCATTTTTAATCATAATGCCTTATTTTTATATGAAACATTACATGAAAGAAAACTTGCAATACATTTTATCAAATCATGTTTGTCAGAAATTAAACTAATATTTAAATGGATCTACAGTGTCTTGCCTTAAAAAGAGACACACAGGATCATGCAAACTTTGAGGTTTTAACTAGAGATTCACCGATCCAAACATAAGTTGGTTGGTTCTTTGGTCAAAACAAACAGCAGTACATCTCACTTACTAAAATGTTCTCCAGGATATGTCCACGTTAAAGCTGTATCTCTATCCACCCTCTCAAGCCTGTCTGTGTTTGTAGATCAAACTGGAGCTGGAGAAACGCGGGCAGCCTAAGGACATTTCCATCAGCATGGTCATCAAGTCACTCCCCACAAAAGCCACTGCTGGATGTTCAGAAAAGTCGACTCAACTTACTGTATTTAGTTCAGACAGTGGTGGCATTTGCAACACGGACAACCAAAGTTAAAGGTCTTATATCAGGGTCTGGAATTAAAATTCACTGAGGTGCAAATTGAAAAAGAAAATTAATCCGCAAAGGTCAGTTACATACGTTTTACGGTTATATGGAGATTTTTAAACCTTTATTAAATCCAACAATAATTATTGTGCAATTGAAATTGAAGATGAGTGCATCAGTGGGTCCAGAGATGTAGGAAATTCAGGTGCTCTTCGAGGACAAGAACATGGAGAACATGGACTATAGGAGAAAAAGAAAAAAATGTCCGAGGCACTCTGAATAATAAGATAAAAGTCCTTTAATGAGCAGGGGACGCCAAAATTATTATTGTGCTTTGAAAATAATGCAATTCATTGCTTCCTGTTCCTCTAAAATACATGTTGTCTCCTAAATAGCAGAATGCCTATTAAATTACTTGCACAATGTTAGCAACGTAGAGCTGCTCAGGATTTGACTGAGCCCTGTTTAGTCCTGCTTTGGTCCTGCTTTAGTCCTTGGTTTAGTCCAGGTTCAGACCTGGTTTAGTCATCATTATTACTATATGAATTTACATAATTAAGTTTTTCTTGGTTTTAAAACTTTAGCGAGCCGTATTTCACTCATTCCTCTGAAGTTTAAATAAAAGTGTCAAGGAGCTGAGCTCTTTCTCTATAAAGAGAGAGAGAGACCACACGGCTGCTCATCTGAGGGGATTCACGGTTGGGTCCAAAGTTAGGCTCTAAGGTTTGGGTTCGGATCAAGGTCCACTGCTCTGTGACCTCTGTCCCATAACATACTTTATTCAGGCTTTTGCTATTTTATACCCATTAACCTTGTGTGTGTGTGTGTGTGTGTGTGTGTGTGTGTTTTTTTTTGTAATATAAATTGAATAACAATTGTGTCTACTTGTCTTACTTGAAGTGTTTTCTCACGTGAAGTGTCCTATGGCCCCATAAACTTCTGGCAGAATTTACCTGCTATTTACACAAAATCAAGATCTCTACAAACTTAAACTACTCTATAAATGTAGTCAGCGCATCCCTAGCTTTCAGCCACTTCTTATTTGAGAGAGATCCGCTTCATATTTTCAGTTTTATCACCCCAATTCTTAAAGCCCTCCACTGGCTGCCGGTGTCTTACCGGTTTCAATTTAAAATCTTGGTGCTGACTTTTAGATCCTTATATGGTCAGACGCCTTCTTACATCAGAGATCTGATTCAGCCCTATGCCCCCTCTCGTTCTCTGAGGTCTGCAGATCAAAATCTCTTGATGGTTCCTCGCACTCGTTATCGAACCAGAGGAGACCGATCCTTCCAGGCTGTCGCACCTAGACTCTGGAACGATCTCCCGCTCTCTCTGCGATCACTTTACTCTGTTGATACTTTTAAATCCCAACTCAAAACGTTCTTGTTCAGTCGAGCGTTTTGAAAGTACGGTTTTATGGGCTGATATGACTGTCTCCACTGTTGTTTGATCTGTGTAATTTTTTTGTGTTTTTAATTATTGCTTGTTTTTGATGTGAAGCACTTTGTGACCTTCTGTCTGAGAAAGGTGCTATATAAATAAAATTTGCTTGCTTGCTTTTACGGTCAGATAAAGTTACGCTGGGTTTGTAAACAATGCGATACGACATGACACAATGTCGGCCTTTCCCTCTCGTGTATGAGAGTGTATGTCCATTACAAAAGTAGTACAGGAGTCTTCTCTAAAAATTATAACTTCTGTTATGTCCGGAGTCTGTAACTCTCTCTCAGCGTGAGGCTCCAGCAGCTCACAGAGGCAGAGCAGACACAGACAGGCAGCACTGTTACGGATAATATTTATTTATTTATATATTACCTGTATGCAAACCTTTTTTTTTTTCTTTGATGGCACATTTTTCTTGCTTTTTGCCTTTTCTCCAGGGAGCGGGTTTGGCTTATCTAAATGAGATGTAAATGAGCCTTATTGTCACTCGAGCAGCAGAGAGAGGTGAGAACTGCCCAAATCTTTTGAGAGCTTTTTCAGCCCTTTGGCCTTTTGGGAATTGTTAAAGGGGGGGTATTATGCTTTTTTCAATCACATAGCACCAGTCTATAGCATACTACAATGATGACGTAACCTTCTGTTGGTCTGTATATGCAGTAAATTAAAATAACTGCCTTGAATAAAATTGCTCTCTCAAAATGGCTGTACTGAACGTCTTGAAATAAGCCTCTGTCTCTTTAAGAAGCTTTCCGACATGCCCCCTTCTGCACACTGCTGTGGCATTTAAACAACACTACTGTGCGGGGAGGGGGCTCTGCTGAGCTGAGGAGCAGTGGTTGGTGGCTTGGCTGGTGACAAAAGGTCCAGAGGCGTCTCCAGGAGGTGGGGGCGTTCCTAGGAGGACTGAGGCATAGCTACACCTAAAATGGCTGACGTCTAAGTTTTTACTGATTACTCAAAAAAATATGTGAATGAGCCAAGGCAACACTCCAGGCATGTGTTTAATGAGGGAATGACATAATAACATGATATAAAGCTTGAAAAAGTCGATTTTACATAATACCCCCCTTTAACTTCAAATCACCGCTACGCCTCCAAATATTATCAGATTTCCATGTGTTACACATCATTGGAAAGCTACACTCTCATAATGTATCACCTCAAAATGCCCCAAAACCGAGTTGTGTCCCTGGTTTCCGTGATGGGTAACATATAATCAGCACTACTATCCTTTTCATCAGTGTCTCTGCACCATTGTCTCCACTCTGGGACAGGGTGTGTGTGTATTCGGGTGTCAGCCCTATGTTCCCCGGTACCTATAGCCGTCGTTCCACATAGCGTTGTTTAGGTGCTGGAGGGACTGGTGCACTTCACAAAATAGATGAAATCATGAAGAATGAACACTATGTGGAAATATTGAAAGGTAAAGCTTGGGCGCAGATGGGTCTTCCAAATGGACAATTCCCTGCTGGCTCTTGGAGCCACAGTGAGGACTAGAGAGAGTCCAAGGGAGAGAGACAAAGATGCTTTGAAAACAGCGACCAGATCATGTAAGTGCAAAAACTATTCGAGTCACATCTGTTTGTGGCCATTTCAACTAATTATCTGCAGGTGTTGATCACTTTTGATCAATTTGCATTGTAGTTTTGCAAGCATCTATAACTGATAATTCATAAGACCACCTTAGAACGTTCACAATGTGAGTACAACATGACGTGCAGACTGCCCCAATTCATACGTTTAACACTTCTACACACCAGCACACTTCACGCACTTGGAAAATGCTCACTCCACTGAAGTGTGTAGTGCAGTATTCTCAAGGCGGTATGGCTGGAGAATTGGCAAACTTTATAGGTTGACGGGGGACATTACTGTGCTGCTAAGTTAATTATATTCATGCTACTACACTGCAAAAAGTGGATTCTAAGCAAGTAAAAAATTTCGTATTTTAAGAAATAAATTATTATTTTTTCCTAAAAAGTAAAAATGTCTTGTCCAGCAAAACTTTCTTGAGAAAGAAATTCTTATTTTAGGAAATAAAATCTAGCCATTTCTTGTTCAGATATTTGCTAAAAAAATAAATAGCTATTTTTTCTTGTAACAAGAAAGAAAGACTTTTTGAATCTTCTTCAGCATTAGACATGCAATATCATGTCTAACTCTTAATTTAAGAACTGATTCTCACAGTGGTCTTATTTTAAGATGATTTTCCTTAAGCTGTGTCTGATATTAAGTGTATTGATGTTTAAAATAGGTACTACGTCAGTAAATCAAGCAAACATGTCTTACACTAGTCTTGAAATCTAGAGCGGGCGGCACAGTAGTACAGCGGTTAGCGCTCTCGCTTCACAGCTAGAAGATCCGGGTTCGATTCCCACCTTTCTGTGTGGAGTTTGCATGTTCTCCCCGTGTCTGCGTAGGTTTCCTCTGGGTACTCCGGTTTCCCCTACCACTAAAAACATGTACAATAGGCCAGGATGAATGAGAGTGTGGGTAGGGGACAACGGATGCAAATTAGCCCAAGGCTACAATCCGGTCTGGCTTGTTTACATGCATGAGACCGATGTATGTTCATTAACATGTGCTGTCCCGACCAAATTAACCAATAAATAAAATAGAAAACTTTGCTTAGATCTAGACACAAAGGTAAAAAAAATATCAGATTTTCTTTCCCAAAATAAGAAGAATTTCCTTAAATATTAGCATTTATTAAAAACCTTTTGCTTAAATCAAGCAACATTTAAGCAAAATACCCCACAATTTTTCATAAAATAAGAATGTTTTTCTAAAATTCTTCCTTTTTCTGAAGACATTTTGCTTAATTCTAGCAATTTATTTGGTTAAATTTAGTGTTTCTTTCTTGT
Organism: Neogobius melanostomus; assembly: GCA_007210695.1. Taxonomy (NCBI): domain Eukaryota; kingdom Metazoa; phylum Chordata; class Actinopteri; order Gobiiformes; family Gobiidae; genus Neogobius; species Neogobius melanostomus. Next base: position 200,907 of record VHKM01000227.1, on the reverse strand, counting down.
TTTAAAATAAGAAAAATATTCTAGAAATAAGAATTCTTAGCAAGAAAAAAATGCTTACCCTATTGGCAGATTTTTTTGCTTAAAACAAGAGAAAATGTCTTATTTCCATCCATCCATTTTCTTCCACTTGTCCGTTGCCGGGTCGTGGGGGCAGCTGTTGGAGCTGCCCAAATCACATTGCACCAGCCCCTTATGGCTCCTCCTGCAGGTGGTGGGTCCATAGAAGGACGGCCTCATGGTTCTAACCGAGCCTGTTGGTCTCTCATAAGGAGCTTCTGAACCGCTCTTTGTCTGACCCGTCACCTAGGACCTGTTTGCCATGGAAGACCCTACCAGGGGCATGAAGCCCTCGACAACTTAGCTCCTAGGATCATTCGAGTGCTCAAACCCTCCACCACATTAAGGGGGCGGTTCCAGGAGGGGAAAAAATGTCTTATTTTAAGATTTTTTCCCCCTGTTTTTAGGAGGGTACGTTTTGCAGTGTACAACAAGATACTTTTGATTTGATCACAGTCTCCTCGCATGGACTAGTTCAGGCTACTTCGTTCGAAATCCCAATGTAGTCCAGTCCACTTGTTAATTTCACACCAAGCAATAAGTGAAAAACATTCAAGCAGTGTAACTTTATCAAAGAATGACTCACCAGAGCCTTCAAAGAGTTGCTTAAAAATTCACTTTAACTGTCGATGCCCTCTGGCTATTCTGCTGATGGATAAAAAATAAACTTTACCCAACAACGATTTAGAACTTTTCCCTTGGCAAGGTTAGCTTACACTCGCTCAATTGTAATGTTTTCATAACAAAAAAGGCCTTTTATGCATAAATTGTTATGACAAAATCTGAATTATGTTGACATCAGTTTAAAATATTTTTTCCTAAGGGAATTCAGGATATCTTGTTTAGTCTTTGAATAAACTTATTGGTATATAAAAATACATTGATCACTTTAGGTATTGCAGTTATAGTTTACAGTGAAGCTCATATCTATATCCGAACACACTGGAGTTATTTGTTCTGTAAGCATACTGTACAGATTCAATTATGACATCTCAAAAATGCACAAACAACTCTTTGCAGTTCTGCTAATGGACCGTCCTAATCCATAAGAGGATTGCATTACTTTCTCCATCACAATCTCTCTAGCTTACACACTCTAAAACTGTACACACACACCATCTCATTGACTGCACAAGATGATATTTGATGCTAAGAGGTTTGTCTTGTCAAGTTTTTTTATTTTTATTTTTTTAACTCAGCAGGCGTACTTCACGTGTGATTTAGTCCACAAAGACGCAGCAAAGTTTCATCCCTTTGAGATTTATGTGGACGTTTAGGCACCTCAGCCTTTATATTACCCATCAGAACAGAGCCTTTGCCATTGCTGCCCCCATCCTGTGGGGAAAAAAGGGTCACAGGCTACAATATTTCATTGTCTTTAGCTTTGATTACAGACAGCACGCATGTCAAAACATTTCTTTGAATCCAGTATTTATTTGTTTATTATGAGATCAATAACAAAGAATTTTAGGAATTTGGCAATAAAGCTCATAGAAATTTATAACAAACTGACAACAATAATAAATAGTGCCCAAACTGCCTGGGTTACTCGACCATTGAAAATCTTGGTCGATTAAGATGCAATCGACTTTTTGGTCGACTAAACGACCAACGTGGGGCAGCACTAATGGAGAAGTTGATTAACGGCAGCCAAATGAGACTTAAACAGGTAAAGTGTTCATCCACATCTATTTGATTACCCACTTGCTGGTCATTTGGAGAATGTTTTGTACAGTATTCCAAAATTTGTAATCCGAAATGTTACGCCATGAGCCTTTTAAAGTGATAGTCTAAATGTTTAAAAATGGTAAAAAGTTCTGCAAAATCGAGCACATTTTGATGAGCTTGATCGTTTACTTTTGAAAATTCTGTTCCTGTTCTCCTCATTTTGACAGTCTGTAGTTTGAAAGAGGGAGATAATTGAATTTTTAATAAACAATCAATTCCTCTCCTCTTTAACAGAAACTGTCTATCACTTTAATGAGTGTGTGTGTCTCGAAAATACGCTCCATGACTAAGGACTGCACTTTTAGGGCTCTTGTATGCTGCTTAGAGCCCCCTCAGCTGGCAACAAGGGAAATTACTAAAAACAAGGTACAAACCACTGTTTAGTTCAGGGCATGCCTATATGTGAATTACTTAAAGGGGGGGTATTATGTAAAATCGACTTTTTCAAGCTTTATATCATGTTATTATGTCATTCCCTCATTAAACACATGCCTGGAGTGTTGCCTTGGCTCATTCACATATTTTTGAGTAATCAGTAAAAACTCTGATGGCAGCCATTTTAGGTGTAGCTATGCCTCAGTCCTCACCTCCTGGAGACTCTGGACCTTTCGTCACCAGCCAAGCCACCAACCACTGCTCCTCAGCTCAGCAGAGCCCCCTCCCCGCACAGTAGTGTTGTTTAGATGCCACAGCAGTGTGCTGAAGGGGGCGTGTCGGAAAGCTTCTTAAAGAGACAGAGGCCTATTTCAAGACGTTCAGTACAGCCATTTTGAGAGAGCAATTTTATTCAAGGCAGTTATTTTGATTTACTGCATATACAGACAACAGAAGGTTACGTCATCATTGTAGTATGCTATAGACTGGTGCTATGTGATTGAAAAAAGCATAATACCCCTCTTTAAGCAAAATTCTACTCCAGGTACAGTATATTTTGGTGAAATGCTAGATGCTAAATGTAGATTTCACATAATGTCACCTTTTCAAAAAAACATGACTCCCTGCCACTGAGTTCATTGACTGTGGCCATGGCGACAGCACAAACCAGGAAATGTTGTTAGCGATAAACAGTCAGCATTCCCTTTTACCCTCACCGTCTGTTGAAATCTCTGTGAAAAACATTCAAAAACAATGCGATCCTACCACGAGGGCTGGCACTTTGAAATAACTAATCTTACAAGCAGAGAGCTCACATCACAGCAAGATACATGCAAAATGAATGGGATTTGTCATTAAGCTTGCTGCCCACTGTGTTTTATGTAAATTAGCCTTATGAGTACAAATAGCAATTCTGAACTCATTACTGAATGGATACCACAGCAAAATCTAAACATGCATGGGTATCTTTGAATAAAATACAAAAAAATGGGTTGCGGGCCTTTGGAAGTGGGTCTTTCCCCACTTTACCCACTTCTGTTGTTCAAGCACTCGGACTCGGGTTTAGGCACCAAAAAAACCCTCAATAAATATCTTATCTCTACCTAAGTCTGAACCTAAATCTGTACTTTTACTTAAAGCACAACCGTGAACGTTGTAGGTAGTTGTATAAAATCTTTCTAAACTTGTGTCCAGCTCTCACAGACTCTCCCACACATCCCGATTGTTCATATGAGTTAATTTGAAGCTCATCTCAGCCGGACCGCTAATGCTAACATCACGCTAATTTAGCCACTGACTTCCTGGTTTGTGCTGGAGGAAAATGCACCATATTTACAAACTGCGCACATGGTCTGTTTTTCTTTCACAAATGTCACATTTACAATGTGGAACTGTGGTGCAGAATAAAGTTTACTCTACTACAAGAACATAATTTGATTGCCATAGCTTAAAGAAAGAAAAAGAAAACCATCACTGCCATGGAACTGTTTTGCAATTTTGAAGTTCGAGCATTCAGCAGTGCATCCAAACAGCATCAGGCTAGCGTGTAAAACTCTAGATAGGACATGTTGGAATGAAAGGCAATTCTGGCAGCCATCTTGTGACTGGCCCTTCCAACTCAGTGCAATGTAATCAAATGGAAAACACAGCTGAATTCCCTGATACTGTTTTGATCTATTTTTAGTTATTTAATGACTCTTTGTGACTGACCTTATGTCATATCTGGCAATAAAATAAAGTTTAAAAAAGAAGCACAGACTGTAAAGGAAGTTTGCTGTGTGGAACCTCACAGTCTCCTCAAGCTAATGCCCTGGTGCCCATCCCACTCACAGACTTGGGTTTAATGAAATCCTGCAATGGAGGCAATACAAAGTGACCATGTGGTTATACAGTACTCTATATCGGACAGAATCATGGAGTGTAAAAACATCTGTGCCGCATACTGAGACATAAGGTCTTACCTGTCTAAATTTGCTACATACAGTCCCAGGTATTTGAACTCTGTAATGAGGACGAGCTCTACTCCATCCAGGAAAAAATTGGACGGTTTCTTTTTTTACTAAACATCATACAGACTGTTTTCCTTTTGTTAAGTTGCAAACATGATTCCTTGACACACGTTGGACATCGGTCATGGCAGATGTTAACATTTTTGCAACTTCTTGTGTAGATTTTGCTTGCACGAAAATTACAGCATCGTCTGCATACAGCTGGACATTGACATTTTGGCACACTTAAGGTAGGTCATTAATATAAATGCTGATGAAGGTCAGAGTGACCGAAACATTGCTGCAATAAAAGCAAAGTATAGAGGGAGACAGTGTGCGGGTGCTTTTTTTCAAGTTGAATAAAATACAGTGGGGAAAAAAGTATTTAGTCAGCCAACAATTGTGCAAGTTCTTAAAAAGATGAGAGAGGTCTGTAATTTTCATCATAGGTAAACCTCAACTATGAGAGAGAAAATGAGAAAAAAAAAGAATCCAGAAAATCACCTTGTCTGATTTTTAATGAATTTATTTGCAAATTGTAGAAAATAAGTATTTGGCCAATAACAAAAGTTCATCTCAATACATTGTTATATACCCTTTGTTGGCAATGACAGAGGTCAAACGTTTTCTGTAAGTCTTCACAAGGTATTCACACTGTTGCTGGTATTTTGGCCCATTCCTCCATGCAGATCTCCTCTAGAGCAGTGATGTTTTGGGGCAGGCGCTGGGCAACACGGACTTTCAACTCCCTCCAAAGATTTTCTATGGGGTTGAGATCTTGACACCGGTGTGTTTGGGATCATTGTCATGCTGAAAGACCCAGCCACGTTTCATGTTTAATGCCCTTGCTGATGGAAGGAGGTTTTCACTCAAAATCTCACGATACATGGCCACATTCATTCTTTCCTTTACACGGATCAGTCGTCCTGGTCCCTTTGCAGAAAAACAGCCCCAAAGCTGATGTTTCACCCCCATGCTTCACATTAGGTATGGTGTTCTTTGGATGCAACTCAGCATTCTGTCTCCACCAAACACGACGAGTTGAATTTTTACCAAATAGTTCCATTTTGGTTTGATCTGACCATATGACATTCTCCCAGTCCTCTTCTGGATCATCCAGATGCTCTCTAGCAAACTTCAGACGGGCCCGGACATGTACTGGCTTAAGCAGGGGGACACGTCTGAGTCCCTGGCGGTGTAGTGTGTTACTGACCAGTGTTGTTTTCGTCAACGAAGACGATAACGATATCATTTCGTTGACGCCCCTTTTTTTAATGACGATAACGTAACGATGACGAGCTAAAAATAGCTCTTTGGGGACTAAAACCTGACGAGACGTTTGTGAGTTTACGTCAACGAGACGAGACGAGACTAAAATGGGAGAAAGTGGTTTGTCAGATCGTTCACAAACAGAGTTTATACGCGGAGCGGGAGAACACACCGGTAAACGTGACACAGAGCGGCGCCGCAGCTCTCATGATGCGGCCGGCAGCAGCGCCTCTTCCTCTCTCTCCTCTCTCTCTCTAGTCCTCTCTCCCCGTGGCGTGCAGTGCACTGCTAGTGTACATTCTCCACGGAGCGCGTCTGACATCGATGTAGACAGTTTTAAATACCGTAGCGTATGAACGGAGAAAGCATGTTGAGGTAAGCTACGTATGTGCAGACGGCGCTGTTGATACAAAAATCTGGAAGCGGTGATCAGAGGACGAGGAGAGCGGGCGCTTTTGGGGAAAGTCCTGTTCACAATGACACTTCTACTACTGCCTATTGTGGTGTAATCTGTTTGTCAAAAGCTAAAAGCCAATAGATAACTATTATTTATTCCAATTTCGGTCCACTTTGGTTGTTGTAAGGCGCTTTAGAAATAAAACTTGATTGATTTCCAATACTTATCGAAATTAATTATAACTTTTTATAATGAAACTGACGAAAACTTGACTAAAACCTTTTAAATTTTCGTCTGACTAAAACGTGACTAAAACTATCACATTTAGAAATGACTAAAATGTGACTAAAACTATAAGCATTTTCGTCCAAAAGACTAAGACTAAAACTAAAACTAAAAGGGCTGCCAAAAACAACACTGTTACTGACATTAGCCTTTGTTACTTTGTCCCAGCTCTCTGCAGGTCATTCACTAGGTCCCCCGTGTGGTTCTGGGATTTTTGCTCACCGTTCTTGTGATCATTTTGATCCCACGGGGTGAGATCTTGTGTGGAGCCCCAGATCGAGGGAGATTATCAGTGGTCTTGTTGTTTGGGGCGACGGTGGTGCAGAGAGTAGAGCGGGTCATCTTGTGACCAAAGGGTCGGTGGTTCAAATCCCGCAGGTGCCCACTGTCGTTGTGTCTTTGGGCGAGACACTTCACCCACCTTGCCTCCAGTGTCTGCGTACACTGGTGTATGAATGAGAGTGTGACTGGTTCCTTGATGTAAAGCGCTTTGAGTGCCTAAAGCAGGTAGAAAGGCGCTATATAAAATGTGACCATTTACCATCTTGTTATGTCTTCCATTTTCTAATAATTGCTTCCACAGTTGATTTCTTCACACTAAGCTGCTTACCAATTGCAGATTGAGTCCTCCCAGCCTGGTGCAGGTCTACAATTTTGTTTCTGGTGTCTTTCGACAGCTCTTTGGTCTTGACCATAGTGGAGTTTGGAGTGTGACTGTTTGAGGTTGTGGACAGGTGTCTTTTATACTGATAACAAGTTCAAACAGGGGCCATTAATACAGGTAACGAGTGGAGGACAGAGGAGCCTCTTAAAGAAGAAGTTACAGGTCTGTGAGAGACACAAATCTTGCTTGTTTGTAGGTGACCAAATACTTATTTTCTACCATAATTTGCAAATGAATTCATAAAAAATCAGACAATGTGATTTTCTGGATTTTTTTTCTTCTCATTTTGTCTCTCATAGTTGAGGTTTACCTATGATGAAAATTACAGGTCATCTTTTTAAGTGAGAGAACTTGCACAATTGTTGGCTGACTAAATACTTTTTCCCCCCACAGTAGGTCCTAAAATGCATTGTTGTACACATTGTTGTACTAACCACTCCAAAGAGAATCTAGCTGAAAAGCTAAGCCATTGTGCATGATACGTCAACTTAAACAGCTGTTTTTTGCCACAATGCCTCAGCGTTTTGGAACCGGTATTTCACTTTTAACGAGGCTACTTCAAATGCCAGACATTCACATTTCCTCAACGTCTCAATAGCCACTTTCTGTAGGTTTTATGGTATTGTTCATTCCCCATAGATTGAATTGTCTCATTCGTCTAACTGTAATTAAAATGACAAAAAGAGCCGTTGAAGAAGTAATTTCGCTTTCACTCAAGACAACTTTTTGCCTCGAACTTCAGCGGAGTCGGGTCATTGTAATGGATCAGTGCATTGGCCCAAATGAAAGTGCTCTTGTTCAGAAATTGAGCGAATGCAATTCAGCTAACCGAAAGCTTTAAACACCAGAGATGAGATAGTCATGAAGGAGAAGGTGGCAGCGGCGAAAGATGAACACTCGGGCCACATCAAGGACAGAGAAAAGCCCGAGATCGCTCCAAATCTCACTCAATTATCAAAGTCTCAGTGTTACGGAGCGTTCAAGGTCCTGGCACAGTTAAGATGTCAAGGTAAGAACAGTTCAAGTCTCAGAGAGTATCATCTAGTTGTATGGGCTTTTAATCACGACACCAGAGAAGGGCGACATAATTACAGTAAATGGGGAATGGGGGAACTTTTTTTTTTTAGAGATATCAATTTGAAACTTTTTATGAGTAAAATACTGTGTCATTTCATGTTTTCACACAAACATATGGCATTTTATGAATAACATCAAAAACATATATTATATTGTTAACATGGGAGAATATGGGGTACTGTGGAAAAGATAAAACTTTTTGGAACTTTCTACCGTGTTGCAGTGTTGTTCTTACCTCAAAAACATAGGTTTGGGTTGAGTCATTAAGGTTAAGTTCAAGTAACCTTTGTATCTTCTTTTTTTTTTTTTTTTATACTGTGCACAAATGTAACTGAGCAAACACTTGAAAACAGCACATGAGCGGATCAGAAACCACAAGTGAAAGGTTGTTGACTTGGTAAAACAGTTGTACCCTGTTTTCACTAACTGTGGCACAAACCTTTATTCATGACACATTTCAAAGATTGAAATGAATCTTGCTGCACTTTCAACCAAAATACGTCAAAAATTGGCCAGTTCTTTTGAATGGCTACGATGAAAGAGCCATGAATCTGCTGCCAACCATTCGAAGAGTCGTGGCGCCAGCATTATGTTTTCTCATACGTTCATTCTCGCCCCCAGCTTGTAAACCATAAACAGCTAATATTTTCACGATATGTCCCAGATTTATTATACACCTTAAAGTAGCAACTCCTCTTGTGATATTCAGCTTTACCGAACGAACGGGTTGCGTTGTAACCCTGGTTCTCTGATTGGAGAGACCATCTCTCCAGACCGATACATAGTATGGAGTGGAGAGATAGCCTCAAACACGATAGAGAACAACTTGATTTGATTTGACACATAGTTGTGGCTAATGAAACAGCTTTTGGGCACGGCATAATTGATATTTCACGTTTTATCAAGTAACTTAATGTGTATGCAAGAAATAATAGACTTGATGATGAAAGACTGACAGAATATTTTCATCACTCCAAAAAGAGGAATATCTAGATTAGTTTAAACGTCTCAGATTGAGCATAACATTTTTATTCGAGTTGTTTTGACAACTTTTGACCTCGATTATGTCACTTGTTCTGAGATGTTTCTAACTTGATTCAGTACGTTTTGTCTTTATTTCAGGTTGATTTATTCCACAACGGGGTAAGAAAATTGCACTTCCTTATTTCAAGCAAGATTACCTTATGACATGTCATCAAACAAGAAGAAGAAAAAAAAACACTCAAAACGAGATTAAAATTGGCAAATAAAGTCTTGTAGTGATTGTATTAATCAAGACGTGACCATCAAGCACCACTGCTTTGCAAATGGAAAATTACAAGTTTGTTTGTTTTTCTATGGACTTTATCAGTTTTTCCCCTCCCTATCCACACCACTGCACAGTTAAAGAGCGCTTTAGTGGAATAGGTTGGTTCTACACTGTGGTAATGATAGCTCGCGTTGGGGAGAAAAACAATGATTTTACTTTTACGCCATGGTTTCCGCTCACAGACAGTGATTACCGGGATCCCATGCCGTCATTATCCTTTCAGTGGCTTTTATGAAAAGTAGCAGAGTGACTTATGAAAACGAAACGCGAGGTTTCGACATTCACTAAAATCCAACTATCACACATATTTCGGAATAAGTGGCCCTTAAATGCAGCACCGTGGAGTGGAGACCGTACTGTCAGGCCACATTTCTCCCCCGCTCTCCGATGGAAAACCCTGATAGTTTAGCGTTACCTGGATATCAAAGCCGCACTTGATGCATTCACGACGATTTCTCTCCGCGTCACGCCGAAATTCCCGGCCCGAACTCCTCGCATGAATGTGCATGAGTTGGCCGCTGAGCTGGTGATGTTTGGGAGACGACTGCCGAACGAGGGGCGAGGAGGACTGCGATTGCTATCTCCATGATGGATTGCCAAGTGCAGCTGCTTTAAAATACTATTAGAGCAATAGTCTGAGGCTGCGGGGGAAATGTATCACTTCTCTAGCGGTCGGTGTCTGGCCCAGTTTCAAAGTTTGGGACAAAAGTATTTCCAAAACAAGACAGCAGGGGTGTCGGCGAAGGTAGTGCAAAAATAGAAGCGGTAGGAGTGTGAATGGAGTGAAGGTACCGCTTATAGTGCCACAAAAACTTCAATAACTAAGACAATACCACACATACCACTTCTGCAACAATTCACCTGTCTATCCTCAAATGTACGACAGAACAACAAACAGGAACAAGTTGTAAATAGGGATGGGACGATAAACAATAACATGACTAATCGCTGCATTTTTAAAGGATCTGTATCATGCTATTTTAGCCATTCCAAAGTAAAGTATAGGCATATATATGATATATTGTACCTCTATCACTATGGAGTACTCATTTTTGAGAGAAATATAAGTATTTTTGGGGGGTATTTTCCCTACCCGGAAGACAAGACGCTTCGATTCAGTTAACTCCGCCCCTCTCTCCGCTCATTCCACATTTGCAGTATTATAAATATAAATATTGCTGCAAAAAGTGAAGTTACTTCACATAATGCAGTTATAAGGAGTTGACATGTGCAAAGCAGTTTCATAAATGGCTAACACACACGCTAACACACACGCTAACACACACGCTAACATGCGTTTTGATTAACTCACCGCTCAGTCTGGCTCCCCATGAGATCGCGTTGGTTATAAAAGTTAATCCACTTTGATTCTGGCCAAGGTTCACCAAGCATCCATCAGGTTGATATAGTAGCTAGCTTAATCCCGGAAAGAAATTCCAACTTCTGGCGAGTGCACTCTTCTTTAGGAAGGTTGAATAGTCCTGTTCCTCTCGTAGCCAAACGCGCATCCGTGGCATTATCGTAAGAAAAAGAGCAGGCGGTGTCCAGAGTAGGTTAGAAAGAGCTCAGTCTTCAAAAACAACACTTATGCTCGGATCCATGGCTCCTCCAGCCGTGGGTGCGCTTGATTAGCGTCGTGGGACAGCACAGACGCGTCGGAGAGTTGCTGTTTAAAAAAAAAAAAAAAAAAGCCGTTTTATAAATAAAAATCAGGCCGTAAGGCATTACATTACAGACGTAGAGCACTTCCGTTCCGCTGTGACGACACAACTGAACAGCTCAGTCGTTTACCAGGAGAGGGCGGAGCAGCTGCTCAGAGAGCAGGATTCAGGAGGATTACTTAGAACTGCGTGAATGAAGCCAAAAACCGCTCTGGGGGTGTTTTTGATAAGGAAATAGCATAACAACATGGCTAAAAACTCAAAAAAGTCGATTTTGCATGATATAGGACCTTTAATAATCGGGATCATCGCACTAGAAGATAATCGCTAAATACACCAGACTGCCACCACCAGTCCGTCTGCTACGGTATGATGTACCTTGGTCCTGACTCCCCTAATCATTGCAAGCTTGAAGATGAGTGGGTCAGATGAGAGTGTGCTAACCAGTTGTATCACAGTGCGGTTTGGTAATCTCACTCTGAAAGCCAGCAGGGCCATTGGCTGCACTTTGCCGGTCCTGGAGGCTACATATAAAGCTAGACTCTTGAATCGAGCGTTACAAATTGTTAATGACACCTTAGGCCACACATGCAAGGGCCTTTTTTTGAGATGCTCCCTTCAAGGAAAAGGTATCGCTCTCTTAAAAGTCCTACTGATCGTCATTCCACAAGCTGTGATGACTTTAGACCAGGGGTGCCCAAAGTGGGGCCCGCAGGCCAAATTTGGCCCGCCGAAACTATTCTGTTGGCCCACCAAAGAGTAACCTACTTTTGCGCTGTATGGTTAATACTAACTCTCCCATTCATTCTCAATGGTAAATATGGATGCAGTACACTTTTTGGCCAACAGCGTCAAATTGGGGGCGCTGTTTCACTCTTTTCGCAAAGTTAAGGAAACACTGTTGTGGTGTCTTGGTGTTTATCACAGAGCGTTGTAGCATCAACTTTCCCAGTTTTCCAACTTTTATTGCAAAGTTTGTTGACATCAACATAGGTCATGTTAAAAATGGATTTATAAAAGAATTGATGCTGAACTGACACTTTCAAAATGATCTAATGGCATTTTCTTTGAGTTAACAAATGAATGAGGTAAGTAAGTAAGTGCTTTATTGTCATTGTACAACTGCACAACGAAATAGTGTTCAGGTGTTAGTCCTGAGCTGCTGCGGCTGAGCCGCGCTGCCACTGAGTGTCAACCTGACCCGCATGACCCTGGAGGTTAGGGAAACTGTAGCACTCGGAAGAAACCTGGCTGGCTGCCCTCTGTCTCCTCTGAAATGGTGCAGAGCCTGGGTTTGTCCCTGTTTCAGAGCAATGTAAAGTAAAGTCAATGTAGGTAATGTTAACAAATGTTAACTATGGCAAAAGCCTAGTTTTAGTAGAACAAAATCAACAATTGTAGCAATTATTGACCATAGTTAACATTTGTTTAATATAGCATGTTATTTGCATAGATATAATCAAATGCAAATGTATACCGAAAAATAAAATAAACTATTATAATTTTCAGTTATATGTGTTTCACGCTTGACATCGCCATGTTTGGCCCGCGACCCACAGGCACTTTTTCATTTTGGCCCTCGGAGACAAAAAGTTTGGGCACCCCTGCTTTAGACAAAGCACTTTAATTTTTTGTGTTGAATTTTTCTTGTACAGTATTTCACCCTTAGGTTTCTTATGTGGCATTTGTTTGTTTTTATCTCGTGTAATGTCCTTTTTTACATTGACAGTGCACTTTGAGCTCATTGCACACTTTTTTTCCAATGTGTTTTTATACTGCAAATGGCTAATAAACTGAACTGAACTGTCAATGGCACTGACATAATAAGAGATAGGATATGAACAAAACATTATAGCCACGTGGTAAATGGTCAGTCTGCCCCATGGCGGCTTTGGCTACAATAGCAGCTTACCACCATAGAGTGTGGAGTGACTGAATAATGACTATACCGTATACTTTATGACTAACTTTTGACTCAGGCAATCCAAGTGTAAGCTGTTCTTATTTATAACAGTCCTATCTCGCCTTTGACCAAATCAGCACTATTTTAAAATAGCTCATTATTATTATTCATTTATTGAAAAAAAAATGTTCTCAATAGTAAACATTTTCCTGTTTACATTATATGCGTCCCGCCGAGGAAGCTGGATTTCGGCCCACGACCCAAATGAGTTTGACACCCCTGCTCTACGCCGTTAGTGCGTAAATGTCTAAATTAACTGCATTGTTATATAGGCCGCATGGTTCAGAGCGTGTGAAAAAGTAGCGGCTTACAGTCTAATTCAGAAATTACGGTACTATAAATGATCTAATATATAATAATATGAATACATGATTGATAGTAATACGTTGGAACGAATGGCAATTCTGGCAGCCATCTTGTGCATGGCCCTTATTACACCACTTATTTCCTTGATACTGTTTTGATCTATTTTACTTATTCCATGACTCTTTGATAATTGTGACTGACCCTATGTCATATCTGGAACGAAAATCATGTTTTTGCAGTTTTTCAAATGATTTTGCATAGACTTGAGCTACATTTGTCCATGTATTTTTCTCTGTCAAACACTTCAAATCATCCACTTCTATTTAAATCAAATATAACATTTGTTTCCTTCTTTAAAACAGTATTCCTGTACTTTCTAACACTACATGACCAATATTTACAGTATTGAACATGGGACAGTGATACAATGAATGCTAACTACTGAACCTTGGGAATGAATGGAGAAAACAATACTAATAGGTAGGGATGTAACGATTAATTGAAAATTGATTGAAAATCGATTTAATATGCGTACAATGTGAATCGATGTAAAAAATAAAAGAATCGATGTTAAAACCAGCCTCAGGTACTCCATTTTGCCCGACTGGAATAGTTGTATTCTCACATTGCATCTTCAGAAACAGCGAGCTAACTTTTTCTCAAAACAAGCTCCACACCTCCTCCCGCCTCACCCCCAACACACGCTACACCATGTAAACACATACACGTGTAGGCATTGAAAGCAACAGACGCAGCTAAAGTTAGCGGCTATGAGATTAGCGTTAGCGGCTAACGTAGGGTTTAGCATTATGACAGAAGTTTACGAAAGATCGTAAACTGACAAACATCTGACCAACCTGCTCTGATTCTGCTGAAATCCTCATCAAATGTCCGCTTGTCAAATAATCCAATACCTACAGGGAGCGTCATGTCTTTTTCCTCCTTATGATAACAAAGGCTGCACCGGGAGGCTGTGAGGCGTTTGAGGGCTATGGGGAAAAAAACTGCACTGTAAAATTTGTTCTAAATGGTAGTATTTTGTTCAAACTGCAAAAAAAAAAAAAGAAAAAAAAAAAAAAGTTTGGTAAAATAAATATAAGTCTCATAATGTTTGCTTTGCTACACATCTTATTTATGCTGAAAACATGGAAATGTCCAAGCACACATGTCAAAAGATTATAATTCATTTTCATGTCATGTAATTTTTTGTAACGTAAAGTTCTCTTACTGAGACAGTTGCAGTTTGTTACAAGGACAAAAATGCAGATGTTAAAACAAAAGAAACACTGGTATGAATGAGTCATTTTCCTTTTCTTAAAAAAAGGTGAAAAAAATTGAAATCGGGAACTTAAAATCGGAAATCGAATCGGGGCTTGAATTAATCGTTACATCCCTACTAATAGGGCTAAACAACACGACTAAAAACAAAGCTTTTCAAAGAAATGACCTGATCCTGACTGAGATACCTCGACTTAGAAGTAATAAACTAATCACAAACAATGAGCGTACAGTATCTCACATTCTGCTGTTGAATCAATGAAAATGTTGCTCCGGGTTTGGCATTGGTTGCTATGAGGGTTAGCCTCGCCAGTCACAAGATGGCCGCCACGTTTGCTACAGTAGGTATGTTTTTGATAATGAGTGAATAATGTTATAGCATGGGTTAAAGCTCAGAAAAGCAGATTTTGCACGTCTCCTTGAACACAAACACAATGATCTACAAAATCTGTATTTCTGCAGTCACTGAGGTCCCTGCCAGCTTTTTCCACCACGTCTTACTGTCTCTACTAATATTTCTCACGCCCTCCACGTTTGTAAACCAGGTTGTTCATTACTTTGCGAAGTCCGGTCACGCAATTAACGCTTCTAAATTGATTGTGCAACAAAACAACAGCAGCAATTTAATTCTAAGCTAATGACATTGCGGCTAAGCGGACGCTGGCCTCTAGGGGTGTAGTACAGGAAAAAGCTCATTATCTTTCTTTTTATGTGGCCCTCATTGTTATTTGTCCCGGCGAACAGCTCGGCCTTATCTGCAGACTGATTAGGAGTGCAATGAGGAGAAATTCACGTACACATGTAACGCGCACACGCAGTCCCCCATGAGACATGCAAATGGTGCTGCTTTATTCCTGCATAGAACGGTGGCTAAACGAAAGGAAGGGGACGAAAAATATCGCTACTGTTTTATGACAGGGGATTGTCGAGAAAATAGACTAACAGAACGGTAAATGTGCTTTTTATTGTTCCTGTTGTAGGCCGGTTACACCAGAATGATTATACTAACCTAAGGGGGACATGGAGTTTTAACATCATATAACATTGGAACATCAGCACAAGTGGAAGTCGTTTTAAGTTTTATCCCCCTAAAATAAAGCCGGGGAAGACTGCAGGCTCTGTGGTGAAAAATACTTCCTAGGTTTATGTCTCTGTCTAGGTCAGAAACAATATACTAAAGCTTGTCCAATTGATTTATTATGTTGTTGTTGAACATTATGTTCAACAACAACATAAGCCTTGTCTGTCTATATATTATATAGACAGACAAGGCTTTTTTTTAATGGAGTTTATGAAGTTATTCATGAAGATGAGAGGAAACAAGGTGCTTAAAGACGAATTATTAAGCTAACAGTGGCTAATGCTAAGGTAATGAAGCTAAGGTTATAAAGCTAGCGGTTGGCAGCCTGAGAATCAACAATTCCACTAAAAAATATAGGCTATGGTGTGCAGTCTCAATCTGTGTCAGATCGCCGTGGGAATGCTCCAAAGCTTATCTGCAAAACAACATGAATTGAAAAACATTTTTGAATAAAAAATGATGTGTGTGTACAAATTTCACAACATTTTTTCAAAAATCATGGAAAATTGACGTTTTGAGTTTTAAACTATCTTGTAATATCCTTTAGTCAAAAACACAACTGGAGTAAATAAATAATTTTATGCTCTGTTAAGTAATGGTGCAATCCATTTGCACTAACTGCACTTTCTAAATCAATCAATCAATCAAACTTTATTTATAAAGCGCTTTTCATACGGAAGGGTATCACAAAGTGCTTTACAGATTACAACATATATATATATATATATATACATACATACACATAAATGGTAAATGGTCACATTTTATATAGCGCCTTTCTACCTGCTTTAGGCACTCAAAGCGCTTTACATCAAGGAACCAGTCACCCATTCACACGCTCATTCATACACCAGTGTACGCAGACACTGGAGGCAAGGTGGGTGAAGTGTCTTGCCCAAAGACACAACGACAGTGGGCACCTGCGGGATTCGAACCGCCGACCCTTTGGTCACAAGACGACCCGCTCTACTCTCTGCACCACCGTCGGGGCGACGGTGGTGCATAAATAAATATAAATAATCAGGACTAAATAAATAGATGTCAGTTAAAAGCTAAGCTAAAGTGGTGGGTCTTGAGCCTGCTCGACGTTCTCTGTGGTCCTGAGCTCCTCCGGCAGGTCGTCCCAGAGGCGAGGGCCATAATATTGGAAAGACGCCTCGCCGTGAGTCTTTCTGTTGACTTTAGGAATAACTAGGAGACCCCAGCGGGAGGAGCGAAGGGGCCGTGAAGGTTCATAAGGTAAAAGCAGTTCTGAAAGATAAGGAGGACCAAGACCATTAAGACATTTAAAAACATTAAAAGAACTTTAAAATCGATCCTGAAACACACGGGGAGCCAATGCAGCGACTCTAAAACCGGTGTAATGTGGTCCCGCCTCCTGGTCTTTGTCAGGACACGAGCTGCTGAATTTGGTAAAAGTTGTAAACCTGAGATACTCTTTTTGGGAAGACCAGAAAGCAGGGCATTACAGTAGTCGATACGACTGGTGATAAAAGCATGCATTAGCGTCTCCGTGTTGGCCCGAGAGAGAATGGGGCGGACTCTGGCTATGTTCTTTAGATGGTAAAAACCTATCTTTGTGATATAATGTGTGGAATAAAAGTCAGCTCAGAGTCAAAAATCACACCCAGATTCTTCACCTGTGAGGAAGGATTAAAAGACATTGAAACTGACTGTAGTTTGGGTAAAAGTTTCTCTCTCTGGGCCTCAGGACCAATGACTAAAACTTCAGTTTTGTCCTGATGTCCTGAAATGATTAGTTTTATTCATGAGATTGCAAATAACACCACAGTTTGTGTTTTTAATATTCGTTAATATTTTGTCATATTTTTACTAGTCTATACGCACTTTAAACAGTTTTTTTGCTCATATACCAACATCGCTATTACAAAACATGAGAAATCATTTTACATTGAGTGAATTAGTGGGATCATCACTTCAATAAAGAGGCCGTGACACTATCTGCACGATCTATTCTGTTCTCACCACTCCACAATCACTATAATTCTCTCATTTCTTTAACATTTTGCCTGTGCGAGCGAGCACGCGCGTGCTTCAGCTTTTCTCTGTCCAAGGTTCAATAACTCAGGCATGACATAAATGATTTTATGCTTGGCATCATCTGAAAAATGTTGGTTTCAGCCCGGTCCAAGTATTGACTGCAGTATCGAGCGAAGGCCAAGGTGTCAGCTCCAATAGAAAAACATGAGGGAGCTGTTTTAATACCGCTTTAGTTTGTTACTCTTCATTTAAGTCTGTGCGTTTGGACTCCACCGTGCTCTGGCGGCGATCAGCGGGAGAACGCGTGGGCCGACGGGAGAATTCATCGACAGCACACAGTGATACAAAGAGGAGCGGACGTGGCGCAATTTGTTTCCCCAAACTACAAAGTGAATGTGAAGAGAATGTTTTTCAAATGTGGCTAAAGGAATTTCCCGGATATTTCAATAGACCGCGGATGAACTAGCGTATTTCCTGTGCCGTGTAGAAGCTTATCAGGACCGGATCTAGCTTTGTGGAGGATCCCTGGTGTTGTCAAGATCAACCCGTTTTACAATAACCTCGCGCTGGGTTAATAATAAGAATTTTAGGCACTCACCGGTAAAGGCTGAAGAAGGAGAGTCGGTGTGTCCAGGTCCTTGTGTCGGGCCATTGCGTCTCCGGTGCGGTCGAGGCATGTTTGTGCGCACGTTACAGTGGCATGCCACACACAAACGACTCGGTATGTGTCTGAAAGTCTTTTCCCTTTTATTTATGTTAATTAGTGTATTAATGCATTGATTTCGACCGACAGGCTCTTGTCGGATGGGCCTCCTCTTTCTGTGATTCTTCTCTGTGACTCCTCCGAGGAGATCAGCCTCTGTCAGCTCAACTAGCACTTTGATATATGGACGGTAAACATCACAGCACGACCTCGGTGGGTAGTAGTCAGGCCTGCAGAGAAGAGGTAACGGCGTCAAGCAACTCTTCGCAAATGCAGTAGGATGCTTCCGCCAGTGGTTGTGTTGAGCCCTTACTTCTATGGACATGGTGCTCAGCGCTGCCGTGAGAGCCACTTTTCATTTCCTTTCTTGTTTTAGTTGGACTATTGGGACTATGGGGGGTCAACCTACGAGGGACGGTTATGTGATGTTCCTCTGTTTTAATCCAGTCCAGTAATAATTGCTCTGGTGGATTTATAGCACAAAGAGGGAGAGATGGCAGAGATAGGGACAGAGGCCAGGATGAGGCCCGCACAGAAATGGAACAAGAACCAGGTAAGAAAATAGTTGAGAATGATAATACTTTTACCTGTATATTTTAAAGTTAAAGTTATTTTAATGTTTTTTAAGTGTCTTAATGGGCTTGGTCCTTCTTATCTTTCAGAACTGCTTTTACCTTATGAACCTAGTTATTCCTAAAGTCAACAGAAAGACTCACGGCGAGGCGTCTTTCCAATATTACAGCCCTCGCCTCTGGAACGACCTGCCAGAGGAGCTCAGGACCGCAGAGAACGTTCATGTTTTTAAGAGCAGGCTCAAGACCCATCTTTTTAGCTTAGCTTTTTTTATTTTTTTTATTTATTTGACAGGGACAGTACAAGAAAACATTGCCAACTCGGTGACCACGTTATGTACATAAGGCGTCTAGCCGTAGGCTAATTTGCAGCACCGTCCCTGGTTAGGCTTTTCAAAGGGTTTAAAACAGACCAGAACAATGAAAAATCAGTAACCCCCGGCTCAGATTAAATCCGGTTAAGGTCCGGTACAGCGTCCGCGAACTTAGAAAGTCATTAACACCAATGTTGCACACTCACACTGCTCCGCGAAGTCCGGGTCCGGCTACCGAGGCAATCCGGGGGCCTTCCGGCGGCTACGGAAAGAATCCGCAAGAAGTCTATTTTTGCCGGAGACCGGAGCCCCAACGGATCAAGCTGACGGAAAACACGAGCCAAACAGGAAGTCAGGTCTCGTGAGAAAAGAAGATCCGGTGTATTTCAAAATAAAATCTGTCCGGTACTACTTATTTGGTCTCGTTTACCGCCTGTACACGGGTGTAACGTCGGAAATGTAAACATTTCTCCATTACCAGTGACACAGGGGCACTAGTGTGTTGCAAAGCATCCACTTCACTGGGGAGTCGTTGTACTGGCAAATACGGCTTTTGTTTACAAAAACTACCTATATATGGGGCTTTTTATCACGTGAACTCGCTCCAAGAGCGAAACTCACGTGCACTTCTGTTCTCGCGAGGGACGTTTCTGTGCCTGGCGCAGCGTCTGGCGCCGGAGCTGGCGGAGCCACAGTTTCAGCCGGACTCACTGTGAGTGGTAGTTTGGGGTAAACCCGGACCGGATCAGGACCGAACCCGGACCGAACCCGTACCGTAGTTAATGTGAGCCGGGGGTAAGAAGCATCAAACAATACAACAATAAAAAGAAACAAGAGAAGACTATATCTGATCACTTCCCATCCCAAGTCCAGCCATACAGTTCAGTGCTCACACTTTTGTTTGTTCTTTAGCCACAGCGTCAGCTTTTGTGAGAAAAGTCTCAGGTCCATTTGCGACTTTAGCTCCAGTGGCAAAGAGCTGATATTTATTTATTTATTTTAGTCCCATTTATTTATTTATCTATTTATTAATCTTGATAACATGATATTTATTGATATTTTGATATTTATTTCTAGTTTCTTACTGTTTTTACTTTGTTTTAAAACTTTTTAATCAATGTTTTTTATACTGCTTCTTATATTTTTAGAATCTCCAGTGTTTCCTCTGAAGGAGCCCTCTGTCACGGGAGCGGTGACTGGCTGTGGCTGTGTGGGTGCTGTCCTGTGGGTGCCCAGGTGGAGGTGTGGTGTCTCTGCCGCCCCTCCTATGAGGACCCTTGTGTCGGTGCGCGGGCGGCCGCGGCTGGTCTGCTGGCCCCTCTGATGGGGTTTCCTCACCTGGTCATCTGTACCCAGCCTTATGTACTTGATTTTGATTCTGTGTGTGAGCGTAGAGTAAAGGGTACGGGGTGTACGTGTGTATTTGATAAATGTATATATTGGGAGGGTGGGAGGGTTTGACGGGCGAGAATGTGTTTGATGTCTTTTTAAATGTCAACCACTTTGCGATGCACCTGTGTATGAAAAGCGCTCTACAAAAAATAAAAGATTGATTGATATATTATTGAAGAAATCAGGCATTTTTTTGAAACAAGGATTACAATATACTGTAACTGTATACACCAATAAAAACTTTTTTTTTTTTTTTTTTACTGAATCATAATATTTTACAATATGCATGTGATTTGAATGATGTTTGCTTATTAGCACAAATAGGGAGAGATGACACAGAGAGGGACAACGACCAGAATGGGGACAGTACAGAAATGGAGCAAGAAACAGGTAAGAAATAGTCAGACAAGACCTGCCTGCTCAGTGTTTGTTTTTAGTCTGGATTGCTGACATGATACAGTACACTGCAAAAGTTGCCTGCAGCTTCAATAGCCCTGCAGTTTGTTCAGTAACAGGGGATATAGTGGGTTCAGTTGTCAAAAGGGAAAGTGTATATTAAGTGTCAAGAACATGGAAGTATTTAAGTGTCTTGTGCAGGTTGTAGTACTGGCCTAGGTCAATGGTTCTGAAGCAAACACCAACCTAAAAGTAGTCAGTGAATTGGTGGTGGTTCCCTAACTGCAGGGTTCTAATTGATAATTGATCATTTTAAGGAGTTGACATAATTACAACTAAAACAACATAAGTTTACCTCGTCCAAAAATCTAGCTTACCTGTTGATATTGTTGTTTCAACCCTCCACAACATGCACTGATTCAAATGTGGCTCTCTGAGAAAATAATTATCTACCCCGTCAAGACTAAAATCTGAGATAAAATTACCTGAACTCACTCCAAAGCAATGCAGAGTGCAAAATAATAGTTTAGTTTATTTGTTTATTTGAGCAGCAAACACTCTGCTTAAAAGGAGTGGGCCGAAGCAAGAGCTTAAAAGCGCCCACCCCCAAAATCAATACCATTAAAATCATAATTTCACAAGAACATAGTGGAACAACAAAGGAACAAAATAGCAACAAGGAAACAACAGCAACACAAAATAGACCCTACACACCCATCCGACCATACCCCAAAACAGAGCAATACTGATTACGTAACAATGCTGTGTAGTGCGTTAAGAAGCCAGGTGTAGAGCGGACCAGTTGTAGAGGCGCAGTAGCTCCCAATACAAAATAGAGCAAATAACTTTGTACTGTCTGTCTTAGTTTTGGACTGAATCTGTGCAGCTTAGTCCATGTTCATATGAGCCATTTGTCCTGCTATTTGATTTTTTTTATTGATGGTTCTGATTCGGTTCTGAATTAATTGGGTTTAGTCCTGGTTAATAACTGGCTTGATCTAATACTGTTTTAGAATATGCTCATCTAAAATACACCAAATTACATCCGTGAAATTCAAAATTTCCTGGGGGAGACCCCCACATAAACATGATTTCACTTTTCACCTCTAAAACCCTGGCTGCAGCCCTGCTTGCACAAACTTCTAAAAAAGAAATACAAGAATAAGCCATTATTATTATTTATTTATGAGGCTATAGTCCTGTAGGGCTTATTATAAAAGTGCTCATTATCATTATTAATTTATAGTATTTTGCTGTTTACAAAATATATGCACTGCACGACCTGCCATCGCAGGTAATTTTAGCCCACGATCCAAAATGCTTTATGGGCTAAGCCCCTGATGATTGGAGTGTCTAGCTCCGCCCCTGACTTTGACATGACAACCACAAACATTGGAATGATGAAAATGGACTTTTACCGAATTTCCATGTAATTGATCGAAAATGGTCTTTGCTTCACAAGGTGCAGTATAAAGCTGTCTCTGTTTTCCATTTCAGATCCTTAAGACAATACAAAAGAAAAAGACGTAGTGTAAACTTTCTGGCATACATGATGTCAGTAACTAGTTCTTGAATAAGCCTGTGGACATAAAACATATTGTACTGACGTTATTGTAGTGGCTCCTATTATAACTTATGTAATTGTTTTGCTCCATGCACCACAGTTAAGGGGCAGCCTAGAATCTTTATGTATCGTGAATGAATGTATGTTTTTTTGTTTTTTTTTGCATCGGACTGTTGCACCACAAAACAGAAATAATAGACAGAAATGTGAAAACTTCCTGAGAGCACGGTATGTGACGAGTGTGAGCGCTGATGGCTGAGTGGGTGAGAGAAACTTTTCAGAAGCCGATACTTATTTTGTTTCCTCTTTTCATTGACTGTTCTTGGAAGTCTCGGTTATCTGAAACCCTCGGGGCACCGGCTCTGCTAATCCTCGCGCAAAGATGACATCAAATGGAACCAGAGCAAAGGATTATGGGGGCTGTGGCGGAGCATGAACAACGAGTACAGAGAAGCGGCCGGACGGAAGCAACATAACTCTTACGGTCAGGAAAAGAACAAACACAAATGTCCATGAATCAAGCATTTTGAAACGCAGGAAAGAACCTCCGCTGTCAGAGTAACCACAGTGGCATTAATTTTAATCAGAACAATCCAAAAAGTCAAGAATGGGAAAGTCTGTGTTTCGCACGACCGTTTGATGTTTTTTTCCCCCCCGTTTAAATCCCGGAGAGTGCCAGGTATCAGCTCTTCTATCGCGGTCCCTGTGAAAGCACTCTTTTACCATTTCACACTGAGGGAAAAATGGAAGAGGGATTCTTTTATGTAGCTGATATCCGTCAAGGCCAAAAGAGTCTCATGGAGAAATGGATATTGGTGTTGGCAAACAAGACAAAATCCCTGGGAATTCCACTTCAAACACCGCAAAAGTTTCCTGTTTGCAGACTTTGTTTTTAGGTCAAGTTTTTCTCACCTCCCCTATTTCATACTGGTTTGACTTCAGCACAGTATTAACCTCTTTAACTGCCACTTTAACTGAGCACATTTTCTCCAGTTCAGCTTTACCCAAATCTAAAAGCTTCTCGTCTGGACCTGGCCTTTGTAGTGTATTGATTCCGTGTAGGTTGGATGAAGTCGCATGGCAAAAGATCACATCCCTATCGGATTAACATACGAAAGTGGCCTGTTTCGCCTTGGGATGAATTGGATCTGTGTTGTTCAGACAGTCATGAAGAGATCCAGGGTTTGCGTGGGGTAAGCTACCAAAGTCGAATTAAGGCCTCAAATGTCATTAAAAAGCATTAAATTGGATTCCATGTGGCATTTGATCTACCTTTGTTGGGGGAAAAAAAGACATTTCTAAACAATTTTTACTGATTACTTTGCCATAATGCAGAAATGATGGTCTAAACACATTTGGCTGCAGTCTCCGAGGGCACCACACTGATAGATCGGCATTGTACAGTATATTGTGGGAAAGTTAGATTATCTACCCCATTGTTATGTGAGGCTTATATTTCCGAGGGAACTGAGAGACCGTAAAAGCAACTAAGTGTAATAACGCTAGTGTTCGCGAGAGTTGGTCATTACGTTGTTGGTTACATGGCGCTCGCGGCTCACTGCATGGATATGGCTTTCAACGCTGTCTTTGCCCGAGCTAGAGGCCATACAGCACGTTAACATTGTTTGTACTACTTACTAACCTTCTGTAAGTAAAGTGGGTAAACGAAGATCAGATCCACGTCAGCCAAAGCTAATCATCAGCACATCTAAAGAGGTAGCTAATCACCGGAAACACGACAATATGCGCTGTTAATTAACGCAGCTGACAAAAGAACGACCCGTATTCAATGAGAACGATGAGAAAGAAGAGCTACAGAAATGTGGCCAAAGTGACCGATGATACAACCATAGACATAATAATTATAATAGACTCTGTCTGCCACTCCTCCCCGTTTGCCATAATGGCCAGGTTCAAGAGGGAATCTACAGCAGATTTAAAGACTCTCCTGCTGTGACGGAGCATGTTCCTAAAAAGGGCATAAGGGCGGGATCTTCACTAGAGACTCGGCCCTCGCGGGGCACGTACTTCGGTCATAGCCACGTCCGCGCCATTAGCTCGAATGCTAACGGCCTGTCAATCAAAGTCCGGCCTTCATTAGTATACAAGATTTGTAAAATGTTTCTTACGAAAACCAGCCTGGTTTCTTTAATTGTAACTAACCCAGCGTTATCACAGGAGCAATATCTAGCTGTAGAAAGGTCTAAAAAATTAGAAACCAGGTTTTACAGTTGCTTAAAATGTGTGTACAGATTAATGATGGAAAACTAGCTTGTTTTCCCGCCCATATAGGATACTAGCGACCATGCCCACCCACGTCGTGGTCGTAAAGTCGACCAGCGCCATTGACATAACACATGGAGGAATTTCTGAGCTGCACGAGGAGACATTATGCACAGCCCTCTCATACACACGTAGTAAATTAGCTCACAAGCTGAAGTTCAGATCCTGACAAAACATTAGTGTCATGTAGTGTTCTCTGGAGCCTGTTCTCGCAGCAGTGAGTGAAAAATTAAATAGGGGAAAGCGCAGAGAGGGAAGACACGTCTGAGCTGAAGTGCGGCATGGCTGCAGGGGCGGAGCAAAGAAACTCAGGTTCTGGGGGAGGGGGCACCAACTATTAAACTGTTGCATCTGAACCAATGGCCGCTGGCTGCTCTGCTTTGCGACAACGACACTGGAGGCCGCCATTGCTGTAGTACCGCCATATACCCGCTAGGCCCATTGGAATGCATTGGACTTTAGACACATTAAAAACAACTTTAATGCCCGGTGCCTAATTTTGGAACTGTCTAAAGCTAGATATTCCTCCTGTGATTACGCTGGGTTAGACACAACTAGAGGCACCGGGGTGGTTGTCGTAGGATAAATTTTAGAAATCTCGTACTTAACGGAGGTCGGACTGTTAGCATTGGAGCTGCGTGAGCTACACGTCATGCAAGGGCCGAGTCTACAGTGAAGATCCCGCCCTTATGCCCTTATTAGGAACATGCTTTGTCAGAGCTGGGGAGAAGGAGTCTGTAAATCCGCCATGAATTCCCCCTCGAACGTGGTCATTATGGTAAACGGGGAGGAATGAGCATTAACGGTTTATTAGTAATATGTTTATGATCTGAACCCAATGAATTTAAGTCTATAAATATTTTGGTACAGTTTCCAGAATGCGTCTAATGCTAATGAGCTACGCCTCCTCCCGCACTGTTTTTTTATTGAGGGGGGTACCATCAAACATTTTTGCTTAGGCCACCAAAATGGCTTACAGCGGCCCTGTCATGCCCATAAAAAGGATTACATTTGACTAAATGCTTCCTGTAGAGACCAGGTAGATACAGGTCGCATAGGAGCAAAGAAATTGGATTAGGGTCACTTTGGCCTGCACTCTGCACGAAGCCTTGAATGTGACAAGACTCTGAAACAGTGATGCACATTAGTTTGGGCTATTGTTGCTAATGGGCTTTTACTTGGTTTCCCAACCTGGCCCTTAGAGGTGAAATACATACAGTACATTCATTTATTTGTTTTATTATTTTTTGTTGTAATGTCTCTTTGAATTCTCTGGAATTCAAAGAGACATTAGCAAATGGAAGGCAAGAGGGGCACAGGGGGCTTCACCGAGAGCAGCTTGTGTGATTCTAAGCTGAAGTTGACCTGTCCACACTGCTCAAAAGAGTCAGTAATTTCTCCACTGCACGGTGTGGTTTGTGCTCGCACAGATGACAATATGGTGTGTTTTTGTGGACTTTATTGTCCCACTTGGAAAATTCTGATTTGACCCATCCCTCATTCAGTGCCTCAGGGCAACCTGTCAAGAACAGTGGGCGACCACAGCGCTGTGCCAGGGTACCCGTCGCGTGTGTGACTGTAATTGTTTTTGTTGATAGGAGAAACCGGAGCACTCAGAGGAAACCCACAACGACACGTAGAGAACATGTACAATCCGCACAGAAAGGCCTCACTGTGCCCAGGAGTCATACCTGAGACCATGGCAACATCATGTCTAAAGTTTTACAACAGGTCTGTGATATAACCACTATGAACAGCTAATGAATTTGCTCTAGCTCACGGCTAAGCTCATGTAATCAACAACAGCCAAACACCGCGAGCCAGGACCAGTGAGCAAAACCAGGACACAAAAGAATGTTAAAGGCCCTATCCCTGACTTTGTTCCTTTTGTAGTGCCTTTAAATGTATCTATTCTATATTATATCTATGATGTCTTAAGATTCACCACTATGGAAAAGGGAAGAAGCAATAAGCCAACTACATGACTGCACAATGGAAAAATGACAATCTTTACTAAGATATCTATGAACCTGTTCAAAATCACCATTAATCCAAGCGTTTTCAAGTCAGTTAGCTTATCTAAGATGTCAAAAGGTTTTTCAACACACATAATATACTGTGTATATTGTATACTTACATACTTGTTTCTTCTCCCATTAGACGAGTTTTACATTGCTTCCATGGATACAAGACTTCTTCATGATTTCTTACAACAGCAACATCGTTTTTAATCATAGTAAATGATTATTTATGTTGCCTGCATGACAATATTGTTCCCCATTAGACATCTGCCTAAAATGCATCACTTTATCCAAATCTGTCTCGAATCGCAGTGGTTTAAACACCATGAATGGCCCTCCTGGCTAAGCTAATGATCAGAAAGCCTTGTTCAATATTTGTCTTGTTGCCTCTCTAATTACACGTTAATGGGCCCGTGCTGGGTTCATTTGTCGCAGCGTGCGCCGGCAGTAAATAAAGCCCGGTTAGGTGCCCTCCGCCGGCAATCAGGCTCATGTCCGACTGCTCGATCCCACCATCGAGTTTCTCTGCCCAGAGACATGGTAATAGCCTCCAGGAAAACGCTTATATACAGTATACGTGGTGAGTAGTCTGTCCAGCCAGAATAAATGCCTTTCCTATTCTTTACAAAGACGTGTAGTTTGGAATCAGGGGTGATTTCTTCGAATTACCGAAGGTCGTGATTGACAAGAATTTTAACCAACCAGAAAAGGCGGATATGACGCAGGCGGCGTATTTTGTCAACAAGGAAGTTAATAGTTTTACAATCAGCCAGAAGAGCGGAGACAAATGTGAACGATACAAGGAGTCATTAGCAACTGTTCAGATTTTAAACGAAGAAGAAAGTGTGCGTTTGGAAAAGGACTTTCGATAGACGGCAACAATAAGAAAATACTCTTAGAGCAGATGAAGCTGGTACATTCTGGTTAAGTTCATTTAGGAAAATATTTTACTAGTGGTTAATTCCGTCTTCCTATCATGACAACGTCTATGATTGGATCGATATAAAACGATCCGTTGGCAAAACGGTCCAGAGGAAGACCGTTTATCTATTTCTACTTCCATGGATGTTGAGGCTTTTTTTAGGCGACTCTGGTGCTTTCGAAAGTTAAAGTAAGTCTTAACAAATTATTTACAGAACGTTATTTGACTAAATATAAATGTGAGGAGCTTCACAACCCAATATAATGAGATTGTGAGTTAAGCCAATCAGTGCTCAGACAGGGCTGGGACATGAGCGTTCTGCGTTCGAACTTGTATTCTCCTGTTGACATGAAGCTGAGCAGCTGAGAACGGCCTCCCGGAACTACCTCCTCCAAAGTTTTCAGTAATCGTATTGACGGTGTCAGACATTATGATCTTTGTCGTATCGCCTGTGATTGTATAGCCTGATGTCTGTAATGTAAAAGATCCATGTATGTATGCGAGTATGCGACGGCCAATTGTCGTTGCACCTTGTCACTGCTGCTGCAGTGACTTTATTCTTTTGGTCGTTTCTGTCAAATCTGTTGGCCCTCTGGGGGCCCCTGCTGGCTTGGGGGCCCCAGACAGCTGCCTGCCTAGCCTTATGGCAAACTACGCCACGCAAGACTGGATCATTTGACATTGCAGAAGCTTATTGAAATAACGCCATAGCCAATGAGTGCTGTCATTATTATTATTTAATTAAAATGAACATAGTATCTATCTAACGGTGGTGCACCCAGAGATAGGATCTTTCCTCATATCAGTGCCACCACATGCTAAAAAGTTCACTGACCCTTGTTCTACAAAGATGTTTCTTTAAACTGAGCTATCTAACTGTTGCAAACGCCTTTTTATTTATCATGCAATTAATATAATGATTTAATAAAGCACAGTTTAATTTTGTCTGATATGCAGCGATGATAAAAATGATTATCATCATCATTCTACTGCTAATGACGTGGGAAAGAGCATGAAGACAGTAGCATGAGTGTGAGAGGAAATGGCATACTATTGTATACTGTAACCAGTGCTGCTCCATAAACATGGCTTCAGCAGGTGAGACAATGAGCTATATGCAAATGTGACATTTTACAGCGTTTACAAAGTGTTTGCTCAATTACCTTCCCGGTTAAACAATACCAATGTTTTCGAAATCTGTCGGCGTCCAATTTACATAAATACACAGTGTTGAAAAGAAATTATTGCAAGGTCAAGTCCTGCACCCGAACAGCAAACACCATTTCTGTATAATGACATAGTTTTTTGAGTTTTAGTAATTTATACTCCCTGGTTCTGGATGGGGTTCTTCATGAAACATGAAATATACAATGGTCAAGTCCAATCCACTTTATTTCTAAAGCAGCACATTTAAAATACATGAACGTTCCAAAGTGCTGCACAAAAACATACAAAACAGTACACAAAAACAGCTCCGCCAGTCAATAAAATAAAAGCAAACATTAAAAGAATTAATAATTAAAAGAGTAAATAATAAAAACAATACAAAATAAATAGTTAATTAAGAATGTTTGTATATAAATCATAAAACAGTAAGTAATTGAAAACAATACAAATAAATACATAATCAATTTAAAATCAATAAACGTAATACGTTTATAAGTGCGTGACCCTATTGAATTGATAGCAAGTTTTCTCCCTTAACATCTCAGTTTTAATATCAGACTATAAAAAGACAAAACTTTCATGTGCACTGTTGTGAGTGTAAATAAAGCGGATTTTCTAACAGATTAACTTACTACAGTGTTAGCATTAGCGATCTGCCTTGTTCACGTCTGAACTACCAATGACTTTTACGGTAGTGATTCAGGTAGTGCAGCTTTAAGAACATGGCCTCTTAAGGCGAGACTTGGCAGGTGAAAACATTGTTTTTTTCATGTAATGTGACATTTTTAGCTAGTTTTCTCCCTTAAAGGGACTATATGGAGTTTAAAAATGTTCAAATTAAGTATTTCCCTCCCCCTACATGTTCCAGCAATGTCCTAATGTGTAGAATGACCCAAACCTATTCAGCACAACTGCCTCTAAAATCCTGCACTGTCACTCAAAAAAGTGTATCCGAATTGCCATCATGCACGAGCTTAATATAGAAACTGCAGTTACGCGTAAGACCTGAGGTGGCAGTAGTGAGTATAACAATGATCAACTTGCATATAGTCCCTTTAACATTTTCGTTTTAACCTGTCAGCCTGTACCCTGAAGTTTTGTCGCTAGCCAACAAGAGATATCCAGGAATCAACTATACCCATAGGCGCTGATCCCCTGGGTGCTGCGGGCTGGAGCACCCACTCAAATCTTTGGCCACGTAGGCGAACACATGAGGGTGGGGCGGCCCATAACATTAATGTACATGCAGCGGCATTCCATTGCATTTAGCTTCTTAGGTAGAGCGCCGGGCTTATAACCACGCGTTTGTGAGATCGATCCTGACCCTTTCTTTTTTCTTTCTTTTTTTTGACTGGGCATCCACTGATAAAAACAGCGCTTATGACTATAACAGCGCAATGGCCTTTTCCCACTCGTATTCATTCACAAATACATTTCACAATTACATGTTAATGAACATACATGGGTCTCATGCATGTAAACAAGCCACACCGGATTGTAGCCTTGGGCTAATTTCCATCTGTCGTCCCCCAAACACACTCTCATTTATCCTGGCCTATTGTACATGTTTATAGTTGTAGGGGAAACCAGAGTACCCGGAGGAAACCTACGCAGACACGGGGAAAACATGCAAACTCCACACAGGAAGGCCCCGTCCAGGTGGTGGAATCGGAACCGGGCCTTCCTTTCCTAGACAGGCGGAAGAAATTTATTTACTTATATATGCAGACTTTACTCATTGTTAGGGCCTGTTATAATCAAAATTATATATATTTTTACACTCAACTACATCACTTTAGTAGCTCCTACAGACTCTAAACTTTCCAGTCTTGGACTTAACAATATTTTGGAGTTTTTTTCTGATTTATTGAGTTTTAAACCCAAACTACAAAGCAAATTATTATTATAATTTTTTCACTAAAAAAGATATCCTAAATCCCCTCTAAAACAAATCTTTGTAACTAATGTATGTATGGAAATTTAAACTTGTCTCTATCCATTGCTTGAAAGTATAGGCAATTTTGGTATTTTATTTCTTAATTTTTATGAAACAAAGAAAAAGTGCAATGCAATTTTCCCGCATATTTATGTCAGTAATGTTCAGCAAAAGTTCCAAATTGATGACTAAATTTCATTTCTTTCCTTGTTCACCTGCAGTGTCTCGCCTAAAATTAGGCTAACAATAACAGCTGCTAACTTCAAATGTGACATACTGGGGTGAACACCGTGCGCTGAAATGATAAAAACAACTTCAACAAAAGAAGGCACTTTATTCATTATTGTTTAAAGGTCCTGTATCATGCAAAATCGACTTTTTGGAGCTTTTAGCCATGTTGTTATGCTATTTCCTTATCAAAAACACCCCCACAGCGGTTTTTGGCTTCATTCACACAGTTCTAAGTAATCCTCCTGAATCCTGCTCTCTGAGCAGCTGCTCCGCCCTCTCCTGGTAAACGACTGAGCTGTTCAGTTGTGTCGTCACAAAGGAACGGAAGTAGCCTGGCTAACGCCAGACTGAAGTGCTCTACGTCTGTAATGTAATGCCTTACGGCCTGGTTTTAATTTATAAAACAGCTTTTTCATTTTTGTTTTGTAAGAGAGCAATAAAGAAAAAAAGAAAAAAAGAAAAGAACTCCCCGATGCGTCTGTGCTGTCCCACGAGGCTAAACAAACGCACCCACGGCCGGAGGATCCATGGATCCGAGCAGAAGTGTTGTTTTTGAAGACTGAGCTCTTTCTAACCTACTCTGGACACCGCCTGTTCTTTTTTCTTACCTGATACGATAATGCCACAGATGCGCGTTTGGCTACGAGAGGAACAGGACTATTCAACCTTCCTAAAGAAGAGTGCACTCGCCAGAAGTTGGAATTTCTTTCCGGGATTCAGCTAGCTACTATATCAACCAACCTGATGGATGCTTGGTGAACCTTGGCCAGAATCAAAGTGGATTAACTTTTATAACCAACGCATGTCCCATGGGGAAGCCAGGCTGAGCGGTGAGTCAATCAAAACGTGTGTTAGCGTCTGTGTTAGCCATTTATGAAACTGTTGCACATGTCAACTCCTTATAACTGCATTATGTGAAGTAACTTCACTTTTTGCAGCGATATTTATATTTATAATACTGTAAATGTGGAATGAGAGGAGAGAGGGGCGGAGTTAACTGAATCGAAGCGTTTTGTCTTCCGGGTAGGGAAAATACCCCCCCAAAAATACTTATATTTCTCTCAAAAATGAGTACTCCATAGTGATAGAGGTACAATATATCATATAAATGCCTATACTTTACTTTGGAATGGCTAAAATAGCATGATACAGCTCCTTTAAAGGCTAAAACCATGCATATTTTGAACAAAACACAACTCCCCGTATGCTTTTGTTGATGGAACAGTACAACGTCATTAGAAGTAGAGAAACTTTTTTGTAACAGTAGGTCCCAAGGCCAGACAAGTTGAGAACCAGCCCGATAATGTAAGACAGAGCGCTATCCGGGTGAAACCTGAGTGCTACTTGACATAAATCATAATCAAAATTGCGGCTATTATCCACCCACGTTAATTGCTTCTCAGGGATTAATAAGAAAAGTCCTTGTTTCTCCCCGGACATTCAGTTGAAATGAAAGTAATCATCTCTTCTGCACTGAGCGGGTAAAGTGTGGCGTGTGTCAGGGTGACCCGGTAATTACGCCTCTGTTCCTCTCGTGCGTCAGTGGATGGAGTCGTCCCGTATCCGGCACTGCTTCTTTCGACAAAATAATGCCCGACATAATGGTGGCATTACCATCTGACCCAGAGGGAAAACTCATTTCCATAACCCTCTTTTTGAGATTCAAGAAAGACCATGTTATCTCTAGCCTGCGTATGTGATTTAAGGGGAATTGATTGTCTTTTTGATCATTCTGTGTTTGCCGCAGAGCAAAATCGGAGATGGCGGATTGGGGCGAAATTAGGAATTGCAAAAAAATATTGAACGGTAGCACTTATTCGCACGCTGATAGCACAGTAGTGGAAATGGAAATAATGTGGTATTCATGGTAATTGCATACATACGGAAACATGACTCAACAGACAAAAATGCATCATCATTCACAATGTGACGCTGATACGGAAAAAGTGACATTTAGAAACCTATGACTGATATTACAGTCATAGGTTTGATTTCTGACAACAATGAGCTGCTCTATTCACCTTATTCCGGAAGTTCACGTGGGCGCCGCCATGAATTGTGCCCGCCCCTTTTCTCTTATCAGTTTACATAGGACTGGAGAAGGCAAGATAAAATCAATTACTACACGAAAACACAGCTGATTTTAGGCCGCTCAGAGTAACTGTGTAAAAGGTCCAATGTTCATTTCCATCAACAAGTCAACACTGCACCATCTACTGAACCTTTTCCCTCGTTCTCCACTGAAATGAACGGGCTTCGCGCCGAGACAAGGCAAAAAGAGGCAAAAGTGGGCGGGGCAGAGTAAGGTGAATAGGGACGAGGTGAGCTAACTGATCACATGGATCACACTTTCAGACGTAACCAAACTTTAGGGCCCGTTTTCTCAAAATGAGGTTTTCTTGTTGTCAAGAATGTAAAGAAAACAGTTTTGTAACGTCTGCACATACAGTATATACAGTGAGGAAAATAAGTATTTGAACACCCTGCTATTTTGCAAGTTCTCCCACTTAGAAATCATGGAGGGGTCTGAAATTGTCATCGTAGGTGCATGTCCACTGTGAGAGACATAATCTAAAAAAAAAATCCAGAAATCACAATGTATGATTTTTTAACTATTTATTTGTATGATACAGCTGCAAATAAGTATTTGAACACCTGAGAAAATCAATGTTAATATTTGGTACAGTAGCCTTTGTTTGCAATTACAGAGGTCAAACGTTTCCTGTAGTTTTTCACCAGGTTTGCACACACTGCAGGAGGGATTTTGGCCCACTCCTCCACACAGATCTTCTCTAGATCAGTCAGGTTTCTGGGCTGTCGCTGAGAAACACGGAGTTTGAGCTCCCTCCAAAGATTCTCTATTGGGTTTAGGTCTGGAGACTGGCTAGGCCACGCCAGAACCTTGATATGCTTCTTACAGAGCCACTTCTTGGTTATCCTGGCTGTGTGCTTCGGGTCATTGTCATGTTGGAAGACCCAGCCTCGACCCATCTTCAATGCTCTAACTGAGGGAAGGAGGTTGTTCCCCAAAATCTCGCAATACATGGCCCGGTCATCCTCTCCTTAATACAGTGTAGTCGCCCTGTCCCATGTGCAGAAAAACACCCCCAAAGCATGATGCTACCACCCCCATGCTTCACAGTAGGGATGGTGTTCTTGGGATGGTACTCATCATTCTTCTTCCTCCAAACAAGTTTAGTGGAATTATGACCAAAACGTTCCATTTTGGTCTCATCTGACCACATGACTTTGTCCCATGATCCTCTGGATCATCCAAATGGTCATTGGCAAACTTAAGACGGGCCTTGACATGTGCTGGTTTAAGCAGGGGAACCTTCCGTGCCATGCATGATTTCAAACCATGACGTCTTAGTGTATTACCAACAGTAACCTTGGAAACGGTGGTCCCAGCTCTTTTCAGGTCATTGACCAGCTCCCCTGTGTAGTTCTGGGCTGATTTCTCACCTTTCTTAGGATCATTGAGACCCCACGAGGTGAGATCTTGCATGGAGCCCCAGTCCGAGGGAGATTGACAGTCATGTTTAGCTTCTTCCATTTTCTAATGATTGCTCCAACAGTGGACCTTTTTTCACCAAGCTGCTTGGCAATTTCCCCGTAGCCCTTTCCAACCTTGTGGAGGTGTACAATTTTGTCTCTAGTGTCTTTGGACAGCTCTTTGGTCTTGGCCATGTTAGTAGTTGGATTCTTACTGATTGTATGGGGTGGACAGGTGTCTTTATGCAACTAAAGACCTCAAACAGGTGCATCTAAATGTAGGATAATAAATGGAGTGGAGGTGGACATTTTAAAGGCAGACTAACAGGTCTTTGAGGGTCAGAATTCTAGCTGATAGACATGTGTTCAAATACTTATTTGCAGCTGTATCATACAAATAAATAGTTACAAAATCATACATTGTGATTTCTGGATTTTTTTCCCCGTGTTTCTCAACGACAGCCCAGAAACCTGACTGATCTAGAGAAGATCTGTGTGGAGGAGTGGGCCAAAATCCCTCCTGCAGTGTGTGCAAACCTGGTGAAAAACTACAGGAAACGTTTGACCTCTGTAATTGCAAACAAAGGCTACTGTACCAAATATTAACATTGATTTTCTCAGGTGTTCAAATACTTATTTGCAGCTGTATCATACAAATAAATAGTTAAAAAATCATACATTGTGATTTCTGGATTTTTTTTTTAGATTATGTCTCTCACAGTGGACATGCACCTACGATGACAATTTCAGACCCCTCCATGATTTCTAAGTGGGAGAACTTGCAAAATAGCAGGGTGTTCAAATACTTATTTTCCTCACTGTATGTAAATTTCATGTATATGTATGTACATGTATATTTCACCCTTCTTAAGCCACTGCTGTCTCCCAAAAGAAAATGACC
This sequence comes from Neogobius melanostomus, assembly GCA_007210695.1. Taxonomy (NCBI): domain Eukaryota; kingdom Metazoa; phylum Chordata; class Actinopteri; order Gobiiformes; family Gobiidae; genus Neogobius; species Neogobius melanostomus. The sequence goes on along the minus strand of VHKM01000227.1, from coordinate 165,571 downwards.
ATATTTGGATTACAGCGTCATCTTGGGCCCCTTTTGCGCTGGACACGGTTACAAAATGTGTCAGTATTTGTGATTGAGTAACCCCCGGTGCTCTGTGGGATGTTTTAGTTATTTCTAGGAAATCTGCAGCTCCCTAATTGTAAAGTGGTGAGTTTCAACTTTTATTTAACTCATTAAAATGAAGATGTTAAAGTGGGGGTATTATGTAAATTGACTTTTTCAAGCTTTACATCATGTTATTATGTCATTCTCGCATTGATTACCTTGTGTATGAAATGCGCGGTATAAATAAAATTGCCTTGCCTTGCCTTGCCTCTCATTAAACACATGCCTGGAGTGTTGCCTTGGCTCATTCACATATTTTTGAGTAATCAGTAAAAACTTAGAGGGCAGCCATTTTAGGTGTAGCTATGCCTCAGTCCTCCTAGGAACGCCCCCACCTCCTGGAGACGCCTCTGGACCTTTTGTCACCAGCCAAGCCACCAACCACTGCTTCTCAGCTCAGCAGAGCCCCTCCCTGCACAGTAGTGTTGTTTAGATGCCACAGCAATGTGCTGAAGGGGGCGTGTCGGAAAGCTTCTTAAAGAGACAGAGGCCTATTTCAAGACGTTCAGTACAGCCATTTTGAGAGAGCAATTTTATTCAAGGCAGTTATTTTAATTTACTGCATATACAGACCAACAGAAGGTTACGTCATCATTGTAGTATGCTATAGACTGGTGCTATGTGATTGAAAAAACCATAATACCCCCCTTTAAGGGAGAAAAATAGCTACAAATCTCAACATTGGGATTATAAATTACATTATGTGCTATTGCTTCTGAACAACTGTCTTAATTAATCAAGTCAGTGTGTTAATTTTGTCGATGACATTTCATACAAAGCGAGACTTGAAGCTTTCAAACGAGGTGTAACACATGATTTGATGTTTCTCAAGGGAATATATATGTCTGGCCCAAACTATTCTTAGATTATTTATTTAATTTATACTATTTTAGTCAGTCTTTAGTCTTTAGACCATGCAAGTATACTAGCGTGTTACTAGTGTGTAGAGATACAGTGTTCTGGAAGAAGGTAATTTTCATTTGAATCCCTCATTGATTCAGATTAACATTTCCACTTGTGCCCAGAAACAGCCCTGGCATAAACCTCCCTCATGGTTTTAAAATCGTATTTGTCTCGCACTAAAACCCATTCATCACGACTTTAGAAATCTGCCTAATGTATAAATTAGAGCCAATGACGGCAATGAATGAATCAATAAATCTTTATGTGCTGCAAGTCCTTAGCCAAGCGCAGTTGTCACCACTGTGTATACAAGCAATTAGGCCTCCAATGAGCCATTTTTGTCTATCAAACAATAAAATATGGTGCACATTGTCATTAGAAGTTATAAATAAGTCTGTAATCTGTAAACTGGGGCTGTGAGTGAAACAGAGGGAATGAAGGTGGATCAGGTCACAGACAACAGTTGGCAGCGGCCCACTAGTTGTGTTCCAGGATGGTGATTAGTTCAGATGGGCTTGGGGTGTACGCCTGTCCGCTTAACAAAGTCTCGCCGGACCACTGCTCAGCCAAAATCTGCCTGGCCCTGACCGAGACCCAGTTCTGCGGCTGAGGCCTTCCGTGCGGCACTTCTTTTCATGTAGGTGTGTGTTTCTTCTGGACACTTGTTTTACTCAATTCTTAACAACATTTTGCACAATGTTCATCAACAAAACGAAAGCTGTAGACAGAACACAGTCAGGACTTAAATGTCTCATGATAAAAGTGCACATTGAGTCTTTCTACCTAGGTGCCAGAAGCTTTTGAAGCAGGTTCACCCAGGTTGACTCATGTGTGAGTGATTCTGCTTGTCGTTCTATTGGACAAGGGTCTTCTCTGCCTTTGTGCTGTCTCTGCCATGTCAAAAACCTCAGAAATGCGAGTCAAAAGTGATTTTGTAGACAACTGAGAGTAGCGAGGGGATGGGGATATTGCCGGAGATGTTTTCCATTAGTGCTTATTGGACTGCCGTAAAGCAGTTTGTCATGCCGTGAGAACACGAACAGAGCTGCGAGACTGCCACCGAGTCAGAGGCAGGGAAAGTTGGAAGCAGGATCCCCTAATCATCCCATAAACACTTGTATTTACCCTCAGTGGGACTACGAAAAGGATTTATTAAGGTAATAAAGCTACATAGTTCTTTAATTTCTAAAAGCAGACATATAAGGTTGTTTGTTGTAAAATAAAAAAGTGGGAAAAAGCTTGGGGAGAGTAGACTCTGTTTATGGATTAGTTTATATCCGTAAAGTTAATCAATTCATAATAAATGCCGTTAAGGCACATAAAACCTGCAGCTTCTTCCCTCAAAGCGCACACGAGGAGTGGACTGTGCTGCTACCGCTCTTTTCATTGTTCTCCAGCTTCTTTGTAAAATACACTTCTGTTCAGTGCAGCTTCGGCAAATTAACAATAATCTCCATACCCCCGTCTTTTCTCTGATTATTTGGTGTTGGTGATTGTCTGTTTGTTTTTGTCACTACTCAAGGTGGATGAACTCAGTTCCAGATGGTTTCCTGCCCACTTTAACCCCTGCATAGCACACAACAGTAACACAACTACAGGACATTGTACTGCATAATGAACCAAGACTTAAGCCATTGTTAGCAACAAACCACACTCTGTTATATACTTCTAATGTATTTATATACTATATAAACCAAACTATTAGCATTAGCATCATACAAAGTAAAGCTCAACTCCTGTCAATTTTATTGTGGAAGGTTCATATTGATCAGCAACAGAGTCCAGTAGTGTAAAGAAACAGTCTTACCTTTGCAGTGACTGACAGTGGTTAGATTATTAGATGTTGTTCACGTGCAGCCTGAGGTTTTGGCTTTAAGTCACGAGCTGTGCTGAGTTTAAGAGTGTTTCTCACACTTGTTTATATAGCCTGGCAGAAAACACGACACACAGTTTGGTACATGCTACGCCAACGCAGCCTCAACTAACTTGTAAAATGGCCAAACACTTCATTAGATGCAGAAGTGTCCACGTCCCTGTTAGATCGTTTCTCCTGCTACAGCCCGGACCATCCTCCTTCTCACTGCTCACAATAATGCCTAACAGCTGTTTTACCGCGATGTCGATGTTGTTTTCGATTCCTGCTGTATCTAACATCCAACAGGTGAAACTTCCACTTGCGTGTCTAGTCCTACACAGCATGTGAAAGAGGGTCAAAGTAACCAATCATATTTTAGCTTTTTAAATTTTTTTCAATTGAGATAATTGAGACGAAAACTTGAGACTCACACTCATTGTGTGAGAGTTGACAGCTCTGGTTAAGGTGCCACGCCATTGGTCCGACAACCCATTAGTTCGACGTCTCATTATTCAGAAAATGTACCATTGAGCAGAGGTGCCATTAGTCCAACATCTCTAACCCATTTATTAGAGAGTCATATATAACCATTTGCCCTAACCTTAAGATCAGTGGAATCTTGCCTGAACCTAATTTTATTTTTAACCCCTACTCAATGGGACATTTTCGGTATAATGAGACGTTGAACTAATGGGTTTTCGGACTAATGGGGCAACCCTCTGGTTAATACCTCTCCAAAGTCAGGAAGAGGAAAATTGGGCTACAACTCCCCTGCTGTGTCCTGAACTTAATGTCCGAGATCATATACTGTAAGATTGCAGTTAATAATGCTTTGGAAAACATGAAATAACTCAACTTCACATCCATCACAGCCCTTGAACTAAGCTGATCTACTCTGCTTAAAGCTAGAAACATCACTACATATCGTCTTCCTGGCCCACCGAGTTCTATCACTGGTGATGTTAGAGACAACGTCTTCTCCAACGCATCTCGAAGGTTCTCAACCGGGTCAAGGCCTGAACTCTTTGATAGCCAATCCAGGTGTGAAAATGATTAAACAAAACAAAAAACCTCCACTCTTTAATTTACCAATATCAGATTCTTAATCACTGCTCCTTTCCGCTATTTGACTGACAGGAACGAGGTGAGAGGCCCGGAATACTCCCCCAGGCCCCGTCGCGGAGCTGCGCCACAGGGCCCGTCAAACGTCTGCGGAGCTGCGTACGGAAATTGATTTTAGACGCTGGGGGAGAAATGTGTTTATACCTCATCAGGCACGCGGCCGAGTGGAGCGCATAAACAAAATGAAGGAAATCAAAAAAGAGCGTTCGGGTTATCAGGTGTGCACTGACCCTTCCTTAATGGCATTCCCCCACCTGTACGCTACCGCAGCTCCGATCACGCGCTATCGGCGAGTGAGGAAGTGTTGGGGCTGGTAACCAACAAAACACAATAATTAATAAAGGAAAGCGAGACAAGACAAATTCTCATTTTACTTGCAAGGAGAGGCAGACAGAGATTAAGACTCAGCTACAAACGAAGCTGGGGCTAAACCTCCCTTGTCCGCTCTGAGTTCTCTGGATGCCTCACATTGCATTTTATTCAGTTTTCACGTCCCTAGTATACAATGTACTGCTCTGGTCTAAAGGAAGGGGGTTGCATACCAGAGCAGTAGATAACAATTTGCAAGCACACAGTATCTTACACAGTATTCATTTTTCTCGTCCTTGAGACAGTCCCAGTTTTGGCAACACAGTCTCACTCCGAAAGCGTCATAAATTGACGAACGGTCACTCGCCTTATGCGTAATATAGAACGCAAAAGGTACCCGTTTGCGTCTCCAGTAACGCAATGGGTGTGTAATGTATTTGAATGAAGAGTCCAGACGCGGCTCATTTGACGATATCGGACAGCTCATAGTATAGAACACGTAGTACAAATTCAGCTCGGTTTAGCCAACTATAAAACAATCAAAAATGCAAAAATGACTCGCTGTGTATTTGCAATTACAACAATGCTAAAGAAACATGCAAAATCACAGTCAACACTCGCTTGAATCCCTCGCAAGACAGGCAAAAGCGCATTCAGCACGCATACACAAGCGCAGAACTACAGTATTCATATTTGCGTGAATCTGAGGCCAAACTGTTGTTCATCAAAGCCAAAAAATGATGGATCCAGGACCAAGCCGGACCCAACCCAATCACAAAAACTTCTTCAGGAACTTTTACAATATGGCATTGCATTACAGCAGTACGTAGTTTAAAGCCTTTTCCTTACCTTCTGCTGTCTTCGTGGGACGAGTTCTCCAGTATTTAGTCCCACAAGTGGCGTGTCATGGTCCGGTTTTAATCCATGGCTTGCCGGGTCTTTGCCGGGCTTGTACCCAGCCAAGGTGCGCTCTGTTCGGGTTAGCTTTGAGCTGCGGCCCGCTGGAGTCCCATGGAGGATCGTAACGCCGATTCACACTTCCTCTGCAAAAGTCCTTTGGGTGAAAGTGATGCCAAGCGTCCACGATGATATAAATGTCCTTATGTTTGCCTCGGTCAGCCATTTAAGGTTCAAAGATAAGCATTTATTGATCATATGTTTCATTAGGCGCCAATATACAATAACACGATCAGCTGTTCTGATTGACACCCGCGTCAACCAATGACACGCGTTCAAAACTGTGACGTCACTAAGAAGGCGGTCAATCTATATTTTTTATTGTAAAATATTAGTATTACACTAAACCTGCACTGCTGATACCGACTATAGCATTATTATTATTATTTTTTGCAGTCTGTTTACTTATTATTATTTACTGTGTACACTTTTTGTCCCCACAAAGTCCTTGTATATAAGATACCACTATTTACTAATTAATTGTTGTTTATTTCACATTTCCTGCCTATTTGCACACCCTGAGTGTTTCTAAGAGCTGAATGTAACAAGTAAATTTCTCCATTGTGAGATCAATAAAGGCTATCTTATCTTATCTTATTAGCCTTATTTACGTCATTGAGCAGAAGAATCTGAAAGCACATTTAAGGTTTGGATTGGAGGCCTTTTTTATTTTATTTTTAGAATTATTATTTTTATAAAATTTTCAGCAATTAAAGACGGTTTACTTCACACATCTCTTGTATGAAACAGATGCATATTAGAATGTATAGAAGTCAAACGTAGAACAGGAAAAAACTCTCACACTATATACTCAAAACACCAGTGTTCCTTTATTTGATGCAACGTTTCGGCCAGTGGCCTTCGTCAGGCAAAATGTTTTTTATGAATGAGAAGCCATCCTTAAATAGGGTGTGGCCTGCATCACAGGATGCTGTCATAATGGCCTATGGCAAAACGTAGGCAGCATATACAACATACATCCAAACACAAAAAACAAAGCCAGGATATAGTGAATAAAATATACATATGTACATATATACAATAAAAACATCTAGTGGCACATGAAATACATATGGGAAATGGATATATAAGACAGCTCAAAAATAGAGAAGATCTGCCTAAATCTATGCAAATCAACATGTACACCAAGGAAGTTAACACAGCCTATAAACACAACATGGCATTGGAACCTCTATAGAAAAACATTTATCCCTTGGGTGTAAGGGTCTGTAAAGTTACAATCCAATAGGCTTTCTCTTTTCTTCAAAAGTTTGTCATGGTCTCCTCCTCTATAAGAGAGACTTGTTCAAAAACATAGAGCACTGACATCATGATGTGCATCGTTGAAATGAGCAGCTACTAGCTATTCTCTGTCATTTCTGCGTATTGAGCTCTTATGCTCGCTTATTCTTTGTTTTAATTTTCTTATGGTTTTCCCACATATGCTAAACCACAAGGGCAACGCAATAAATAGACCACATACGTGGATGCAAATGGGTATGTTTTTTACCACTGTGGGGATGTTGGAAGAAAGAAGTTTTATAAGTGTTGTTACATTGTGCACAACTCCCACATCTGTAATTCCCATTAGGGATAGGTGTCAATAGTGTCTGGGTAGATGTGACTTTGGGGCTGACATTGGCACGGACCAAATAGTCTTTTAATTTTCCCCCCTCCTATTGACAAAAGAGGGGGTTCCTTGAGGGTCGGATGTTAAGATGTGCCCTTTATGGTAGCAGAGTGAGCTTATGCAGGTGACAGAGAACAGAGACAGAGAGTTCTCTATTGACATCTCTATAGAGGTTCCAATGCCATGTTGTGTTTATAGGCTGTGTTAACTTCCTTGGTGTACATGTTGATTTGCATAGATTTAGGCAGATCTTCTCTATTTTTGAGCTGTCTTATATATCCATTTCCCACATGTATTTCATGTGCCACTAGATGTTTTTATTGTATATATGTATATATGTATATTTTATTCACTATATCCTGGCTTTGTTTTTGTGTTTGGATGTATGTTGTATATGCTGCCTACGTTTTGCCATAGGCCATTATGACAGCATCCTGTGATGCAGCAGGCCACACCCTATATAGGATGGCTTTCTCATTCATAAAAAACATTTTGCCTGACGAAGGCCACTGGCCGAAACGTTGCATCAAATAAAGGAACACTGGTGTTTGGAGTATACAGTGTGAGAGTTTTTTCCTGTTCTACGTTTGGCTTCTATACATTCTCTTATGCACCTGTTTCATACAAGAGATGTGTGAAGTAAACCGTCTTTAATTGCTGAAAAATTTATAAAAATAATTCTAAAAATAAAATAAAAAAGGCCTCCAATCCAAACCTTAAATGTGCTTTCAGATTCTTCTGCTCAATGACGTAAATAAGGCTAATAGATAAGATAAGATAGCCTTTATTGATCTCACAATGGAGAAATGTACTTGTTACATTCAGCTCTTAGAAACACTCAGGGTGTGCAAATAGGCAGGAAATGTGAAATAAACAACAATTAATTAGTAAATAGTGGTATCTTATATACAAGGACTTTGTGGGGACAAAAAGTGTACACAGTAAATAATAATAAGTAAACAGACTGCAAAAAAATAAAATAATAATGTTATAGTCGGTATCAGCAGTGCAGGTTTAGTGTAATACTAATATTTTACAATAAAAATATAGATTGACCGCCTTCTTAGTGACGTCACAGTTTTGAACGCGTGTCATTGGTTGACGCGGGTGTCAATCAGAACAGCTGATCGTGTTATTGTATATTGGCGCCTAATGAAACATATGATCAATAAATGCTTATCTTTGAACCTTAAATGGCTGACCGAGGCAAACATGAGGACATTTATATCATCGTGGACGCTTGGCATCACTTTCACCCAAAGGACTTTTGCAGAGGAAGTGTGAATCGGCGTTACGATCCTCCATGGACTCCAGCGGGCCGCAGCTCAAAGCTAACCCGAACAGAGCGCACCTTGGCTGGTTACAAGCCCGGCAAAGACCCGGCAAGCCATGGATTAAAACCGGACCATGACACGCCACTTGTGGGACTAAATACTGGAGAACTCGTCCCACGAAGACAGCAGAAGGTAAGGAAAAGGCTTTAAACTACGTACTGCTGTAATGCAATGCCATATTGTAAAAGTTCCTGAAGAAGTTTTTGTGATTGGGTTGGGTCCGGCTTGGTTTGTCCTGGATCCATCATTTTTTGGCTTTGATGAACAACAGTTTGGCCTCAGATTCACGCAAATATGAATACTGTAGTTCTGCGCTTGTGTATGCGTGCTGAATGCGGTTTTGCCTGTCTTGCGAGGGATTCAAGCGAGTGTTGACTGTGATTTGCATGTTTCTTTAGCATTATTGTAATTGCAAATACACAGCGAGTCATATTTGCATTTTTGATTGTTTATAGTTGGCTAAACCGAGCTGAATTTGTACTACGTGTTCTATACTATGAGCTGTCCGATATCGTCAAATGAGCCGCGTCTGGACTCTTCATTCAAATACATTACACACCCATTGCGTTACTGGAGACGCAAACGGGTACCTTTTGCGTTCTATATTACGCATAAGGCGAGTGACCGTTCGTCAATTTATGACGCTTTCGGAGTGAGACTGTGTTGGTTTTGGACACACACGGCTGCTCAATGTTTCTGTTTATAAACCAAAATCTGTAACTCAAAGCAGAAGCATTAGTAACAGTCAGCAGATTATGACATGTAAGAAAAGCAAAATATAGAGAATAGCAATATTTATCCAACATTTCCCTCCTGTTTATCGATATTTTGATTTTCCGCCACCAACCTCTTTGAGTCCTGTCAATGCTGCCATGGTGTGATTAATAAAAGCAGACAGTCTAAAATGCAGAGTTTCGATCATGAGGGGGGCCTTGCCCATCCCAATATTTGGGAACAAGGAATACAGTACTTTCTGGCCAGTGTTCCAAAATGTATGGTCATCGGGGACATCTGTAACCCATACTGGATCGTGTGGGTCGTACTTGCCGGAGTCTATGACCCTTGGGTGTCGGCGGGGTCGCAATGCCCCCTCGGAGATTACGAAAGTCTCACCACCTGCTCGAACTGGTGCACAGATCCCTTTCCAGTTGGCCGGCAGGGTAATGTACAGGGCATTGCTACACATCCAGTAAATGTCTATTTGGGCTATGCATCCCATTTCGTCTGGTGCCGTAAACCAAGGTGTGCAATTTGCAGCTCTATGTTTTCCCGTACCAGTGGTTGTCCCATTGCTGTAGTTTCCGGGACATGGCGTTAGAATCCTTTTACATCTAGCTTCTGGAATGCTGCCCATTTCAATGGGATTTAGTCCCAGGGTTCTGTTGTTAGCAACACACTGGAAACTGTCCTTTTGGAAATGGCAAACCTTGTCCATATAATGGGGTTGAATAATTTAGAGTCAGGAATTTAGTAAAGTTCCTTCCTGTATATGTAGGACTGGAAAAATGTCTTTACATAATGCTTTTGCCACTGTCATCGCATCTGGAGTTTGGTAGGAAACAATTCTGTCCATCCGGTAAAGCCATCTATTACCACTAGCAGATATTTCATACTTTTGTTCAGTTGTATAAAATCCATTTGTAATTCTTGAAAGGGGTATGTGGGTGGAGGGAATTTCCCTCGTATAGGCCGAATGTTCCCCTGTGCGTTAAATTTTGCACATGTCAGACATTGCTTACAAAAAATTTTTTTGTAGTTTATAAATCCATAAGTAGTGTAAATAGTATGTACCAGTGATATCATCCCTCCTGTTGAGACATGAGAAATCCATGGCTCAAAAGTGCTACATATCGGTACAGGTTTTTTTTTGCGAGGATGGCTTTCCCATTTGGAGCAACATAGATTTCTATGGTATTATTTTCACATTACAGTAATCTTTATAAAAACTCTATAACTATACACAGCTCTCAGCCCATGTTGGTGTTTCCTCTATAGCAGTGATTCCCAAAGTGGGGTCCGGGGCCCCCTGGTGGGCCTCAGAGACACTACAGGGGGAGGCCCCCAAAGCTTGTCTACAAAACAACTACATTGAAAAAATTCATTTTAAAAGGTAAATACATTTATTTGGAGAAACGTAATAGTTTGAACCAGTATTTAGCTTTACCATCATTGCTAGATGTTGCTCTTTATGTAATTTTAGCTATAAATAATAGAAAATTCCTTAGAATAGAGTACATTTTTATGATTTGGGGCCCAGAGAGATTTTCGTATCGATAAGGGGTCGCGATGTCCCGGACTTTGGGAATGGCTGCTCTATAGGTTTACTTGTTTGACTGTGAAGTTCAGACCAAATGTGCATATGCACAGTAAAGGTACACTGCCGGGGTCTGTATCTAGGCTGTAGATAATATTGCAACAGTTATTTTTTGCAATTCCTGCATAATACATTTTCAATTACTAACAGTGACTTTTACATAAATTATAATCTAGTAGAACACATCTAATAGGCCTGTGTTTTGCTTAAACAAGAGGAATCAAATCAGCATTTAAGGCTACGTTCACTGCCTACACTCAACAATCATATTTATTTACTGAGAAAACTTCTCTTTGGCTTCCAAAGTATAGGGCTGAAACAACTAATCGATTAATCGACGACCAATCGACTACCGAAACAGTCGACAACTATTTCAGCAATCGATTAATCGTTTTCTGGTTCACACAGACTCAAATAGAGCAAAAGTTAAATATTTTGATGAAAACCTACTTTGTTTTTATAGTTAGGGTCTGTAGTGTTTTGTACATTGTAAATTTCATCAATATCTGTCTGTGTCTCATCCAATCAGAATGCAGAATTAGCACCAAGAGCCTCCAACAACTTTTATTTTAAGTTTACGTCATCAATATGTCCTCAAGCGGTGCCACTCTAGCTTTTTGTGATTAAAAAATGAAAAAATATTTTTTTTCCTACACAATTCACAGCTAAGCGATTACTCGATTAATCGTAAAAATAATCGATAGATTAATCGATTACAAAATAATTGTTAGTTGCAGCCCTATTCCAAAGCCCTACAGAAACTACAGATCCTCCAAAACTATACAGCGCACATCATCACACAGGCCCCTTAACTCTCACCACATCACTCCCCTCTTACAACAACGTCACTGGCTTCACACACAACAAAGAATCAACTTCACAATACTCCTTCTTGCATTCACAGCACTTCAGACCTGTCCCCTCTGTACGTTTCTGACCTCATGCTCACACACTCTCTGCTCTTCCTCCACTCTCTCCCTCTCTGTCACCATGGGGCACAGAGCATTCAGTCGCTCTGCCCCGCCCTGGGGAGCCACTCTCCAAATCCAGACACTTTTACACACCACCTAGTCACACATGCATCATCTTTTCCAAATCATATCTCTCCACTTACAAAAGAAAAATAAAACCTCTCATTAGTACTTTAAGTACGGACATATGAGTCTATAACCAAAAGCAATGTCTTTTTATTTAATTTAACCTGTTATATTTTATCTATTCTATTAGTATGCATGTTATCGTTTATTATATTATATATTCTATTATCATTATCATTATCCTCTAGAAGTTAGAAGTTATTCTTAAGATTGTATTTGCTTTATATTTATTATTGATGATTTTTTCTTAGGCCTATCACTGACATTATTTTAAATATTTGCTAGCCCCGGGGCATTCCTGTTCAACCATTTTGTAGTCTTTAGTTAAAGGTGTCGGTGTTTTATTACAGTTTCCCATTTTGGCCCAGTGTTTTGACCTAGGGTCGTCTAATACTGGGTTTCTCAACGTATACACGGACAGTAAAATCAGTGTTCAGTATTTCTCACTTCGACCTCCGGGGGGTGGAGAAATCTTGTCTATTACATCTGAACACAGTCACTGTATTTCCCCGTTTACTTAATATGTGCAAACTTATTATCGGAAGTTTACACCAATCATTCATTCATTCACACTTTCATTCGCAATCTATTTTATGTCGACTCTTAAAGTAATTTTGAAACTCCCTAAGGAATCTGTTTGGGTTACAATCCCCTCTTGTAATTTTGAAACTCTTCCTCGAGTTGTTTGGGTTACTATCCCTCAGTAATTTTGAAACTCTTCCCCGAGTTTGTTTGGGTTACTATCCCCTCAGTAATTTTGAAACTCTTCCTCGAGTTTGTTTGGGTTACTATCCCTCAGTAATTTTGAAACTCTTTTTTTTTTCCCCCTTCCCCCGAGTTTGTTTGGGTTACTATCCCTCAGTAATTTTGAAACTCTTCCTCGAGTTTGTTTGGGTTACTATCCCCTCAGTAATTTTGAAACTCTTCCTCGAGTTTGTTTGGGTTACTATCCCCTCAGTAATTTGAAACTCTTCCTCGAGTTTTTGGGTTACATCCCTCAGTAATTTTGAAACTCTTCCTCGAGTTTGTTTGGGTTACTATCCCCTCAGTAATTTTTGAAACTCTTCCCCGAGTTTGTTTGGGTTACAATCCCCTGTCCTGTTTAACTAGTATTATTTAGGACCTTCTTTACGCGTGTTCCTCATTCACACCCCGTTTTTAAAATAAGACATACTCACGTCCTATTCTCTTTGTATTGTCTCACTCCTTCGGTATCCGTCAGTCCCCGGACTCCTGGAGATGAGATAAAGGCAGCTCCCGGAAAGGGTTTCAGTTGCGGTGGCCACCGTCTTACTGGATTCAGATCGCCTCCAGGAGACCTGGGACCTCTTGGGATCCGGCTCGAAGGACCAAATGTTGGAGCTGGTAACCAACAAAACACAATAATTAATAAAGGAAAGCGAGACAAGACAAATTCTCATTTACTTGCAAGGAGAGGCAGACAGAGATTAAGACTCAGCTACAAACGAAGCTGGGGCTAAACCTCCCTTGTCCGCTCTGAGTTCTCTGGATGCCTCACATTGCATTTTATTCAGTTTTCACGTCCCTAGTATACAATGTACTGCTCTGGTCTAAAGGAAGGGGGGTTGCATACCAGAGCAGTAGATAACAATTTGCAAGCACACAGTATCTTACACAGTATTCATTTTTCTCGTCCTTGAGACAGTCCCAGTTTGGACACACACGGCTGCTCAATGTTTCTGTTTATAAACCAAAATCTGTAACTCAAAGCAGAAGCATTAGTAACAGTCAGCAGATTATGACATGTAAGAAAAGCAAAATATAGAGAATAGCAATATTTATCCAACAGGAAGGAAAGAGCTTTGCTGATAAAAAATTCCTAGCGTTGGATTTTCCTCAGGCACAATTATCTTCCCGGTGCAGTCATTCTACCCTCCGTCGGGCGGCTCTGAATGACCTCCCTCTTCCCCTCCGCGGTCTGCACAGGGGGCTCTTCTCTCCAGCTCTCTCGTGGACTCGGCTTGAATCTGTCAAAAAATTCGCTTGCGTTATCGGCCTGTTTGTACTCCACTACATTTTTAAATTGGGTGAAAAGTATAAGTGTTTTATTTTCAAAGTGACCTCTCCACAATGAACTGGTTTAGTTTAGACTTGGTATAGTGGTTTACTCCTTTAGACCTTGTTTAGATCTGGTTCAGTCCTAGTTTTGTTCCTGTTTTTGACCTGAGTTAGTGGTTTACTTGTTTAGACCTGGTTTGATTCAAATGATTTAAAAAATATCCATCCATCCATCCATCCATTTTCTTCCGCTTTATCCGGGGCCGGGTCGCGGAGGCAGCAGTCTCAGCAGAGATGCCCAGACTTCCCGATCCACGCACACCTCCTCCAGCTGTTCTGGGGGGACCCCGAGGCGACACCAGGCCAGCTCGGAGACATAGTCCCACCAGCGTGTCCTGGGCCTTCCACGAGGCCTCCTCCCAATAGGACATGCCTGGAACACCTCCCGAGGGAGGCGACCAGGAGGCATCCGGAACAGATGCCCTAGCCACCTCAGCTGGCTCCTTTCGACGTGAAGGAGTAGCGACTCTACCCGAGCTCCTCCCGGGTAACTGAGCTCCTCACCCGATCTCGGAGGGTGCGCCCAGCCACCCTGCGAAGGAAACTCATTTCGGCCGCTTGTATTCGCGATCTTGTCCTTTCGGTCATTACCCAGATCTCATGACCATAGGTGAGGGTGGGAACGTAGATCGATCGGTAAATCGAGAGCTTTGCCCCCTGACTCAGCTCTCTCTTCACCACAACAGTCCGATACAGCGACCGCATCACTGCTGACGCTGCACCGATCCGTCTATCGATCTCACGCTCCATCCGTCCTCACTCGTGAACAAGACCCCGAGATACTTGAACTCCTCCACTTGAGGTAAGGACTCCCACCGACCTGAAGCGGGGAAGCCACCTTTTTCCGGTGGAGAACCATGGCCTCAGATTTGGAGGTGCTGATCCTCATCCCGGCCGCTTCACACTCGGCTGCAAACCGCCCCAGTGCGCGCTGGAGGTCCTGATTTGATGAGCCAACAGAACAACATCATCTGCAAACAGCAGAGATGAGATCCTGAGGTTCCCAAACCGGACACCCTCCGGCCCCTGGCTGCGCCTAGAATTCTGTCCATAAAGATAATGAACAGAACCGGTGACATAGGGCAGCCCTGGCGGAGACCAACACGCACCGGAAACAAGTCTGACTTACTGCCGGCAATGCGAACCAAGCTCCTGCTGCGGTCATACAGGGAACGGACAGCCCTTAGCAGAGGGCCCCGCACCCCATACTCCGGAGCACCCCCACAGGGCACCACGAGGGACACGGTCGAACGCTTTCTCCAAATCCACAAAGCACATGTGGACTGGTTGGACGAAACCGCATTGTTCCTCCTGAATCCGAGGTTCGACTATCGGCCGGATCCTCCTCTCCAGCACCCTGGAGTAGACCTTACCGGGGAGGCTGAGAAGTGTGATCCCTCTGTAATTGGAGCACACCCTCCGATCCCCCTTCTTAAAGAGAGGGACCACCACCCCGGTCTGCCAATCCAGAGGCACTGTCCCCAACCACCACGCGACGCCGCAGAGACGTGTCAGCCAAGACAGCCCTACAACATCCAGAGACTTAAGGTACTCGGGACGAATCTCATCCACCCCCGGGGCCTTGCCACCGAGGAGCTTTCTAACCACCTCAGTGACTTCAGCCTGGGTGATGGACGAACCCCCCTCCGAGTCCCCAGCCTCTGCCTCCTCATCGGAAGACGTGACAGTGGGATTGAGGAGATCCTCGAAGTACTCCTTCCACCGCCCGACCACATCCCCAGTCGAGGTCAACAGCTCCCCGCCCGCACTGTAAACAGTGTTGGTGAAGCACTGCTTCCCCCTCCTGAGGCGCCGGATGGTTTGCCAGAATCTCTTCGAGGCCAACCGATAGTCCTCCTCCATGGCTTCTCCGAACTCCTCCCAGACCCGAGTTTTTGCCTCTGTGACAGCACGAGCTGCAGCACGCTTGGCCTGCCGGTACCTCTCAGCTGCCTCCGGAGTCCCACAAGCCAACAAGGCCAGGTAGGACTCTTTCTTCAGCTTGACGGCATCTCTTACTTCCGGGCGCCACCACCGGGTTCGGGGATTGCCGCCGCGACAGGCACCAGAGACCTTACGGCCACAACTGCGAGCAGCCGCATCGACAATGGAGGAGGAGAACATGGTCCACTCGGACTCCATGTCTCCAACCTCCCTCGGAATCTGGGTGAAGCTCTTCCGGAGGTGGGAGTTGAAGACCCTACTGACAGAAGGATCCACCAAACGTTCCCAACAGACCCTCACAACACGTTTGGGCCTGCCAGGTCTGACCGGCTTCCTCCCCCCTGCCAGCGGATCCAGCTCACCACCAGGTGGTGATCGGTTGACAGCTCAGCCCCTCTCTTCACCCGAGTGTCAGAGACACGCGGCCGGAGATCAAATGACACAACTACAAAGTCGATCATCGACCTCCTGCCTAGGGTATCCTGGTGCCACGTGCACTTATGGACACCCTTGTGCTCGAACATGGTGTTCGTTATGGACAAACTGTAACTAGCACAGAAGTCCAATAACAGAACACCACTCGGGTTCAGATCGGGGAGGCCGTTCTTCCCCATCACCCCGTCCAGGTCTCACTGTCGTTACCCACGTGGGCGTTGAAGTCCCCAGTAGAACAATGGAGTCCCCAGTCGGAGCACTATCTAGTACCCCTCCCAGGGACTCCAAGAAGGCCGGGTACTCTGCACCGATGTTGGGCCCGTAGGCCGAGACAACGGTGAGAGACCTGTCCCCAACCCGAAGGCGTAGGGACGCGACCCTCTCGTTCACCGGGGTAAACTCCAACACGTGGCGGCTGAGCTGGGGGGCTATAAGCAAGCCCACCCCAGCCCGCCGTCTCTCCCCGCGGGCAACTCCAGAAAAATGGAGAGTCCAGCCTCTCTCCAGGAGTTGGGATCCGGAACCCAGGCTGTGCGTGGAGGTGAGCCCGACTATATCTAGCCGGTATCTCTCAACCTCCCGCACAAGCTCAGGCTCCTTCCCCCCAGCGAAGTGACGTTCCATGTCCCGAACGCCAGAAGCTGCGCACGCGGACCAGGTTGTCGAGGCACCCGCCTTTGACTGCCACCTAGTCCTCTCTGCACCCGACCCCTACGGATCCCTCTGCGGGTGGTGAGTCCACAGGAGGGCGGGCCCACGTCATCCCTTCGGGCTGTGCCCGGCCGGGCCCCGTGGGCAAAGGCCCGACCACCAGGCGCTCGCATTCGAGCCCCAACCCCAGGCCTGGCTCCAGGGTGGGGCCCCGGCTGCGCCATACCGGGCGACGTCACGGTCCTTGAATGTTGTACGTCCATATGAGTCTTCTGAACTGCTCTTAGTCTGACCCGTCACCTAAGACCTGTTTGCCATGGGAGACCCTACCAGGGGCATGAAGCCCCAGACAACATAGCTCCAAGGATCATTCGGGCACTCAAACAACCCCACCACGTTAAGGTAGCAGTTCACGGGGTTGTTTAAAAAATACTTCACATTAAACTCTTAAAATGACCATGACCTATGGCCATCGGCATAGTTTCCCAACAGAGATCCTGTATTAGGACGACAAAGAAATGGCTGCTGTCCCAAACAAGACTGTACACATTAAGGATGTAAAAGTGTATGCTCTGTATCCATGATTGAGAAGGAGAGTATGAATGGGAGGGTTCAAAGAGAGAGAATGAGTGAGAAAGGTATGCTGAGTGTAAGAGAATGATTTTAGAGTGAATCTTGACTGTTGATTTGTCTTGGCCGATGTGTTGTTTTGGACTGTCCCTATAGTATGGTAAATAAAACCTTACCGTACAATTACTGTACACTGCTAATACGATTTGATCATCCATCCTGGAATTTAATCATGAACAAGATGCTAAAAGAGAGAAAATTCCAAAGTCTACCTCAATTTCGGTATGCTTGACTAAAATGCCTTTCATTCCAAAAAGCGGAGCAGATCACTTTGCCTGACCTTGAGGTAAGCTACGTTTTAGATATTTGACTTTTGAAATTGTAAAAGCAAAGCAAAACTAGTTATTTTATGTTTTGAAAAGAGAATTACATGGGCCAAATTCCCCAAAGTTTTTTTTAAAGTCAAAGGTCACTCTGAGCGCATAATTAACTTTCACTTTGCATACGATTTCTTCTATCAGCTCCGTGAGATCAAAGTTCTGGCTGACTGTTAAAAATGCGGTCGTTATTTTGTCTTTGAAGTGGAGTGCACAGAGCCATAAACGCGTCATTTGGTGCAACAACTCCTGTAATATGCTGTAATCGTGGCTTTCATATGTCCGAGAAATGTATCCTTACTGCAAAGAAGTCTCTCCCGAATCAAAGGCTGTTAGATGTTTGGCTGTTAATCTGGCAGCCATTTACCAAGAACAAAGACAATCCATCTGAATGCGAAGGGAGAAATAATGACACTATTACTGCGAGCATAGAACAGTGGAGTCTGAAACCTTGCATTATCCTCAACAAGACCAGCAAAAGGGCCTGTATTCTGCTCAAATTACATTTTCTGTTAGACATGTCGTAATGTGGGTCCCTCGTAAAAAACAGACCTGGAGTTGTGGCCTTTTTCTTCATTCATTTAGGTTTAAGGAATTAAGCCACGTCACCGGAGAATAAAGGGCCTATTTCACCAGCCTGGACAGTAGTTGGAGACTCGACTTGCTGCTGGTCACGGTAATGTCTCCGAGATGTCCCCTGGAGAGTCTCCAGGTAGTATCAGTGAAAATGAACATTTTTGATTTCAGCAAAGACTTTATCAAGTCTCCATGTGGGTCTCAAGCGGTGTCGCAAATACTATTTGTTGTCCTTGGTCTCTGAGAGGTCTTTGCGATCTCAAGCAGTTGTGGCAATGCTGTGAACACTATTTGTTGTCCTCAACCTGTGAGACGTTTCTATGATGTCCCTGCAATGACTCCGAGACCTGTCGGATACCAAGGAGATCTCAAAGAGACAAGTATGGAGTGTCTCGTCAAACGCCTCACAGGTTGAGGACAACAAATAGTGTTCACAGCATTGTATGCTGCTTGAGATCGTGGAGACCTCTCGGAGACCATGTGGAGACTCCTCTGAAATCGAACCTGTTTGTTTGAGATTACCTGGAGATTCGCCTTATTGCCACAGGACGTCTCCGAGACATTTCCGTGACCTTATGTTAGATTTTAAGTACAATTAAAGACGCAAGCGGCGATAGAGGGCCTCGCCCTTTGGGGCAACTCCCTCCCGCGTAACCGCCCCCATCTCGCTCCCGCCCACGCCTTGCAGTTACCCAACGTTGCGACCGTCCGGACTCGTGTACGTCCCCAGCCTCACAGTTCACAGTGGCCTTATCCCTGTTTTAGGGGGCGCTATAGTATGGACCATCACTATTGTCATGGGAATGGATTCATTTCATCCAGTTCATAAGTATGCAATAATATGCAATCTTTAGGATATTTAGCCTGGCCACGCCCACATCTTAAAAATATCAAATAAGTGTAAAATATTTTTTGTTTATTTCCTAGTGTACAATATACCTGCAACGTTTCTTACAAATCGCTCAAACTGCAATTTTCAAGGTATAGGTAGGTGGCACTGTACTGTGCCGAAATGGGCCTCCTAATGAGTGTTATGTTCAGTTTGGGGTAGTGCATTAGTGACTCAAATATGAGCTCAATAGACCATTGTATGTTTGAATTATACAGGAATATATACCATTGGAGAGACATTTGCATTGGCCACGCCCACATCTTAGAAAATATGCCATCTCCACTGCGCTTCATTCAGCCCTCACTCACCTTGAAACAAAGGACTCCTACGTTAGAATGCTGTTTTTAGACTTTAGATCAGCATTCAACACTATAATCCCACAGCAGCTAATACACAAACTGCTCCACCAGGGGATCAACACATCACTGTGTAACTGGCTGCTGGACTTTCTGACGGGGAGACCACAGGCTGTATGTGTCGGCGGAAAGTCCTCCAGAACCATCACACTGAACACGGGGGCTCCCCAAGGCTGTGTGCTGAACCCCCTCCTGTTCACTCTGCTGACCCATGACGGCGCTCCAAAGTACGACTCAAACCTCTTCATCAAGTTTGCAGACGACACAACAGTGGTGGGTCTCATCAACAACAGAGACGAGTCAAACTACAGGAGTGAGGTGAGCAGTCTGGCCATGTGGTGCACACAGAACAATCTCTCTCTAAATCTCTTCTCTCTGGAGAAGACAAAAGAGATTGTTGTGGACTTTCGAAGAGCGCGGGTCCAGCATGCCCCTCTAACAATCAATGGTGCTGCAGTGGAGAGGGTGACCAAGTTCCTGGGTGTGCACATCACAGAGAATCTTTCCTGGACCATGCACACTACATCACTGATCAAGAAAAGTAATCAGCGTCTCTACTTTCTCCAGAGTCCCAGCCTCCGTTATGTGCAACTTCTACAGAGGGACTATAGAGAGAAGAAGAAGAAGAAGAAGAAACTTTATTTATATAGCACCTTTCACAGATAAAATCACAAAGTGCTTCACAGCTTCAGAGCATCCTGACCAGCTCCATCACTGTGTGGTACGGCGCCAGCACTGCCTCCTGCCGAAGGAGCCTCCAGCACATCGTGAGAGCAGCGGAGAGGATCTTCGGAGCCCCTCTCCCACCATTAAGGACATGTACTCCACCCGTCTCACCCGCAAAGCCGACAGAATCACCAGGGACCCTACGCACCCATCACACAGTCTCTTCAAGGTAATGCCTTCAGGGAGGAGACTGCAGAATCTACGGGCCAGGCCCAGTCGACTTAGGAACAGTTTCATACACAAGGCCATCGGGAAGCTGAACTCCCTGTTCCCTCCAGCGTTCTGGATGTTCTGCAGCTCTAACAGCTCGTTTAGAAAGGCCAGTGAGCAGGCTGTTTACAGTAGTCTAACCTACTGGAGACAAATGCATGGATGAGTCTCTCTAAGTCTGGTTTGACACTATTCCTCTGATCTTAGCAATGTTTTTCAGATGGTAAAAAGCTGATGATGTTATTGCTTTGATGTGGCTGTTTAAGTTCAGGTCTGAGTCCATGATTACTCCTAGATTTCAAACCTGATTTTTTGGTTTTAGAGAGAGCGACTCAAGGTGACTGATAACACTTTGTCTTTGTGTCTGTGGGCCAAAAACAATGATCTCAGTTTTGTCTGAGTTTAGTTGGAGAAAGTTGTTTTGCATCCACAAACTGATCTGTTCGAAGCAGTGACAGAGTGTATCTACAGGCCCATGTTCACCTGCCGTCAGTGACACGTAGATCTGAGTGTCATCTGTGTAGTACAACAGTTGACCCAATGTAAGCATGTACAAGTTGAATAAGTAAATATAGATAAATAAATTGTACGTATACATAGGCTGCACTTGTCTAGCAGGAGGTGACTGTACCACGGTAGTAACACGCCTGGTTAAAGAAACAAGAAATACTTAAGTCAAAATTTGGTGATCGCTATCTTCATCTTCCTCCTTAATCTTTCATGGGGTCAACTGTTAGATCTCTATGCAGTGAACTAGAGCTTCAGCAGCTTTTACCCAATTGTACCGGGGGGGGATCAACAGCTGTTTCATAAAGCTACGTCAGCCATAGTATTGGAGTACAGAATATGGGGGATTGGTGGCACGGTGGCTTTAAAGAGCAACTAAACACCAAACCAATCAAATTTTTACTGATAAACTGTCTCAATGGGTGTCTCATAGTGTTGTCTACTGCTCCCTGACATTATTCTGACATTATAGCGCAAACATGTGTCAAATCCTAACTTTTGCCTGAAAACGAATGGGTTGCGCCCCCTTCAGGGTTAACTCTGCTTCTATATTAGAATTTCCTGATTGGCTGGAGAGTGTTCACGGCCTCCACAGAACGTCATAAGCCGCACCAGCTCCACACATCGTCACCAGGTGCTGCCATTGTCCTGCCCATTGTCCTGCCCCTGTACCTGTGGTTTATAACCAAGTCCCTCCCACGTAATCTGTCTGCTGTGATTGTGCCAATGCAAAGGCCCACACACCGCCCACACACTCACCCCCCGCATGTCACCCCCAAACTTCAGAGACCGCCTCTTTCACGGCAATTTTTGACTTTTGTTTGTGGGTGGGGAAAGGCTTTGGCATGCCCGTTTAGGTACTCTTTAAGGAAGGAATGGCACATAGCTCCTAATCGCTGGTGAGTTAGCATCAGAGGTGCCTATGCTAAAGTGGCTATGATAGTTAGCATTGAGGCTCCTTTCCCTAACTGACAGCCCAATTCGGAGGCTACTTATCATGGTGGACGCTGACGCACATACGGTTTGGCGTTAGACCTCTTACTAGAGCCCTGCATTTGAGCCCAAGGCCCGCGGGCCGGGCTTCGGGCCCATTACCGCATCATTGCGTCGGACACGGGCCGGGCTCGGGCTTGGTTTTCCCCTGCCAATGCGTTGTGCTGTTATTTTTTTAATCACTTATATGGCGACATTAAATGCAGCACCCGCTCTCCTCACTCCCTCTCTCACACCCCGTCTTGACCCGCCAAGTGTGGCGTGGGGGGTTTCCCCGCCGTGGGTAAACCTCTGCAAAGCGGTATGGAGAGAGAGGACGGAGCGGTTCGCGTGCGTAGTGCTTCTATCGACGGTATGTTTTCGCAGTGCTTCCAGGAAACAAATGCATGCGTGTTCCTCCCAACAATAAAACATAAACACTGTGCTTTATGTTACGTTTAGATAGAAGTGTTTATTTATTCATACAATACAGGTCAACTGTTGCAGCGCTGTTTAATCACGCATTTGGAAAATACTGGGGCAGGGGAAGAGAGCAAGTGAGAGAGAGAAGAGGCGGGCCGCGGGCCGGGCTCGGGCCTGCTAATTATAAAAGTCTGTCGGGCCGGGCCGGGCTCGGGCCCAGAAATCAGGCCCGTGCAGGGCTCGGGCCCAGAAATCAGGCCCGTGCAGGGCTCTACCTCTTACCAATTTTCGCGTTTCGGACTCAGCCTCTGTCTCACTCTTTTTTTTAATGATTCTTTGAAATGAATGGCTGCCAAAGATCTGACTCTCTTTAATTTAATTTCCTGTATCTGTACATCTTTAAACTCAAAAATGGAGTCAGAAGAAGTAAAGCTTATAAACTCCCACCCTCGTGAGTGTCATAATCATTTGATTATGGTAGGAGCCAATATTAGGCAAGGCAAGGCAAGGCAATTTTATTTATACCGCACATTTCATACACAAGGCAACTCAATGCACCTAGTAAACAATTATCAACAGCGCGACAGCCAGCCAATCCCAAATGCAGCAGGCCGACAACGCAATAATGCCCGTACTCAGTGGTGGGCCATCATGCCTTCTCTGCTAGCCCTGGTCAAATGAAAAAATATTGTATATAGTATATTTAATTTGTTTTTGTTTTTTACTATGCACAGTTGAGTTGCGTATATTGGTAATGTTAAGGTGTAATTGTAAGTTCCGGTTACACGTTGCCATATTGACACCCCCGACTCCGACATTGAGGTCTAATGATCTGATTTTTTTCCCCCCTTTGCCGGAGTGGTGTCACTTTACCTTTTGTGCAACGTCCTGCCATTCCGACACTCAAGATAATTATAGAATGACCTATATTTACGCTCACAAGACAGAAGATCTCGGAAATGAAGTGTCACGTCACCCTAACCCTAATGCTCAAAACTATTGTATCCAACGGTGTGGGATTGGGGGGATGTCGAAATGGAGGGTTGTCAGAAGACGTTTAGTTTAGTTTATTGTTTATTGAAACATGGACAATGTACAAAACCATTAGTCTTTACAAAAGAAGAGAAGATTTGTACCAGATTTAGCTAAGTAGCTATTTTCCATCTGCAGTCCCTGGACAGGTGCGTACACAAAAACATTTATTTATTGGTTTATTTGGTCAGGACAGTGCATGTTAATGAACATACATGGGTCTCATGCATGTAAACAAGCCACACCGGATTGTAGCCTTGGGCTAATTTCTATCCATCATCCCCCATTCGCACTTTCAAACACACTCTCATTCATCCTGGCCTATTGTACATGTTTTTAGTGGTAGGGGAAACCGGAGTACCCGGAGGAAACCTACGCAGACACGGGGAGAAGATGCAAACTCCACACAGAAAGGACCCGTCCAGGTGGGAATCGAACCCAGGACCTTCTAGCTGTGAAGCACAAGCGCTAACCGCTGTGCTACCGTGTGTATATTACAATTATAATGTATAAATCTAACCTACAATGAAATCACTAGGAATACATGAGATGCTTTTTCTAAAAGTGTATACAAAAAACTAAACATTCCCTACAATTTACAATACATTCATCAATGCTGACAGGATTGATGAGCTAAAATGTACTTCAAATTTCGAGTAAAACTATTAAGATCTACTGACAATTTCAGACTGTCTGGAAGCTCATTCCACTGTTTAATGGAGCGAAATGAGAAGGCACATTGCGCAAAGGCCGAGGATCATTTTGGGATTACACAGTTTCTATTTGCAGTGGACCGAGTGGCTCTCGTATTTTGCTCAGAACAAAGTCTGACAAAATTCTTCAGTGGCGGTGGAGCTGTATTATTAAGGGGTATACGCCATCATTTCCTACTCAAAAAGTGCCTAAACACCTCTGGCCTCCAGATCCAGCTGCCCTGTGTTGTCAGGCCGCACACATGATTGACAGCCAACGTGACTGACAGAAATATCAGCCAATCAAAATTGGACATACAATGACAGTGCCACCCCGGGCCCTATTTATTTGGTTTATTTGATAGGGACCGATACAAAAAACATAGACAAGTCTCAGCTTCCCCCCCCCCCCCCTTGTTTCGCCTGAGAAAACCGCTAATCTAACTGTGCATGGGCAAGATGTTCCAGCCAATCAGTAATCAGAATTTACTGTACTCTCTGATTACTGATTGGCTGGAACGTCTTGCCCATGCACAGTTAGATTGTCTAACTGCCTACACTGAATTGCAGTGTACATTTAAGCTTCAAACCATGAGACTGTCAATACTAAGATGTTCAAAATGATCTCCCAAAAGCCAGAATAATAAAGGATAGAACAGAATCTGTTAACAGACATGTAGCTGCACTCAATGCGACATAGAAACCCATTTCTGTTCTGAGGCGAGCGTCCCGGCTGCCCCACCGTGGTGTCTATTTCCATGCCTTGTTTCTGTTCAAAGGCATTAGCACCTTCCATTCAGCCCGTCTCTGTGCACATGACACTTCATTTTCTGCATGATTTCCCCGAAAGTCGATACGATCTTGTAAAGACAAATACCAGATAGCAGTGGCTAACTGATGCCATTTGTTGGGGGGGCGGGGGAGTAGCGCTATTAATCATGCTATCCCAATGGAGTGTGGGGAGGTCGGTAGGCAGATAGAGGGTCTCAAGTCTAACCGCATTAATAAGACCACCCCCTGATGTATAAACGAATCCCATTTCAAGACTCCTGCATCGAACGGGGAGAGCGTAGTCGCTGCAGAATACGGGGCTGTTATGGTGATGTTTCTGCTCAATTAGGTGCAGCTCAGACAGGTACGTCATTTTAGCTCGAGCGCGTACGAGAATGTGAACAGTTGATTGAATGGGGCCACGCTGCCATTGACGCAAGCAGGGAGGAACCAGACTGTGGTCAATCTGCAGCTTGATTGCACCCAAAGTGTTCGAAGCACAAGAGTTAGCTCGGAATCTAAGTGCACGCCGTAAGGTACAAAGTAAGAACTGAACAATGTAGCTGGAGTTCTCCCAATAGACCGCGGCTTATTATGCGGCAGGGTTTGAATATGCAGTTTTATCTCTTCGGAGTCGGTCCATAATGGCTTTCACTCAGCCTGAAAAGGTGTAAAAGTAATAAATACTGCCAGGCATCTTTGAAAGAGTGAAGTTTGAAAGTCTGCAGAGAGTAAAAGTTGTCGCAATATTTTATTTTCTCCCCGCTCCTCTTTAAGGCCTTCCCCACTATTATCTGCTTGATACTAGTGCTTTTCCCCTGCAGAAATAAGGGGTGTTTGGGTGCCTGGTGTTGCTGTGACGCATACTGTATTGAGTTGTCATGTACATGAAATGTGCCATACAAATAAACTTGCCTTGCCTAATAAATAAACCTATTTCTCTGTATGTTCGATGTAGCCAGGATGAAGTGTGAGTGGGATGAATAATGGATGGAAATTTGTTCACATGTATTTATTTAATGTTTTCATATAAAAAGGCATATTATCAAAATGGCCAAACTTATCAATATTTTCAGCAACAAAATGAATGGAAAAATAATGGAAAGAGCCATATTAGATCTTCTATGTTGTTGAGTTTTTGAATGAGCTAATCAGGCCTGTGATAAAAAAAAGTTTTATTTTCATTTCAATCAATCAATCAATCAATCAATCAATCAATAAATAAATAATTTTGTATAGACCAATATCACAACAGGAGTTGCATCACAGGGCTGGACCAAACATTAAAACAATGAAACAAACCAGAACAATGTCCAAAATATAGCCGCAAGCGGCGATTATCGGCCCTCGCCAACCGCCCTGCCTAAAACAAGGGGGCGCTTCGCGCCCTTTTGTCTCCCTCAATCTAAAATTATGGTATTGCTACTGCCTTTATGTTTGTTTTTAACTTTTTTCCCAAGGGTCTTAGTTTTAGGATTATTGGAATGCGCTAACGCGCACTCCGCGCTCAATTTTGACATTATACAGAGAAAAATTAGTATGAATTTGTATCACACTATATCTGCAAACTGAAGCATATTTTTACATTTTACTTAGGGCTGCGACTGTGCCGCAGATCATCCACAAAGGTTATCCAAGTACTTTGGATAACCTTTGGTTCCTCACTTCTCGCTGAATTATGGAGTTTAACATTTTTCCATCAGAATAAAATGGGACGTTCTGGTCATCACTACGGCAACACCGTGAAAAATATGGCATGGGTGTGATTGACTTTTCTGATCGGAACGACCAAATAGAATTTTGTGCCAAATTATTTTAATTTTCGTAAAACTAAAATTTGTACTCTCCATATAATTCCTATAGGGGCGCTATCGCGCCCAATTTGAATTTTGCCAAATGAAAGTGTTTAGGACTGAGACTTTAACAACTGATAACAAAATGAGCGAAATCGGACTTCATATGTGCGAATGGGAGCCATTTTTTGTTTGCGAAAATTCTCAAAATACTTCGTTCAATTTGCGGCTTCGCCGCATAAACACCGTAAAACTTAGAAAAGTAATTTGGATAACTTTTAAAGTTCTACTTCTCAAGATTATTTTCCACCCAAAATTAGGTTGTTCCGATAAACGCTCTAGGCGGACGGCGTTGCCGTAATAATATTTTTTGCTCAACTTGTCATGATGCACGTCTGTACCGATTTTTATGATTCTACGACAAACTTCATTTTTGGCCAAGTCCTACAGTGGGCGTCATCTCGTTTTGTCGTCCTCATTCGCGCTTTTCATGAATCACGCAGCTGCGTGAAACATATTACATCTTATCGCCACAAGGTGGCAGGTTAAGTCCACTGTAGCGCTACCGGCGGATTAAACGCTTAGGTATAACACTGCGTGCAAACTTTCTCTACCTAGTGAGATTGTGCTGGCCGAATGGTTAGCGTTGCAGGTTATGACCCGGGGGATCCGGGTTCGATTCTTGTCTGAGGCAATTTTGGTTGCACACATTTTGGTTGCTTGTGTCCAATTACGTAACGTTATCAGCTTGTTATCTTCTTTCCTTGTCAAAAGGAAATGTCATGTTGTAAAATTGGCTGTGTGTTCAAGGTCCGTGCATGTGCTGACCAATTGATTTAATTTTCCATGAGACGCGGGTGATCTCTGCTTTAGTGGCTTTGGGTCTATACGCTGGAGCAGCGTCTGTGTGGCGTATCACAATTGTCCAAGACTTTCGTTTGGACGATCGGGGTTCGAGCCCCGGCCAGTCCTAAATTTTTATTAGCAATATCGTGAGAATGTATTTTATGTTTCAATGTGTTGCTATTGAATGCTATTTCAAAGTAAGAGCGTAACAGAGACAGCAAGTTGCATTTTTATTCCTGCAGTTTGGTTGGTGCTGATTGTGGAGTTGAATTCCAATTGTATTTAAAGTTTACATGTTTATCAAGCTCCACGTGCACCGGTCTGCGCTACACTCACCTGAGAGAGAGAGAGAGAGAGAGAGAGAGAGAGGAGGAGGAGAGAGAGAGAGAGAGAGAGGGAGAGAGAGGGAGAGAGAGGGAGAGAGAGAGCGAGAGAGAGAGAGAGAGAGGGACAGAGAGAGAGAGAAAGGTGTTGTAAAACTTGCAGTCTTAGCTCGTGTGCGAAGAACAAACCTGCTGTTTACACAAAACTAAGAACTCTACAGACTAAGACTCATCCATGAATATAATCAGCGCATCTCTAGCTTTAAGTCATTTTTATTTGAGAACAATCCGACTCATATGTTCGGTTTTATGGTTAGATAGAGTGACGCAATGACGCTGGGTTTGTGGAGCATCACACGTGCGGGGCAGCGTTACGTCGCCTTTTGTTGGCCTTTTCCTCATGTGTATGAGCTCATTACAAAAGCAGTACAAGAGAAGTCCTGCTAAAGTTTGGACTTAAGTGATGTCTGCAGTCTGAATCTCTCTCTCAGTGTGAGTTTGTATGTAAATGATCCCGCCCTACCCCCACCCCAACCTGTGAACACACTCTGGACACTTTCTGATGGAGAGAAAAGGCTCCTCACTTTACTGTTGTGACGCTTTTAAACGTTTAAATTGCCTCCCCTAAACTGTGCAGAATAATAAAACAGACTGTTTTTCACGTGTAGTCCAGATGTTTTGTAGAAATGTGTAGCGCTGACACAACGCCCCCCTCGTATCGTCAGGGCCGTGCATTGGAGGCGAGCCTCACTTCGGGACCATCAAAACGCGACTTAAAGTCAAATTAACAGGTTAAACAAATTGTTCTTATGCCTGATTCTTTATCCAGGTGATAGAAACCAACAAAAAAACATTTACAATTGTTTTTCACTTTTAGGGGGCGAAAAAGGCCCCGAATGGGACAGAGCGCTGAGTGAATGAGCTGAGCTCAAGTGTGTGAGAAAAAATAGCTTTATATCAAATAATTTAGATTTTATTTTAGCAGTTTTCAAAAGTCAGTTGAAATGAGTAGAACACTATTTTATTAATGTAGGAATATGGCCGTATTCAAAGAGAATGAGGAGATCAGGGCAGACTTTATGCACAGGCATTGTTCAAGTCTCTCCAGAGCCGGTTTTTCCTATACGCAGATTACGCAAGGTGCGTAGGGCCCCCACTGCTGCAAGGGCCCCGCATCTCAGTCAAATCACGGTGTTTCACTGATTAATGAGCGTTGTTACGGTGACAGGCTGTTTGACAGGCAGCGCTCACTCACTCTCCGCCTACTTTGCCACATACAACACCGAAATGGAGCAGTCTGCTGAAGAGGATGAGCAGGAGAGACCTACCGCCTTCCCCCTGTCACTCCCAAGTTCCCAACGCGTGAGTGCCTCTCCGCTCGCGCCTCCACTCGGGCCGTCTCCCGGTGTTCGCCTCATGCTCGCATCCCGTGCGGCTTTCCCGTACCCTGGCCCGGGCGCTGCTCGCCTAATGTTTACTCTGCTCGGACCGGGCAACTATCTTGTTGTTTCGAGTACTGTAGAGTATCAGGCCAGTAGTTTGGTGAATAGATTGGTTTCTCAAGACAGCACGCAAAGTGTTCCCTCATTCGACATGAAGAGTTCACTGGCACTTGTCCATCAGGTTTTTTTTGTTCATTAAATTCTCAATGCATGCAAC
This sequence comes from Neogobius melanostomus, assembly GCA_007210695.1. Taxonomy (NCBI): domain Eukaryota; kingdom Metazoa; phylum Chordata; class Actinopteri; order Gobiiformes; family Gobiidae; genus Neogobius; species Neogobius melanostomus. The sequence continues at coordinate 136,111 of VHKM01000227.1, read as the reverse complement.
TGTAAGTTTCTGGAAACTGCACTTTTTATAATTCACCCACAGATGTGCGGTGTACAGAGGTGAGCAGTAGGCTTGAAACAGAGTTTCACCTGTACAGAGCAGGAGGAGAATTTCTGAGACAGAATGTTGCTTGTGCATAAAACATCCGGCACTGACGGTAAATACCTCATCTGTTAAACGATCAGTTATGATGTGGCCAAGGTACTTGACAACATCACACACATTCAAGATGTTCCCGAGAGCTTAAAGTGATCTGTCCTCCTTTGTCCGACATATAATGACACTTTTAATTTGTATTTCACATCCTGCAGTGAATAGAGGAGAGAAAAAGCCAAAAAGCATAAAACAAATTACTGTCTATCTGATTCTCAGAGGTAAGATAAAAATATAACCACCAGGTGCAGCTTTCAGTTAGTTTTAAAGTCAGTGGTTCCCAAACTGGGTCAGTGACCTTTTAGCATTTTAAAAAGTGTGGGAAAATAGACTAGTGGTGTCTTAAACTCCAGCCTGACAGTGGCTTAGTGGTTAGTGGTTGTCACACAGTGCGGCAGGGCCCAAATTGAGGTTATGTTCCACTTCTGCCCTGCACTACTGCACAGTGTAACTGTTTTTGACCATAAATGAGTTCACTCTTCATCGAATAGCCATGGGATGCGAACTGTAGGGCCCCCGAGTGGATTTTTGCTTAGGGCCCCAAAAGGGCCAGCACCGGCTCTGAGTCTCTCCGTTCATTCATCACGCAAAACGTAAAATAATCATCGGCAAATATAAGGTTAAATGCCCTAACAATAACGCTGTTATTTTAAACGGCGTTATTCCAAACACTCAGGGTGCTGCTGGTCAGTTGATTTCATTTTATATGAGACGCGGGGGATCTCTGCTTTAGCGGGCTTTGATGCGCACAGAGAGTGAGGGTCTGTTTCTTCTTCTGAAATGAACAGGACTGGCGTGAGGGCAGAGAACGCGCAACAATGAATGCGCGCACAGCGGCAATGAGTGGCAGCGACCGCCCCAACCCGACCCGCGATCATAGGAGAATTTTATGACGGTCTGGGCAGCCGGCCCTGCGGGGACCCCGGGGGAACCCGTAACCCGCGCATCAGGTGTGTTAATGCCCCCAGCCATGTGTGAAATCCTGTGTGTTTTACAATAGCGACCGTTTGACAAACAAGACTGTGCCACAACCCCCACCCCCACCCAGTGACGTGCGGTGAGGTTTGTTGCTCACTTCGGGCCTATCAAAACACGGTTTAAAGTCAAAGGATTGACTCTGTAAAACACTGTACTAACTTACTGCACTGTATTGTAAGTACTGTAACAATACAATTGTATTTTACTTTATTACTTATTTTTACTTCTTATTTTTTAATAAAAACACTTCTTCTCAAAGGTTCCTTTCTGACTTCTTCTACAGTATGGGATAGACAGCAGCAAGTGCGTTATTGAACGTGAAACATTGGAACAAAACAAACACGAGTGTACACTGTATTCTGAATACTTTACTTTGATTAGCAATATATAGGCTGTGTATAATTACAAAAATTTAAACTACACATGTTACATATAGCTACCATTAATTAGGAATTCTAAAACGCAAATGCACAGGAGTAGCAGATCATATGGCAAACATTTGCAGGCATATTATCTCGGAGGAGAACTACCAGGCATGGACCAAAACTACAAATTGGGATGGATCCAGAGGCAAACTAGAACTGCCTCAAATGTGAAGAGTTTTGTGCTTGGCACACTGAAGCGTCACTTTCCTGGCATGGACAGGCCAGAACTGAAAGAATGTGTGGACAAAATCAACGAATTTCTGCGTACAACACGCAGGAATGCCAAAGGATTGACTCTGTAAAACACTGTACAAACACTGTATTGGGAGGTACTGTAACAATACAGTTGTAATACTACATTATTATTTTTACTTACTCCTTATTTTGTAATTAAAAACACACTTCTTCTCAAAAGTTCCTTTCTGACTTCTTCTATGGGATAGAGAGGAGCGCTGCTGGCTGGAGCCGCTGTCAATGCATATAAGCCGTTTTAAATCTTTATTTTATTTTAGGGAGTGAAAGTGAAAAGAAAGCGACGCATCACACGCGCGGGGCAGCGTTACGTTGCCTTTTGTTGGCCTTTAAAAATGCAAACAAAGTTCATTCAAACATTAGCAGAGCAATAATTGCTTCAGTGAAGGAAAAACATGTGTAGCCTACAGTAACAGTCTGCAGCAAAGTATAAAATATTGAATGTTGTTTAACAGAGACATCAAACTGTTTATAGCGTCATTGAGCTCAAATGTCTCTGTAGCAGCTCAAGTCACTGCAGTGACAATTACACAATTGACTCTAAAGTCAGACTGAACTGTTCTACTTTAAACTAAGCAGACATTCATCAGCCAACTCCATTATATTTGTAAAACACGGAGAAAGAAAGTTTTCCCCATCATAAATTTGTATTAGCAATATCGTGAGAATGTGTTTTATGTTTAAAAGTGTTGCTATTTCAAAGTAAGTGGTATAACTGGTATAACTTTCAAATTGTTAGAATACTCATTTTGAGTAATTGTATTCGGTATAGTTACACTTCAAAAACTCCGCCGAGATCGGGAGCGGCTGAGGCTGCGTCAGCCCTCACTACAACAGCAGCGTCTAAGAGCGCCTTTTGAGTAGCAATTTCTATCTGAAATCTATCTGTCCTAAAGACAGAGGAGCCTGTGCTTTTCAACAGGAGTTTTCCTCTCATTCTGATCAGAGGAGCGAGGGGAGAAGCGTCTGTGGCTGCCCCCTCCTCTGCCGCTAAACGCGTGGATGTGTGTCTGACAAATACATTTAAGTTTACGAGCTGATGTGCAGAGAGACAGAGAGACAGAGAGGCTGATGGGTAGTAGGATTTTTACACACACACCCTCCCCCAGAAGCCCTGGAGCTGGGTCAAATGACCTTTAGGTCAGAGCTGGCGATTCTGATGGCTTCCATTGGCATCTATTCATTTGTTCCATTGACATAAGAAAAGCAGCCATCGATACCCGAACTACAGCAACGTGACTCACTTATTATGACGGCCCAGTATCGGCCGAACTACAGCATAATTACTTTAATGTAGGCTATGAGTGTCGGCTGAGAATCGCATGTTAGACTTTAAAAGGAAACAAGGCGGTGAACACATTGTGTCAAATAGCCTGGGCTTCATTTATTTAAATTCAAACAATGAACAACGTGAAACATTGGAACAAAACAAACACGAGTGTACACTGTATTCTGAATACTTTTACTTTGATTAGCAATATATAGGCTGTGTATAATTACAAAAAATTAAACTACACATGTTACATATAGCTACCATTAATTAGGAATTCTAAAACGCAAATGCACAGGAGTAGCAGATCATATGGCAAACATTTGCATTAACTTGCATATAAGGCATTTTAAATCTTTATTTTATTTTAAAACAGCGTCCCGCACATACGCACGGCTCATTCACTCAGCGCTCTCTCCTATTAGATCCAGGGTTTTCTCCAGCACCTGTGTGGCGTAGCAGGATTGTCCAAGACTTTAACTTGGGCGATCGGGGTTCGAGCCCCGGCCAGTCCTACATTTTTATTAGCGGGGGGAGTATATGAATCAGATTACTCCGTTACTGAATAAAGTTGCATTTTTTTCCTGCAGTTTGGTTGGTGCAGATTGTGAAGTTTACAACACTTTACTACAGTCTAGCAACTATTTTAAATGTGTTGGCCTAATTACTAAGTATTTTTTATTTAACACTGGAGAAAACGTGCTCGGTTCAGGTGGGAGTTAAGAGGTTAAAAGCAGAAGATTTTCCGCCAACGTTCCTAACCCCACAAAGATAAAAAGCCAGTACAAAAGTGGAATAATAAATATTTTTATGTTCATAACTTGGTGCTGATGGTGAAGTTGTATCAAAGTCTTTAACCCGTACTCGAACCCGAACCCGGATCCTCCTGCGCCAAAGACTTGTGCTTTATGACTGAGCTATAATCCCACAGAAAAGTTGGTCGGTCTTTTCTAAATTGACGGTCCAAAATGAGGTCCCAGCACGCTACTGCGTGATAGTTTCACGTTTTTACAATAAACTATGTTTGGAGCAGGGTAGGTTATATTAAAAGCTGACGCGCTTCCGGGATGGCAAAGCCCCTGGGAACTATATTGTGAGAGTGGACTTTTTATAGAATGAATCGTGGCAACCCGTGCGTTAATGCCCCAGCCATGTGTGACACCCAGCGCGTTTTACAACAGTTTACTACAATCTAGCAACTATTTTAAATGTGTTGGCCTAATTACTAAGTATTTTTTAGAAAAAATGTAAACGTCTACAAAATGTAATCAAAAGTACCATAACTTGTGCTTGAACCCGGGTCCTCTTGGACCGGAGTCTAGCGCCTTGTCATTGAGCTATAACGCCACAGAGAAGTTGGCCGGTGAAGAAAGAAAGAGCGGTGAGAAGCCAGTGTTCCTAACCCTCCTCACAAGTGCCACCTGGTGGTTGTTTGGGTCATTGCAGCGTCACTGGGGAAAAAGAAATAAAAGACGCGTGATTCACACGTGGCCCCACGTGTGAAATATAAGTGTGAAAGAAAGAAAGAAAGAAAGAAAGAAAGAAAGAAAGAAAGAAAGAATATTCCCATACGAAAACAATGTTCCCGCTTACGCGGGTACCATAAACCATATATTTTCGGGAAAGCGCTCGCGCATTCGTACCTCATGGTAGAGGTCCTGGGTCACTGACGGGCACTTCGTACCCAGGGCTCTCAGTCGCCCATTGACTTTTATGGGCTCTGTACAATTACAATGTTGATTTTTGCATTATATATGGATGTGCACGGGACGTGCACGACAAGAGGAGTGTGTTAGTGAGTGTTTGAGAGGAGGGGAGCGCTTCGCGCTCGTTTTGTGCGTTTTGTTCGCACTTTGGGGGAGTGCGCTCCGCTTCGCTCCGCGCACTGTCCAATTACAATGTTCGTTTTCTGATACATGTGCACGTGCACGGAACGTGCACGACGAGGAGTGCGTTAGTGCATGTTTGAGAGGAGGCGAGCGCTTCGCGCACTTTGTGGGAGTGCGCTCCGCTTCGCTCCGCGCACTCTATACGATTACAAGAGCCCCTCCGCCAGCCCTGATGGCGCTCGGGCCTAATAAGTGTCAGCAGCAAAACTTCAGGGAAACCCACAGAAGGAGAGATCCAGTGCCATCGATGGACAGGCTATAGATGGGAGCAACGTCTACGTCACATCAGTAGCGCCAAAAGGTTAACCCTCCTTTTCGGGGGCAAACAGAAGCTCCGTACATTGGAATGAATGAGGAAAGATCGTCTGAAAACCTTTAATTTACACATGAAAAAAAACGTTTTCTTTGTTTTATTTAATTATCGAACGTGAAAAGGAAGCCATGGAAGTGACCTGTTGTTTGAGATAATTCACAGAGAAGACGGTTAACGTTTTAAAACTGAGCTGCTAAACCCACTGTGATCATGACTTGACTGTGACATTTGCCTGTGTAACTTTTTCGCTGAATGCTTTATAATGTCACTACAACAGCTTCTTTTAGTCTGTCGCTTTTATATGATCATTAAATTAAAATGATACAGCCTATGATGTACTTTTATAGCTTATGAGAGCAAATGGTACATGGTTCATTCAGCAGCTAACCTACCTGCTAATGCTAACGTTAATGTGCGTTTTAAAACCGAGAGAATCATTAATTAAGCCTAACGCTGAACATGTTTGATGAGTTTGAAAAAATACCGATTAAAGATGTCACAAAGTGCATAATACACGGCCACAATGTGGAGCTGTTTCCTCAGTTTTGAGCTCTGACATGGACATAACAGATGCTAGTGATCGATAAACTCGCTCATATAGTGTCCACAAAAAATAAAAAAATCTTCCAATTGTCTTCTAACAGTGACTTGATGTGTCTGTAATCAAGAACGGACATTGTCCTGTAGTTCTGATCACTGGTTTGGAATATTTTATCCTCCGAACGAGAAATAGTCCCTTTTTCACATACACACTAATGCAATTTTTAACTCTGCATTCCCCCAAAAGAGGGCGTTGTCCAGTAAAAGTTCCCGGATGTTGCTCCCATCTATAGTAGATGTAGACCCAGGGCCGAAGACTATGGAAGATTATCCAGTCCCCTGGGAGAGGTCACTCCCAGGGGACACCATGTGAATAGTGATGAAATAATGTATAACGGCACAAACAAGTAATTAATGAGCACAGCGAGCCCCATGCAAACCATGCCAAAGTTTAGCGGCACTTACTGAGTTCGGAGTTGGACTATTCAGCTACCGTTAGCTACTGTCCATCTCCTTTTCTTATCAAATCCACTGGAAGTACATCCAGCTTCTTCGTGCCCCCGGCTTTTATTTCCATTTGTGAGAACTATGAACAAGTTCAGGAAGGCTTGCACCTGCAGCTCCGAGTTGTGTTGTACCGACAATGATCACATGAGGACACAGACACAATGCTGTGTTATAGTGTGTCCACCCTTATGATTCTCAGTCGTTATGTGTGAACCCCAGTCGTATAATCGCGCTAAAGCCAGTCGTTTAGGGTTGAACCCCCCCATTCTTCACAAATTCTTTTACGACTGAAAAAAAAACCCTGCATAGTCTGTGTTCGGCTTTACAGAAAGAGAGAAGAAGGAGGATGGATGGGTACAAGAAAATAACAAAACGTGTGCATCACAGGATATCCAGATGGTCTGCTGACCTCATTCTGTGGGCTCATACGTCCCTGAAAGCAGCGTAAAGTCGAGTGGGAGGCTCCTACATACAAATATTTGCTGTAGCTGTGTCTTGCGTTGCCCTTAGCGCTGCCGAGGTGTTGTGGTTTCACAGCAGTCCTGTTGAATTAACGTGAGGAAATTATGAGTAAATGAATCACGAGCATTTATGAACTGTTGACCCGACTTGTCTTGACGGATTAGCGGTAATTCCAACGCAAATCTTGCATGTGCTTTGAAGATAAAAAAACAGGCTCCGGCAAATACGGACCAGAATGAGGGAGAATAGTCCAAGTGTATTAATAGAATCAATTCTCTCTCTGTTTCCAGTTAAAGGTTAATTAAGTGTGCAAACGATACATGTAATTACTTCCTATTGCTCTGTTCACAGAAGCCCAAACTCAAGAGAATAATTGTATGTTAAATATTTAATCAACTGGAATGGACACAGTTCGAAAGACTTTTTTTTTCCACGAGTATGCGCAAGGTAATTACATTTTTTCTTGTGTTAGCTCTGATGACGGGGACTTCCTTGGAGATTTGCGTACTCGACTGGAATGGAGCCTGTAGGTTCGATGCGTGGGTCCACGGTAATCCCATGTTTTACAAATCTCGACGCCCCAAACGGCCGTCTGTTTATGTCAATAGCGAGGGCTCAATGGCCTGTCTTTTCTTCCGCACTGATTCCGCATCTCCTGCCCACTGAACATGCGCGCCACAGCCCTTATTCGACGGTGAGAGCGGGTGCAGTTCGGCTCATGTGGGACATGGCGACTTGCGAATTTTGTACAGAGAAAAAGTCTCTGCGTTATAACAATCTTCGTGACAGCTGTTGTAGGTCCCTGTCAGCCAAACACTAGCAGTTAGTGGCAGCGTGATATCCCATTAATGCTTTATTCTTATATGAAAACTTAACATTTTTATATTATATACATATATATTATATTTAAACATATTTATAGCAGTAATGTTCAGAAAAAGTTTCAAATTGATATCTATAAATTATTATTTTTTTTCCTATTCACCAGCAGTGTCTCACCTTGAGCTCTCGTTGGGCTTCACTACAGTACCGCAGAGCAGGGGACAAGCCTACTGTCTCCACATAGCATGTCATGGGACTTTTCGTATAGAGCGGTGCTTCTCAACTGGATTTGGACCCAAAAGCGAGCCTTCAGGGAACACTCATTCAGTTTTAGATACTGAAACATTATGAAAACACTATCCGAGTCTGCTTAAACGACAGGTGTTGCTGTTGTTTTGATCTTGATTTCTCTTTTATGGGCTTACTCAATGCTTAAATCGACAATAATCTGTGGGGGAAAACAGTGTTTTACATGATATAATAGGTTCAAACTGTGTTTTATGAGTTAGATTAAATACTGTTGTTTGTGCTGTGATTTGTCATCCTGGCGATGGTGGGTTCCCGGGTTGTACAAGTTGAGAACCACTGGTGTATTGAGATTTTGCTCTCACTCTCTCTATAATGAAGACTAGCCAAATTTGAAATCCTTTTCAGCATTCATGGATAAATACTAGCCACACGTGGGTTAAGCATCATCGATCTTACGTTAATGAAGAAATAGATTGGGTTACTACAATTCTTTGCCTGAGAGGGGAAGCTATTGATCATTTAACAGCCAAACTAGAAGGGGACTTATGTAAAATCATGGTACAACGATGTTCCCTCGTCGAAGACATACCTTGAGTAGTATTTCTCAACATTCCCACAGTTTTGAGTAAGTAATCCTCGGGTAATCCTGTTTAATTTGGCGGTTTCTTCTACTACAATTCCTGCCCTTTGTTCTGTACTTCCTGAGTACCTTTGCGTCAATGTTAAAATCAGAAACTGTGAATGTCACATTCTTAAAGCAGAACTAAGTAACTCATGCCCCTAGAGGCCATAAGCGCCACTGCGGGTGTTGTTGTATGTTGTGGTTTTTTACTCATTGTCTTTTCTGTCAGCGTAGTATTTACTCTCACGGACAAAGGGAGAGAGGGATATTGTACACAATAGAGATAATTTTTTTCACTCAAACTTGGCTGTAAATACTATTTAAGTGGTGCTAGCCCGCAGTTAGCTTTGCCCGCTAGCCTGTTAGCTTCTTCTTCGTGATTCCAGTATTGGTGGCTCCTACCAATACACAGGAGCCACCAATACACACAATTGCAGCGAAGTTGCAATTGTTGTTTTCTGGCCAGAGACACCAGGGGGAGATGAAAGATCCCCCAATCATCCCAGTAACACTTGCATTACCCCCAGAGGGACTACGAAAAGAGTTTATTAAGGTAAACAAGTTACTTAGTACTGCTTTAAAGCCCATAATCCAACATTGTATCGGTTCGGAGCCGTTCTGCGCTCAAAGTGTGTTTATGACACCGTGCTGAAACTTTAAACCACGTCGTAAATTGAAACCGAAAGTCACTTTTTAAATAAGTTGTCCCCACAGCTGCCAGCAGGAGGAGCCCCAGGCAAAGTCTTCACCAGAGATGTTCTTAGAGAGACATTTGAAATTACAAAACGTGACACAACATAACGGGCGATTAAAAGGCTGTTCTCATTATGCCTATTTTTTTTTTTTCCATTTGAGTGTGACATGAAAACTTTGTGCTTTGAGTTTGTGATATTCGGATGTGTACCAAAGTTAGCGCACAGACTGATGCCGTAACCTTAACAAACGCATTAGTTAAACACTTTGCCGTACAAATGACTCCGCGCCTTAGGGCCTCTCGCTCATCTGGAGGTGCCGGAATCGTTGACATACGGTCGGGCCTCAACAGCTCCCATTGTGCCCGTACTTATCTCCGGCTGTGAAATGAACATAGTAAATCAGTGAGCAGCGGAGACTGAATGGATGTGTTTTTTTTGCATGGGAAGATAAGCATTACAGCAATGAGTGAGCGTTCCCATTTAGAAGCTCTCGGTGGTTGGCAGAGTTCTGATATGATCCGCTATAATGAAGAGCAGATAAGGAGCAGGCGCGCGCACTGACGTCCCCGCGTGACACAGCGCTCATGCGGCGAGGGGGAAGTTGAATAGTCGTATTTGTTTTATGTAAAAAAAAAAAAAAGTGATCCATGAATAAAAACGTGCACACGGAACATATCTTGACTATTCTCTTCACTAAAACAGATAGGGATGCACTCTTAGAGATCCTGTATTATACTTTATTATAATTACTTTGGGACTCCTTAGCCATGAAGTGTGACTTGAAATATGTAACCCCAGTACTTCATATATTATAAAATATAGTTATGTTCAGGGTTTATTTAGAATCTATTCAGAACACAAATAAATGCATCTAGGCACTATCACGCAGTATGAGGTAAATGTGTTGGAGGGCTACATTTGGCCCACAGACCCCACTTTGGCCACCCCATCATGGACTAGGTTGACATTACAATAGCTGGCTTACATGGTCAGAAAAATCAGATAACTGAAGTAATCAGACTACCCTATAATCAGATCCCTTTCTATTACTTCATCATAAATGATCCAAACCTCTGGGCTCTACATGTGCCAGTGCTCTTTTTAGTGAAGTGCATCATTTGGATTGGCCCACCTGCTTAGTTCTCAAATGGCTCTAATTTTTTTGCCCTTTTCAGTTTAAATTGTTTCCCAGTCGGGCCCCCTAGTCCCTCTGCTGTGAGGCCCCAGTCCCTCTGTAACCTGGGTCAGCTCTGCCCCGTTCCTGCCTCGCGCTGAGAGAGGAGTGGGCACAGACTTCAGACATCACTGAAGTTGAAACATTCTCCAGGACTCCTGTTTAGTTTATTGCTTTTATAACGGGCTGAAACTGAGGAGATACTGTGTGAAAAAGGCTGTGTGAACATTGCGTGTTTACTTTTCAGTCAACATCTCCAGCATAATTTGATTTAACCATTAAACCAAAAATATCAATCAATCAATCAATGGTTTTGTATAGCCCAATATCACAACAGAAGTTGCCTCATAGGGCTGCACTAAACATTGAGGCAATAAAACACAACACTAAATAAGACAATGTAAAGTCCAGGCAAGTGAAGTATCCAGGCAAACATTTACATAATGTCCAATTAAATATCAGCAGCAGGTGATGAGGAGCGGCGCGGGTGTCCCCTGTCCATAGACTCTCCAGCACGGCAAGGAAAAACTCAAAAACCCAACGGGAGAAAAGAGAAACCTTGGGGAGAACCACAGAAGGAGAGATCCACTCCCATGGACGGACAAGCTATAGAGACCTAGGCCGAGGGAGTCCCTCAGCAGGCGTGCCCAGATCACAGAACATCCAGTCCATGTTGTAGCATAGTTCTCCTTGACCGATCCATGTAGGTGGGGTTCCTCCGTTCGCTCTAGACAGGCACTCCCGAAGGGGAGTGGGACAGGAGACACCATGTGAATAGTAATGAACTGACTTAAAGGGATATTTCAGAATTTTTGACATTGGGCCTCATTTCCTAGTTATCCAGAGTGTTGTTGATGTCTGGAGATATTTTTTTCTTAAATTCGTGTAGTTCTTATATTTGAAGAGTTTAGTGGCGCTAGGCTAATGCTATGCTCCAGGCATGTCCTATTGGGAGGAGGCGTCGTGGAAGGCCCAGGACACGCTGGTGGGACTATGTCTCCGAGCTGGCCTGGTGTCGCCTCGGGGTCCCCCCAGAACACCTGGAGGAGGTGTGGGTGGATTGGGAAGTCTGGGCATCTCTGCTGAGACTGCTGCCTCCGCGACTCGACCCCAGATAAAGCGGAAGAAAATAGATGGATGGATGAATTACCGCATTTTGAGGGACTATTTTCTCGCAGATCACTCCACCGCTGCGTTAGCTTACAGCCACAAAGCTGATGCTGCTTAAATATAAGTTATTTTAAATGCAAAATGGTTAAAATTATTCTATCGACACAGACATTTATATGGTTAGTCTGGTGTTATAAGTGATTTACCTCAGGTGCACTGTGGAGTGCGCCAGACTGTTTTTAATAAAGGGTTGCTGATACCATAGAAATGCTTTAGCCTAGCTCCACTAGACTCTTCAAATATAAGAACTGCATGAATTTAAGAAAAAATATCTCCAGACATCAACAACACTCTGGATAACTAGGACATGAGGCCCTATGTCAAAAATCCTACAATATCCCTTTAAGATAAAAAGATATATCATAATAACACAAAGTTTGCAGTAAGAAGAGGATAGCGCTCAGTGTACCGTACTTCCCACAGCAGTGTTTCTCCTAAGGCAGCTTTACTTCAGGCTGTGGGTTAGAGCTTTACCTAACTGACCTGATCATAAGCTAATTCGAAGAGCTTGGTAGCTAAAGGCTCTTCCTCCTACAGTGAGTTTAGAGACTCGAGGAATCACGAGTATCCCTGAGTTTTGAGAGTGGAGTGCTCTGGTTGGCTGATATGGAATGATAGCGTCTTGGAGATAGAGCGGAGCCATACCCTTTATGGCTTTATATGTGAGGAGCAGGATTTTAAATTTGATTCTAAAGGAAGCTATAAAGGAAGCCTCAACAAGCATATGAGGCTGCTTGTTGTCCAATAAAAAGGACTAAAAGCTAGAGATTAGCAAACTACATTTAGTTTCAGTTTGTAGAGATGTTATTGTTGATAGTGTGTGAACAGCAGGTTCCTTCCTAGTGCATGGGCTGCGGCTGCAGTTTTTTTCACCTCCTCTCTCCCTCTACCTCACTATCTTACTCTTTCTCTCCTTTCTCTCTGAGGCGAGTGTAGCGCCGCGTCGTGCATGTGGTGCTTAATTAAACAAGCAGCCTTCACGGGTGAGTCTCAGCTCACATTGTTCGCTTAAAAGAGCCTGCTCTTTGTACCGTCTCGTTCGCGACCAACTGAGTGCAATTGTGGATTTTAAGAGCAACTGAACTATCACCCCACCCCTTCAATCAGGCTTCGCTGATTGCACCCTCCATATTTAGATTCATGCTCCATGTGGCACCACACACTTGTGCGCAATACCTCAGTGGACAGGTTTAACAATTCAAAGGTCATGGGTCCAAGTCCACACAACTGTGTGTTATTTTCTTAGTGATCTCACCAAAGTAACATATAAAGGATGTAAGAGTGAAGAGCAAGGAGAGATGTTCAGCAAATAAGCAGAGCCGGGACTTGGACACTGAGAATGGAATAATGTTGCAGCAGCTTATGAAGCCTAGGCGTTAATTCAGCCTGGTAGACAAACCCCAGCGTCATCAACCTCCAGCCAATGATCGCTCTGAGAGGGCCACACCTCCACCTCAGCCATCAGCGTAAGAGCCGCACCTCCGTAGCAGCCAATCATCACCCTCGGTCCCGCTTTTAAGCCCCAGCAATCATGGTCCGTTCGCTTCCCAGCTGCGCTGCGACCCACCTCCACCCCATCTCCGCCTCTTCCGTCCAAGGCTTCTACCTGCTGCATCTTCATGGGTCCTTCATACCACCACCAGTGTCCAGGCTCCGAGGGAAGACATCCCTAACTCCAAGCTGTTCATCTACACTGACTATACATCGATGTCTACCGCCGGGGTCTGATCGCCAAAACTAATACAGGTCAATAAATCTCCCTAATCGCTGCTTTTGTCTGTGTGAGTCTATCCAGGTTGAATAACCAGTGGGCTGCCAACTGCTCTCTGTTTTTTTTTTTTCCTCTTAAAACAAATTTAGAGTTTATTTTCAGGTCTTCTTAATATATCTTTTATATTTTGTCTTTATTGCATTCATTTTATTTTTGCTGTATTTTCCTGGTTAGCACAGGCATACGTTAAAGACTGTAAAGAAATCAGATAATAAAATCAGATGATGTTGTTGTAAACCAATATCAGAACAGCCGATTTTTCTCAGGCAGAATACAACGCAGAGGAAACGGGTTGGTCTCGAAATGTATGCTTTTTGTGGAAAAAACAGCTGAGTTCAGACAAAGCGATGTCCAATATACCTCAAGTTGTTGTTGCTTGTTAACTAAATTGAATCCTTTCAAATAGTTAAAATAAGGTCAAACTCTTTCATTTTGTGGCAAACATCCTAGATCCTGTCTTTGTCGCTTGCTTTTCTAATACCAATATACATCATATTTTATTGCTTACGCGACACAGTTGTTTGCATCTTCAATTTTGATAAATGTCAAATATGAGGTTGCGTTTACATCGACCTTAATAAAAACACGTCTTCCTCTGACAAACTGTTCAGTGCCTCATCTGAATTCTCCTTGCCTCGTGTTTGGCTGACGCATCCCGCTCCCCTAACCTTTGATACATAAATCATCACTCTGAATCACGCATCTTCACTTCAATCATTACTTATCAAAATCCCGCATATTTTACTCAGCGTCACATTTACGGCTGACGTCTGCCTCATTCGGCGGATATAACTGACCTCGGAGGAAAGCGTTTTGAGTGAGAAGATGATTCAAGCAAACATCATGTCGGGACTTGATGATAACAATGTCGTTAGCGGGCTAGCATCACGCGCATGGGGCCAGACATCTCGGTTGATGTGGAGCGGTGACTCATTTCTTTTTACGGAATCAACAGTCCAGCACGTCAGCTGAACGCCCAGCCGTCCCCGAGGAAGAGTTACGTAAGAGATGCCTTCTAAATAAAACACGTCACTCGGCATTTCATTGAAAATATGTAAATAAAGCAGACTGGGCATCATGACATTTTTATGGAGAGTGTGAATAAATCAACATTACACTTGTTATCAGCTAAAACAATGGTTCTCAACCTTTTTTCCCCCCTCGCAAAACTCAGATATATTACTGAAAGTGCAATTTGCAATATTCAATTATTAATCTTATTTATAAATCTGAAATAATTCTAAGTACTCCCTTCTAAATGCACGTGCAAACCCCTGAGTGAACCACTGAGTAAAGTATTGTTTGATTAGGGCTTGTTTATCTCATAGCAGAGGCCGACAGATAGTTCTGCTTTAAAAGTAGGAAAAGGTCCTAAGTAACTTTTGCCCTAGAGGCCGGAAGCACCACTCCAGCTGTCGTGGCATGTTGCAGTTTTTTTTGCCTCTTTAATAGGCAATACAGTACGCACGCGAGCGTCACTGGACTTCCGAGTGCATCCTCAGTCGGTGCTTGCTCATCCCGTCTCCGTTATTTCCCTATGAGGTCTTGAAAATGAATCGCTCAAGATTACATGGCAGGCAGTGAGTTAGTAGTGGACAGTCACAGCATCATGTTAAAAACATTGCGTCAGGATGATGTAACTTCCGTCCTCATCACAGTAGATGTTTTTATCTTGAAGCTAACAGCTAACAATAATTTAAAAAGCAACAAAATTTGAATGAGCCTGCTCAAAAAAATAATCGGCCTGTGTTTAGTTTAATTTTTGTGGTGTTGTTTTTTGATACTAGCCATTAGCTGAGATAAAAAGTCCTACCTCAAAAAACACACAGACGTTTCCTGCAGTCAAGAATTTACATCCAACATAATGTTTTTAACTGTTCGGGAATTTTTGCACAACAGTCTTTAGAAACGCCCCGTTAATTTCTGCCCCAGAAATTAAACAGATTTAAACACAAGGTCAAACTTTGAGTTTATTCTTATCGGATCCGGGAGGTGAGTGGATGCCCGTCTGGCTCATCACCACGCTTCCAGCTCACTCTCAGCAAATACAAAGATCATACAGGCTTTATTCAAAAATATCGGCACACCCACTTTCCTTCCTTCAAGGCTCAAAATTTCCATGATGTCACTACCCAACAAACAGACAGGAGACCTTTGCACCCTTATCTCCAACCACAGCTTCAATGGTTTGGAGCATCTCATGGGATAATGAGATAACATTTCAACCAACACAAATTCATTTAGCAACAGTACCAAATGCAATACAGTACATATGATAACTTTACAAATTCCTTCACATTAACACGTAGCGAGTGACTTTGAGTCAGTATCTCACTGTCAGCGATGTTTTCTGAACTATTCGTTGATTTGTGCAAGACAGCGCTAATCCTTAATGGTAAAATAGCAAGAGAGAAAGGACCGCGGCCGCCGGGGATCGCTCTTGGAAGTCACATTTGCGTGTGCAGAGGCTATTGTCCATGAGAGTAAATACTATGCTGAGAAAAGAGAGAAGGGAGAAGAGGGATACTGTACATGGTGCCACAACCCAATTATACAATGGAGATGGGTTTTTTTCTACTTAAACCTGGTTGTAAATATTGCTAAAGTGGGGCTAGTCCAGTTAGTTTTGCCCATTAGCCTGTTAGCTTCTTCTGCTGTAAAGTCAGGTCTTACCTGTTCGCCATGTTATAAACCTCAGAAATGCGAGCCAACGGTGATTTTGTAGACAAGTGAGAGCTGCGAGGGAGATGTATTGGGGCTGCCGGGTCGGAGGCAGGGGAAGTTGCAAGTGGGGTTTCCTGGCCAGAGACAACAGGGGGAGATGAAAGTCCCCCCCCAGTCATCCCATTAACCCTCAGAGGGACTACAAAAAGGATTTAAAGTATTAAAGTAAAAAAGTTACTTAGTTCTGCTTTAAAGCTCAGGGATTGAATAGTGAACTTTCTAAGCTTGGGGTATTGTATGTCCACAAACTTGCGCTTGTTGATTGTGTGGTGACGGTCGTTCAAATTACCTAAAGTGCCAAAGTTGTCAGAAGAGGGCGAAACGAAAGACAAGATTTAATGTATAATGTATGGATGAACTCAAGAAAAATATATACAAGTGCTTCACAGAGCAAGGAAGCGCCAAAGTACGTAACATAACATTTAAAAGGCAAATAAATGAATGGGTGGCACGGTGGCGCAGCAGTGAGTGCTCGTGCTTCATAGGGAGAAGGTCCTAGATTCGAACCTTACATGAACCAACGCGTATCTACAGCTGGATGCGCGCAGAAGGCATGAGGGTAGGTTTTGTTCTTTTCCCTGCGCCTAAATGTGCACTATGCGTGGTGTAAATAAAGATAAAATATTTGGTGACAGATATATATCACATTGGCAATGGGTAATTTAGATACTACTCGCAATTTAGCTCCTGACTTGGTAAATCAGGCCCTAAGGCGGTAAGATTGCAAAATGAGGAGACGAAGAAGACATTTTAAAAACATATCCGCTCTAGCGCCTTCTATTTCCTAACTTCTATTTATCACTATTTCGACTGATTGCATGAACAACACTTTGTCATTTAAGGAAGATAGTTAACGGTGGTGTGGCTTTAAGTTTGAATCATAGACAATGCAGTAGTAATGGGATAAAAGCTGCTTTACATTTGAAGATAATCTGGAGGTTAGCTGGGGAATGCTGACACATTGGGCTTGGCGGGGGATTTGTAATTCCCTGGTCCGCTCACCTCCTACACACTCCCGTCCTCCCAGTACTTACAAATGAAAATCCCCGCGTACAATGACGAGCACACAGGGAGAGTCCTGCGCTGCCAACATCTCCCTCTCTCTTTTAACTCGATTATGCTTTTGAATAATTTACAACGGCGCAGAGCCGTGTAGATGAAGGAATGCTCAAGGGATGACAAAGACCCCAGCATCACCCACAGGAGGAAAAACACGAATCTAGTCTGAAATAATCATCTTTTGCATAAACATGTCTCGGTTGATAAACTACATCCAAAAGGTCTGCGTTTCTGGTGGCTCTCACTTAGACGCTAGATACATTTTTTGACGGGTAGCTTGTCTTAGGGTTGGGTGATATTGACAAAAATATTAATGATCTCAATATATTCTGGACTTCCTCGATAACGATGATGAAGCGATATTAGGTAAATAGGCTCTAATATCTTGGTAAGAATCTAAATTAAGACGGTTCAAGACAAAATATCCTTTGGAGCAACAAAGCAAACTACAAAAGTGCAGAGGAAAAAACACTTGATACCTTTTTTGTAGGTTTCTTGACATTGGAGAGATACTCAATATGTGAATTTGCTTCCAAACAGCAATTTCGATATCATCTTGTAGACAATAAAAGGCACACCTCTAGCCCGCGCCCGGTGTGTTGTGGATTAGAGAGCCATATACAACCACTGGCCCTAACCGTGACCTAATTATTTTTCAACCCCTACTCAATGGGACATTTTCGGACTAATGAGACGTCAGACGAATGGGGCGTCGGACTAATCTTTTTATTTTGGAAAAATAAGTTGAATAAACATTGTACAGATATACTGTATATAGATCACAGAATGCTTAAAGGTAAACAAATTAAATACTGAACACAGTTTAAAACAAGTGTCAAAACATTCAAATTATATACAATTCAACAATAACAGGTTTCAGAGATGACTCTCTGGGTTGCGCGCTGCCCACAGGTCAGATCGGGTCAGATCATAAGATTCTCCTTTGATCGATGGGTACACGCGTTCATTCTATCATCTTTACAGCATGTTTTTGACATAAATATGCGTTCGATTTTCATAAAGTAAGCCGTGTTTTGCTGTTTGTGATCCAGAGAACACTTTTATGGAGATGTTTTTTTATTTTACACAGTATGTGCATGCGTTCGCGTTACAACTGCTCTTTGGTCTGTCCCTCCTGATCCAAGCACTCCCAAGCAGGGAGAGAGTGCGAGGGGATAAGACACGCCAGTCTCATTCATTTCAAGAAAATGTTTGTATGGAATTAAAGGCGTGCTCCATTCAGATGGATCATTATTGTAATGCATAATTTTTAATGGTTGCGGGGTGGGTCAGGTTGTAAAAATAGAAACAACGTTGAACTAGCACCATATGCAGGCCCTGCGGGCTGAAAAAACCCTGACCCACGCATCACTAATGGTTCTGTCCTCATAATGGACCTCATAATGGACCTTCTGGCTTGCATTTTCTCCAGAGGGTCTACAATATGTTGCAATTCAGAGGCCACTTGCTTCCCAATACAGTCTTCGTCTTCATTTTGGTTTGCCAGTACCTTTATAAACAGCTCCATATTCTCTCTTTCAATAGCAATTTATTTTCCCTGGCTCTCGCACTCTATCCACTGTGTTTGCTGTGGCCATTGTATCCACTGTGTCGGGCGAGTCATGTGCTGGTGGAGCTGATGTGTCAAGGACTCCTCATTGGAGGGATGTGTCCTCCAGCTGGACAAAGAATAAACAGCCATTTACAGTGTTTATAATAAATAAAAGTAAATAAGTAAGTTTTTATTTCTGTTGGGTATATGACCATTCAGCTACAGATGTAATGTCTAAATGTAGGCATATTGTTTGAATATTAAGTTGTAGTTTGAAAGTAGGCAGTGTATTTGTTTACAGAAAATACCAACTTTCACCACAATATGGCTATGTGTATTGTGAGACTGGCCTACTGAGGTGGCTAGACTACTAGAGAACAAAACGTATGCATTAAGGCAACTTATTAAGAGAAATATGGTAAACCAGTTTACAGTGAGGATGCTTTATTACCTCCAGAGAGCTATGGGACTCTCTGTGGTAGTACATTTGGTTTGAGGAAGTCGAGATTTTCTAGGAGCCACTTTTTCCATTTTGTTATCCCCGTTGCTTCACTCCCACTACTCTTCTTCTGGGTGCAAAACTTTACTTTGCTGGGTTCTCAGGGACGTAGCATGAGTGAGTTACAATGGCATGTCATGTGACGCATGCATCGCATTCCTACTGGTCACACCCCCGAGACAAATCGCAAGACTCTACCATTAGCTTTCCATCGCCTGATCATCTTTGGTCGTATGACGATTCCATTTTAAATCTTTGTCCCTGTCTCACTGTACGACCTGTGACTTCTCCAGGGTATCTGCAGCGGTGGACAAGTCAAATTTAGGACTTTTTAAGACCTTTTTAAGACCACAAAATCTCAAAAATAAGAGACGTGAAATATATAAATGGAATGCAAAGAAAATCAGTCACAAAAATCCAAGTGTCAAACTGTTGTTAATTGATAATGATAATAATAATATTAATAATAATGCATTAGTTTTATATAGCGCTTTTCTGGACACTCAAAGACGCTTTACATTGCACTATTCATTCACTCCATACTCGGTGGTGGTAAGCTACTATTGTAGCCACAGCTGCCCTGGGGTAGACTGACGGAAGCGAGGCAACCAGTCTGCGCCATCGGCCCCTCCGACCACCACCAACCACTCACTCACTGCATTCGCTAGGCTTCCTGGGGTTACTAAACGGTCTCCCATCCAAGTACTAACCAGGCCCTTCCCTGCTTAGCTTCCAAGGTCTGACGGGATTGGGCAGAGCAAAGGCGGTATGGCCTTCATATCACAGTGGGATGTACTTAAACTTAAGTTCTTAATTTTTCCCCATTAGACATTTTAACAACCATTCAAGTTTAATCAACCCTAACCCATAATAAAAACGGAGCAGAGCTATCATGCTCCATTGGTGCAGGCTAGTGGTGTCACGATTTAATTTTTTTTAGTCACGATTATTGAGAGAGAAAATATTGCGGTTAACGACTATTCACAATTATTTAGTTTTTGTATTTAAAATGACTTTTAATACTTGTACTGGTAAACATGTTTTTAAAAATAAAAGGCTTTAAGACTCCTTTGCATTAAAGAAATAAACTTTACTACTTTACGTTGTGGCTTAATAATAATATAATCAATATAATTATGATAACTCTAGAATAGGTTTTATGTTATCAAAACTTATGCTGTCCTGCTTAATTCTTTGTCAGATGTTTTGATGAACAGACTGAGGAAACGTGTTTCTAAAGTAACAGGACTGTGTTTGTGTTTTCACTTTCGCTTCTGTCACGCTGATAGAGTGGAGCGCGTTAGCTTTTTGTTTGCATCCTGAGCCAGTTGTGGCTATTTTCGAACATTTGGGCAAACTTTACTGGGAATTATGCAGTTCATTACCTTGGCTTGGACATTTACAGCGAAGGATTATCACCAAGATGTTGTTTCATATTGGATGTATCAGCACCTTTTGCTGCAACTTTCCCACGACAGAGTTAGCATGACGGACGTCCATCAGTGACAATAACACCCTGCTCATCTTTTGGATTCCTAAAGAGGTCCCACTCTGCTGACTTCAATCGTTTTTTTTTTGGATGCAGGAAGCTCTGGAGGAGAGCGTCCTTCTGCCTCGCTCAGCTATCGGTGAGTTTACATTCTGTTTGTGTCGTGCAGCGGCCAGTACGTCAGTGTGAAAAAAGGACTATGTAAATGAGCGGTATACTCATTGGTGCGCTTCTGTGCGTTTATTTTGCTTTTTTTTTTAAACAAAATTGTGAACAAATCACTGGGTCAAACACACATTCGTTTTTAAGACCAGTTTACCAAGAATTTAAGACAAAACAGGCCCAATTTTAGACTTTTTAAGGCCTTAAATTTGTATTTTTGAATTTAAGACTTTTTTAGACTTTTTAAGACCCCTCGGACCCTGTTTTGAGCTACGAAGTTTTTTTCCCATGACTAGTGATCGTTCGTCGCAGACGGCCAAAATCATGCAGTGTACACCCGGCTTTAGTCTTTATACTGTATCTGTTGTGGCCTATTCTGCTGTACTCCATTTATTAGCAGGTTGACTTCTCTTCTATCTTGAATTCATGTATTATTTGTTATGTAAATCCCGGGTCTCCTCCCACTCACCTCGCCTCTTCCCTCCGGCCTCTTGGTAAACGATGGTAAGTGTAATCAGAGATGACTGGTTCATCTGTTGGAGCTACACAGGGGAAACCTCGACACACTCCGCACAGCTGCACGCGTCGAGCGCAACCTCACACTCCAGGTACTCCATTCTCTCCATGTGTTTAAACTGCCGCGTGAGGCAGTTAAGAGACGGTTGCTTCCGTCTCCAGGGGAATGATCTGCCTAATCGAGTCCATGTAGCCTTTATGCGGTAGTTACCTCTAGAATATGCACAGAAAATGTCCTATGCAGCTGTAGAATGGAGGCGGTTATATAGTCTCTCGAGGCTGTGTATACTCAGCTGAGGTTCTATTGCAGCGATCTCCAACCAGTAGCTCACCAGGCCTTTCTAGGTAGCTCTCCAAAGACTTTGTACATCTCTATACGCATGATAACTCAACTTTAGATGCATTTTTTGTTTGTTCTGAACATGCTGAACACAATCTGAACAGTTGGGTCAATATTGTAAAGTATAAGCACAAGACTCAAGTCATTATCTTTGAAATACTATCTTGGCTACTAATTCTCCAGGGTAAAGTCCTCCTAAGTCACATTTTACACAAGTGTTTTTGAAGCATAAGTAGCTCTCCGACGTTCTGGTTGTGTAAAAGTAGCTCGTCGGGTAAAAAAGGTTGGAGACCCCTGTTCTATTGAATGCGTTCTATGTGGGACTCAGTTTTAGTTTGATAACCAATGAGAGGACATTAGAACAGGGATATACATAGATTGGAGCAACATCTCCGTCACAGAAAAGGTTAGCACCTCAAGAAAGGCCATTGCCCCATGGTTCTGATCGCTGGCTTGGAATATTTTATCCCCAGAATAAATGAAATAAAGCAATAATGTGTTTTCGACCGGAGGCGGCGGGGACTCAACAAAAGTGCTCAGATGTTGCTCCCACTTATTGGATGTGACCATTTCATCAAACGAAACAATAGGCTTAATCGTGGATTTTTGTGTCTTAAAACTAATGTCTAACAACTAGTGCACATGTACTGATCAATCAATCAATCAATCAATCAATCAATCAATCAATCAATCAATCAATCAATCAATCGTATAGCCCAATATCATAACAGGAGTTGCCTCACAGGGCTGCACCAAACAATAAGGCAGGGACATGATGAAAGGGCTTTATAAAAAGGCAAGAAAATGGCAGCAGTTATGAATTTCTTGATGTCAGTGTAGTAGAAAATAACTGCTCGATAGAAGCTCTGATGAGTTTTATGAAATAAAGGTCAAGTTTATTGAAAATACTGGGACAGATGAATGAGGCACAGGCTGCCTAGGGCCAGATCATCTCCTGAGAGAGAGACCTCCCAGTCTGACCTCGTGACTGCCTCTCACAAAATGTCTGTCCCAAGTGCCCGAACAGAGGCAATTATAACAAGGCCAAGGTGTGATAGAGTTCTTGTACCCATTTGCTAATTCACTCAGAATTTCTCGTCGCAACAATACATTTCAATAGATTGTCCTGCCCAAAGTGGCTGAAGTAGTGTTCTTGGACACTATTGACATGTAAATGAATAGAATGGTCTGAAGCCACAGTCAGGATGACGAAGAGACCAGTATTGCATTGACACAAACACTTGGGAGGTTTTTTTTTACATACAAATGCCAGAGGCTTGTTGTTTTGCATCCCAATTGGATCCAGCAGGAAGGGGCATTACTAAGACCCACTTAAACAATAGCAATATTCAGACAATATGTGGAAAACCTTTCACACACCAAAATATTTACCGTTGCATTTGTTAGTAAAAACGTAGGTGTTGTCCATCCGTTTTAAGCCTGTGCATTTTGGGCGTGGTCATGTTTTGAAGAGCTAGGTGGGTCGCATTTGGCCCCCGGGTCTTGCTTTGACCACCTCTGAGGAAGAAAAATGGCCTCTGCTTAGTGTCCCTTATCATCATTGCGTACAAAAATGGTGTATGCATCGGTGTATATGCGATATATAAGCGTAACATTATGAACCTATGCTTTCCACTCAGATCTTATCAAATGCAATCTGATGGTAAATGTCACGGAGAAATCCTAGCGTCATTTGAATAAAACGCCCAAAAATATTCCTGTATGAGGAGGCCTCACCCACGGGTTTTACGGCACGCACGCATTTACTAAATAAAAAGGGGGGAAAAGAAATAGGCTGATATAAAAAGTGACTATTAAACGGTAGTACAGTGGTTAGCGCTCGTGCTTCACAGCTAGAAGGTCCTGGGTTCGATTCCCACCAGGGACCAGGCCTTTCTGTGTGGAGTTTGCATGTTCTCCCCGTGTCTGCGTAGGTTTCGTCCGGCTACTCCGGTTTCCCCTACCACTAAAAACACCTAAAAAAATAGGTCAGGATGAATGTGAGTGTGTTTGAGAGTGCACATGGGGGACAACGGATGAAAATTAGCCCAAGGCTACAATCCGGTGTGGCTTGTTCATTAACTTGCACTGTCCCTACCAAATAAAATAAATAATAATAAATAAATAAAATAAGCTCCAGGCCTAAATAGCCTATATATAAAAAAAAGTGTATAAAATTAGACCACATTATCAGACCCATTCGGCCTGAGCAGAGCTTTCCTTTGGAAGTGAATGGGTGCACGGAGAGCTGACAGCCGACCGGAACCTAACGAACCTGTCTGGACCGAAGAAAGGATTACACCCTGCCATTCCGACACTCCCCACTCCGACATTGAGGTCTAATTGTCTAGTTGGGGTGTTTCCAACCTGGCACATTTCCCCCCCCCCCTTTGTCGGAGTGGTGACACTTTTATCTTTTGTGCAACGTCCCGCCATTCCGACACACGTTAGTTCGTTAGTTTACGAACCCTAACCTTACCTTAGCCCTAACCTTAAGGATAGTCGTTTACAAACTAACCCTAACCTTACCTTAAGGATAGTGGCGTTTACAAGCTAACCCTAACCTTACCTTAGCCCTAACCTTAAGCACACTCTCATTCATCCTGGCATATTGTACATGTTTTTAGTGGTAGGGGAAACCAGAGTATCCAGAGGAAACCTACGCAGACACGGGGAGAACATGTAAACTTTTAGCTGTGAAGCACGAGCGCTAACCGCTGTACTACCGTGCCGCCCATAAAACATTAACCTTAAGGATAGTGGAGTTCACAATCTGAACAGGCTACGCTCAAAACTTGTCGGAATAGCGGTATCAAAAAATGTCCCCGAAGAAAGCTGTGGTGCTGTCAAAGTATTTGTTTGACGCCCGGGCTACTCGCGTCACGGAATACGGTCCACAGACTCGGCGCTCAAACCAGTCAGAACACGGAGCATGGCCTCGCGCAGACCCAGGTGAGTCCCGGTGTCCCTATGGGGAAGCCATCCACACAAAGTTTGCGCAGCAGCTGTCTTTTGTTGAAAACAAAACAAAAAAACACAATGAGCGTCTCTGTGGTCCGCTACCCAGATTCTAGTGTCTCTGGTCCGGGCTGAGCCTCTGGGCCCGTGGCATGGAGGAGCGTGTCGATGAAGCGCAACATTGAATCAAGTCTTCCCATAAATATTAACGCTGTAGCCTGTTTCATGTTTAAATCACTAATGAGGATTATATGCGATGTGGCGATGCAATTCATGCTGTTAAAAAACTGTTCCTGTGCTGTTTAGTTAAAATTGGTGTATCGCTTCCTGACTTGGTGTAGGATTTGAGCGCACCATACGCCAGGTGTACGGTGCGCTCAAATCGATAAATGCCAAACCAGGCCGTAATTTTTCGTACACCCCACATACGCTCTGATTCGACTGTACGCAAGTTTGATAAATGAGGGCCATTGTATTTTCACCTCCCATATGCAAATATTGAGTTGCACGCCTGTCCGTCCGCAGCAGTCTATATCAGTCTGAATTGGTCCAACAAGCTGGTGAACCAGTGCCCGGCCATACACATGGGAGTAATGAGCTACTGTGACAGACAGATCTAAGAGGTCTGTTAAGTTACAGTAAATAAGGAAGCAAGAAGACTGCCCTGCCCTGTGAGGACCTTCTCCTGAGTGCACCCTTGCAAAATGAAACTAAATTTGTCTCTTTTCTTTTTCAATGTGTTTCCTGTTTGTAGTGAGCGTAATATAGTAAATGATAGCCAATTGGATTAAAAAGCAAACAACAATATTGATTAGAGAGTAGCAGGATGAGAGAACAAGACAGGAAGAGATTCAATAATTTACGGTGAGTGTACGAGTGAACATGAACACTAACAATAAATGTAATAGCAATATTTTAATATGTTCTATTCCAGCCATTCCTAAAGTCCGGGACATCGCGGCCCTCTTATTGATCAGAAAATGTCTCGGGACCCCCAAATCATAATAATTTACTCCATTCAAAAGAATTTGTTATAATTTTACAGCTAAAATGACATTAAAAGTAACATCTAGCTATGACAGTAGGCTAAATACTGGTTTAAACGGGTGCATTTGTCCAGATAAATGTATTTTTCCTTTCAAAATGAACTCTTTTCATTTTACTTGTTTTGCAGACAAGCTTTGGGCCCCCTGTAGTGCCTCTGAGGACCCCCAGCGGGCCCCGGACCCCACTTTGGGAACCACTGGTCTATCTGATAAGCACCATTCACTGTGCTGTGTGACTGGGAGCGAGGGCGCGCACACACGTGCGTTAACGCGCCTGCCTCAGCTGGCAGGTAAATAACAACAGAAAATACACACAGGACTGCTTTTGCAATAAAAATCATATTAAACATAAATTATATGTTGTCTGTGTTACAACATAAAAAAAAAAAACGGTGCTGTTTTCTTTTAACCTGTATAATTGCCATCCCCCCGATCAGGGGTTAGGGTTAGGTTTAGGGTCAGGGTTAGGATTAGGGTTAGGAACGGCAGATATCATGTAAGTTGTGTTTCACTAACACAGATCTTACACATAGTTTTAGAAACTAGAAGGTCTTGGCTTTAAATGAGGTTTTACACTGGCATATAGCTGTAACCTCTCCTATCAATATGCTTTGAGATTTGGATATGCATAATTGCTAACACTAAACTTAACCCTAAGGTGGCAGGTATAAAGGGTAAAGCAATGAAACAAAACTGTAAACAAGACAATGTAAAGTTCAGGTAAACACATTCCAAATAAGCGTCGGCAGCAGGTGGTGATAAGCCTCGTGGGTGTCCCCTGTCCTTAGACTCTAAGACATGGTGTGGAAAAACTCAAAAACCCAGTGGGAGAAAAAAGAAACCTCAGGGAGAACCACAGAAGGAGAGATCCACTCCGATGGACGGACAGGCTATAGACCCAGAGCCGATGGGAGTCCCTCAGCAGACGGGCCAAGATTGCAGAACGTCCAGTCTTTGTTGGAACTTCAGTTCTTCTTGTCCAGGACCTGTAGGTGGGGTTCTTCCGTTCCTCCGTGGACAGGGCTGAAGACCGCGACACCAACGACCCTCCAACTGAAACAGACACTCCCAATGGGGAGTGGAACAGGAGACACCATGTGAATAGTAATGAACAGAACTACTTCTACTCTAGTCAGTATTTACATGCTCCTACATGTCAACCAGTCCCAAAGTGAGGCTGGTGTTCTCTGTTGTTTAATGCAGCCTCCATCCACCACTGGTAAATGTATATATAAGCCTAAAATATTCGTTAACTTTTTTATTGATTAATAAAGCTGTACACTATTAACGTGTCTCGCATCCAAAGATGTTTGACCTCGGCCTATGGGGACTCCGAGGTAAAAATCCCCAGTTGGTCCAACATCTTGGCGGCTGCATTTTTGTTTGCCTCCTCTTTGTTCGACCCGGTTCCTTCCGCTGACAGCCTTCCCAGAGTGACCTTCATGACAAAGTGCCATCCCGTTGGCAGGTGCCACTGCTGAACGAGGCTGTACTCGGGGTATCCCACCCAACAGGCCACCAACTCTGAAAGATACGAACAGGGGTCTGAGTCCACGGTAAATGGCCTCAGCCGCTCCTGTTCAGCCTGAAGGTTCTCAGGCAGGGTCAGATGTTTCTTCAGTTGCCGCAGAATGTATGAGGCTGCCCCAGCCTTTGCCTCTCTTCTGCTGCGGCCTTGTCCAAATGCGAAGAACTGGCCCACATGAAGTTTTAACTGGAAGGTCCCGCGACGAGAGTCCAGGTCCTCAAACATCATTTTCATTTTATTCTTTTGGGCCAGTTTGATCACCTGTGAAGAGAGACAAGATGGTTATTTGAAAGAAGTACATTTTAAGCTGTAGTTTTAAATTGTACAGTACTAAACAGTAAGTTAACTAAACCCCTAAAATGTGTCTAAAGTTGAGCTACACCAGGCCTAAACAAAATGTAAACAGGTCTTTTGGGAGATATTAAACAGCAGTGTGATAGATGTGTCAAAATGTTCACGTATTTAAGTTATATTTTACACAAAAGGATGTACATACCTGAGTTAAGTCGTCCTCCGCCTCTGGTTCTGGGGTCCTGGAGGTTTGGCCCACAGCCTCTGGTTCTGGGGTCCTGGAGGTTTGGACCACAGCCTCTGGTTCTGGGGTCTTGGAGGTTTGGCCCTCTGCCTCTGGTTCTGGTGTCCTGGAGGTTTGGCCCTCCGCCTCTGGTTCTGGGGTCTTGGAGGTTTGGCCCTCTGCCTCTGGTTCTGGTTTCCTGGAGGTTTGGACCACAGCCTCTGGTTCTGGGGTCTTGGACTGAATTGGGCTGCACTCAGGGTACCTCATCCACCGGGCCTCCGCCCCCTCAGAAAGGTATGAACAGGGGTTCGAATCAACGTTACATGGTTTACGCCGCCCCTGTTCAACCTGGGACAGGTTGTGGCATTGGCGATGTTTGCTTTGTGAACTGTCAGGGAGGGAGACTGTAGATGGTTCTCACGCTGGGGCAGATGACTTTTCAGTTCACGCAGCACATATGTGGCCGCCTTAGTCCTTGCCTCTCTTTTGCTGCGGCCATGTCCAAATGCGCAGAACTGGCCAACATGAAGTTTTACCTGGAAGGTTCCGCGACGAGAGTCCAGGTCCTCAAACATAATTTTCAATTTATGTTTTAGGGCCAGTTTGATCACCTGTGAAGAGAGACAAGATGGTTATTTGAAAGGAATACATTTTGAGCTGTAGATTTTAATTGTTCCAAACAGTGAGTTAACTAACCCCCTAAAATGTGTTTAAGGTTGAGCTACGCCAGGCTTAAACAAAATGTAGCCATGTCTTTTGGTAAATATTAAACAGCAGTGTGATAGATGTGTCAAAATGTCAGAGTACTGAAGTTATATTTTACACAAAGGGATGTACAAACCTGAGTTAAGTTGTCCTCAGCCTCTGGTTCTGGGGTCTCTGAGGTTTGGACCACAGCCTCTGGTTCTGGGGTCTTGGACTGAATCGGGTAGCTCCTCCACCGTGCCGCCACTCCCTCGGAAAGGTATGAACAGGGGTCCGAGTCGACGTTACATGGTTTACGCCGCCCCTGTTGAGCCCCTGTTGTGGCATTGGGGTTGTTTGCTTTGTGAACTGTCAGGGAGGGAGACTGTTGATGGTTCTCTGGCTGGGGCAGATGTCTTTTCAGTTCACGCAGCACATATGTGGCGGCCTTAGCCATTGCCTCTCTTTTGCTGCGGCCATGTCCAAATGCGAAGAACTGGCCCACACAGAGTTTTGTCCTAAAGGTCCCACGGCGAGAGTCCTTCTGGTCCTCAAACATAATTTTCAAGTTATGTTTTTGGGCCAGTGCGTTCACCTGTGGAGAGAGACAAGATTGTTATTTGAAAGAAAAATACATTTTGAGCTGTTCATTTTAATTGTACTAAACAGGGAGTTAACTAAACCCTTAAAATTGGTCCAAAGTTGAGCTACACCAGCTCTTAACCAGGTTTATCAATAGGATGGACTGCATTTTGGACTATTTTAAACAGTAGTGCGATAGATGAGTCAACAGTTTCAAGTTAAAGTTTTCAAGAGTTCATTTAAGTTGATACAAAGTCTAATGCTGGGTTTACACATAACGACAAGTCACAAATGCCACGAATCCACATTCGTGGCCGAGGTAGTGGAATTTTATGATTGTCACGAGCTGTTATGAATCCCATTAAGAAGTCATGTTACGAACGTCACACATGACGGAAAAATGCCATTCGTAACACATCGTGCCTATGTGTAAACCAAGCATTACACAAACAGATGTACATACCTGAGTTAGGTCATCCATGGATGGTGTTTTGGTAGTAGACATCTTCAAAATGTCAAAAAAAAGGTCAAGGTTCCAGGAGCTGGATAAATGTGTGTGTTCTCTTGTGAAGGCAGATGAGAAATGCCGATCTTTGCAGCGTCACTTACATCTGCAACATTCTAAAACACACAGCATTCTTTTCCGTTACCGAGGACGTCTACGGAATGGTGACATGTTACATTCAAATTCAAACTTGTATTTGATTTGTGCTGCGTTCAAGGAAACTGGTATCTGGGTTCAAGCTGAATAAAGTTGTATTCAGCTGAATACAACAAAACGGCTAAATGCATGTACGGTTAGCTAATAAGATCCTCATTATATCATTCTCCACACTAGTCATCAGTTATCCAAGAGGGAGGTCGAATTTCCTAGTTACCAATTGCCTGGTGGAATGCCCAAATGATGCGTTCGTGAAACACATTTTCATGTCTGATGAAGGGCATTGTGGAACGAAACGTCCTAAATTTGCACACACACAAAAAAACTATGTGCAATAATGTCTCTATCTACGTCACTTTATCTTCGTCACTTTATCTTCGTCACTTTATCAACCATTTGCACTGACTGTAAACCTGCACTGCTAATACTGTCCAGATAAATGTATTTTTCCTTTCAAATGAACTTTTTTCATTTTACTTGTTTTGCAGACAAGCTTTGGGGCCCCCCTGTAGTGCCTCTGAGGACCCCCAGGGGGCCCCGGACCCCACTTTGGGAACAACTGTTCTATTCGATTCAGAGAGTAGCCTAAATACGTTATTCGATATTAAAATAAAAATAACTCACTCCATTGTCCAGTGGCATGTAACCGAAACGAAAAAGCATAATGGTTTCTTAGCCTAACTGAGGCTATATCACAGACTTTAGGCTGTAGTAGGCAATCGGCCTAACACTCAAATTGGTCAAAAACAAAGTCAACGGTAAAATTAGAGCCATTAACAATTAAAAGAATAACGCCTAGTTTTATTAGGCAGCTCATATCAAACTGTCCTCCCACATTTGACGTGCACATGCCACATTCATTGCACAGCTATTTATTGCATTAAAATGTTAAGCTGCCTCTTTAAAGTTAAATGTATTCAGCCCCTTGTCACAGCTGGCAATCCGCATTATCCGAGTGACTTTATCCTCTGTCAGGCAACTTCTCAGTGACATTTTGATCCGGTTTTGGAGTGGAACCCCCCCCCCCTTTTTCTGCTGGAGCACTGGACACGGGCATAGTCGTTGATATCTGTTTTTCCAACATTTCTTTGAGGTCATGAATGACAACTTTGCATGTCGTATAAACTGACAACCCCGATTTTTTTTTACAGTGGAGGACAGAAGTGAGACCTGTCTGTGTGGTGTTTAGGGGATCATACGTCACGAAAAAGGCTCTCATCCCGAATCCCGAATCCGACCCAAATTGTCCCGAAAAATATTTTGAGGGGCTTGATCTGGACGAGCTCTACAACAAAACTGCGCTCTGAAGAATGTTCTAAAGTAGGGTGTCAGTCTTCTCTCCGTCCGGAACTTCAAGAAAAATACCTCAGGAGAATGAGTTCGTTTGAAGAAGCCTTTATTTTTATTAAAAGCGCACATACAAGTTACATCATAACAACATCAGGAAGTCTGCCGAGCAAGTCTCGTGCCCGTCTATATACTTGTTAGTTCCGCCTCTAGTCCAGACGCACCAACTGACCTTATCTTCAGACATTATGTGCAAGTTTGAGAAAAACAAGTCTGTTCTTATCACTAAACATTGTATCTCGGCCAAGCTGGATCTGCCAGTACTTTTTCAAGGTAGGACATTGATTGAAACAATGTTAGAACAGAATCATAAGACAAAGATTACGTTGTTCTCGTCCTAACTAGTATTAGATAAGGTTGAAGCAAGTAGCAATACATTTCTTACAGTAAGCAGAAATAAATGTTTTCCACAAGGGTTCCCCAACCTTTTTCCTGCTCGGGACCGGGGGGAGCGCGTTTAGAAACATGTGCGTAAATGGCTCACGTTTTTTTAAAGCATGGAGCGCAGCCCTTTGATCGCAGCGCGCTACAGCGAGACCGCGGCACATTCTCTCCTCTCTCTATTTCTCTCTACTGTTCATTTAACAGCGGGACAAATGCAACTCTCTGTCCTGTGAAAGCGTGAAAGGTTGTGAGGGAAAGTTGTGATGAGCTGAGAGGGAAGGCAAAAGGGAGAGATATGCTCTGTGGTGCAGGTGACAGAGCAACGCATTGAGCAGCACGAGGCTGCACTGATTCTGTAATAAAACCAGATGAACTCGACTCCAAAGGATTTCTAGGGCTACTTCCATTATAAGTTCCATTATATATCTATTGATGAGCTTACTGGCGTGTGGACCAAAGATAAATAGGACAATGCGGACGTTTATAAATAATTTCCTAGTTAGATTTGCAGTTGTGCATAATGTGCGTAATTGTGAATGTGGCATATGATAAAAAATTTTAAAAAACCTGAACCCCGTGTCCTGAATTTCAGAGCAACTCATCTGGTCACCCTAGTGGTGTTTAGGAGATTATCAAGCTAGACCCTTCTGCCATGGCATTTTGGAAGTTCTGGGCATGGTTCTCACACCACGAAGGCGCGAGGCGACAGCCAAATAGGGCCCCCCGGGATCTAGCACAGAGGGATAGACCAAATGCTGAACCTCAGCCGTGGCCGAACAGGGCCATGGATAGATCAGCAACGGGAAGGCTAGGTCAGCGCCAGCCAAATAGGGCCACCTGTGAAGAAGCACCGAGGGCCAGATCTCTCGCCCAACTACAGCCGCACAGGGTCCCCCAAGACGAACCACAAAGGGGAAGACAGAATGTGGCATTGAATATAGAGCCAAACAGGTTCATGGAGCAACCGCCAAGGTTTAGACATCTGGCTCAACGGCTACCGCATTTGGAAAATATTGGGGGGGGGAGTGAGAGAGAGAGAGAAGAGACATGAAAATCAGGCCCGTGCAGGGCTCTATACAGACGAGCTGCGTTTGCATAAAACGCTACTTTTAAAGAGTACCTAAACGGGCGTGCCAAAGCCTTTCCCTACCCACAAACAAAAGTCAAAAAGTGCTGTGAAAGAGGCGGTCTCTGAAGTTTGGGGGTGACATGCGGGGGGTGAGTGTGTGGGACTTTGCATTGGCACAATCACAGCAGACTGATTACGTGGGAGGGACTTGGTTATATACCACAGGTACAGGGGCAGGACAATGGGCAGCACCTGGTGACGATGTGTGGAGCTGGTGCGGCTTATGACGTTCTGTGGAGGCCGTGGACACTCTCCAGCCAATCAGGAAATTCTAATTTAGTAGCAGAGTTAACCCTGAAGGGGCGCAACCCATTCGTTTTCAGGCCAACGTTAGGATTTTACACATGTTTGCGCTATAATGTCAGAATAATGTCAGGGACCAGTGGACAACACTATGAGACACCCATTGAGACAGTTTATCAGTAAAAAAAACTTGATTTGGTGTTTAGTTACTCTTTAAAGGCAGGCGCATTGACACTTCACACTAGCCTGATAAACCACACCCACTTCTTTTCTGCGTGAAATAAGGTGGTCTGGACATACACGGTAAACAAGTTGCTGATTGGCGACTAAGGCCGAACCAATCACGACCGTCACAGAGAATTGACACGTTTTTGTTACTTGCTGCACCGCTATGTTGTTAGTTCAATTAACATTAACATTAGCCAAAACTAATCATGGATGAAGTAGTTGAGGATTTTGCCTCCGCGTGCTCGTGAGTTTATATTCAGTTCATATTTTGCAAGTTGGACTACAGCTGTCGTCACGTCTGCTAATTGCTAATTGGTTTATTTCACTGACAATCTGTGCGTGTTAGACCCACCGTTCAAACTGCTCCAATTGCTCCGTTACCAGACTAACTTCCCTGCGTGAAATGGACAGGGAATAATATGGCAGAGCCAGGCAAACTTCACACCAGTGTGGATGCTGTTCTGTAAAATGAAGCTTGAGCGCAAATTCAACCTGGAGACGTACCTGCAGCTTCACTCATCTTTCACGGCTGCTTCACCAGCACTCAATCACGGCCTCATCGCAAGCGCGCTTTCGCATCAGCAATCAGCGCAGCGCTGTCCCGCTCAGCCATTCACAGTCCAGGATCCCCTTCATAAGCTCCCCGGTCAATCACTCGGAGATTCACAGCGTGCAGCGACCCTCCTCCGCCCTCCTCCTCCCGGGCTTTGCCCGTCACATCTACGCGCATCGGGTCCCGTTATACCACCACCAGGTCCAGGCTCCGGGGAAGATGCTGGGCATCATCATCAACACCAGGCAGTCCGTATCGTTCGGCCATCTTACGCCGGGGTCTGAGCCCCAATCTCAATTGAGCCCCAATCTCAATTAAGTTCAATAAAACTGTCTAACGCAACACGTCTCTGTGAGTCTTTTCAGGTTGAAATGGGGGAAGCGCACGATGACCCGCGGGGAGGGGTGTATTTATTTATCTATGTTAAGAAAAGCAACTCAATAAAAGAAACATAACACTTTTTTTGTTGCTTCTTAGTTTTTTTTTTCTTTGAAATTTTTTAAAAAACTCCAACAATCGGTCAAAAAATGGTGACGTTGCATTTCGGCCCTGGAGCGCACCATTGTGGAGGGTAGACGTCATTGCCCGTGTTCTCATTGGTGGGTGATTTTTTACGTTAGCTACTGCTAAACAGAAGAGTTTGCAGTGAGAAAGTGGTGAGCAGTTGTCGCGTGAAAAGCTGCTGTAACAATTCGGACCAAAAAATATACACTGAAACCTATGTTTGTATGGGTTTTCTAGATGGAAAGATGCCATGGAGGGCAGGTTGAGAAAATTAGTAGAGGACGCCAGTTATCCTGGGTCTCAGCCGTGGGGCAATGATTACCTTCTCGTGCTGCAGACCAGTCAACACAACGATTGACAGGTGTCATATGACACGCAGCCGACATGGCGACCTCCAGTGGAGTCATTGGTCATGTGTCTTCATTTGACCGATATTCATAACTTTTGTAGGCTACTCTTATTTTATACAAACTCTGCCAAACATTGCCACTGCAGATATCTCTCCCCCTGCATTGTATCACAGTCCGGGAAAAAAATAAGAAGAGTTTGATAGACTCTACCAGGGTATCAGACTTTTGCTAGTTCTGAATCGGTTTCCCCAACAATCATCTACTAATTAGTATCACAGCCCTCACTGGAATAAAAGTAGGATTATACTATGTATTGTACCAAAACATGTAGGATTTTTGATTTGTTTTATTAGAAAAAAATAACCCAGCAGCAGCTCACAGCAAATAGGCAAGTCACTGACTTTTCTTTCACATGTGCTGTAACAGTAACAAGTGCAACATAAAACAGAATCTCAGACGTCCTCCAGAGGCCAGGGCCCCTCACACTAACACACTTCAGCATTAGAAATCAAATCATCTAATTCTGTCCCAGTCAGAGCAGAACGGCACAAAATGTCAGTTTATTTAACATACATTTATTTCAATCTTGGTGAGGAGTAAAACTATTACATCTACAATACAATTATTGAAAAGAAAAGAAAAAGCCAGGCATAAAGTTATAGTTTACTGTGATTAAATATAACGGTCACATTATATTTAATCACAATAAACTACCGCCCCTGGATCTCACAAATGATCAGTGCCTTTGTGGCTCTTAACAGGATCAAGGTTGAAAATTTCGGCTCTTGGTCTCTGACTAGTTGGCCACCTCTGAACTAGAGGGAATTACAACACGCCCCGCCTTTGTTGCTCGGGCTTCAAAGAGATCATTTATCATAGCACTGATGAACAAGTGACCTTCTCATGAAATTAATCACATTATTGCAGACTTATAATTATACATACAGTAATAAAAAAAAGGGGGGGGGGGAGCTTAGCTCCCCTTGTAGTCTATGAGGAGCCGTCCCTGCTTCATACATCAATTGCAATAGTCCAGAAAACGGATGAGATGGCATAACATTTCTTGCCACGACTTTTAGCTGTAACGTCAAGACGTTTCTGGTTGATTGGAGAGTTTTGTCACACTGCTGCTTCGTAGCACTTTGTTGCTGCAAAAGATGTATAGCTGACAAGTGGTCTGAGCTTCGGCTGTTGGATTTTTACCTGTCTTCTCACAAAAACATTTGATCAGTGTCAGCCATTTCTTCTCACCTTCTCAACCATGTGAACCACTCTTGCCATTCGGAGTTATAGCATCTTCGAGGTTTATTTTTTCTTCAGATGTATGATCCTTTTCTGGATGTCCTGAGACTTACTTTGATGTATTGTGACTCCTACATGCCTAAGAAAGATGGGCCAATTTCTTCTCGGTGAAACACATTTATTTTGTGCACAAGCTGTAAAACATACAGAAATTAAATTACCACCAGAGTTCGCTGCAACTGATTTGCTCATATCATGTACTTTAATCACTATTAATCACTTATGAATTACCCTAAATACATGAAGTGTATTTATCATGTTTTAACTATCACTGTAATAATCACATATCATTTTACCTGTACCTGTTTTGCCTGTATTTATTACTCTTACTATGTGTGACAGTACAGGGTTTCCTGCCTTAGCTTAGCTAACACAACAAATGTGCTTGTGACCAAAAACCTACTAAAAGTCAGTTTCATTTCCGTTTACTGACACGACACGTGAGCCTTCGTTTCCATCAAAAGCACAGTGGCTTAGATTGGCTGGATTTTAACCGTAGCTGAAAAACATAAACACAGCCATCTTCAAGGTGTCCACCTCTTGTTTTGGAACAAAAACTCACTCTGCCCATGTGGGTTTCGTTCCCAATCTTTCACACGCACAAAACTAGTGTTCCTCCCACACCGGTCTCCCCGTACTTGACCTAATAACTTTGACCTTGTTTTAGTAAGACCAGGGGTTAAAGTTCTCCATTCTTCCTCTTGACCTAAGGAAGATCCACTCGGATCGAAATATTGTCACAATAAATGCAGTCTTTTTGGAGTAAGTGTGCAGGCTTTTTCATCATTCACTGTAGTAGCATTGCACCTGGTGATGTGCGTATATTTTGACTGTTCGAACACATTTTCCAGTTACAATTTAAATAGGTAGGTAAGCAACATGAGTAACTGAATACCGTAAATCCTCTAATACTGGCCTGTATTCCATTACCGGCGGGGTCTCTAACAGTGGCCGGTTTCGTAGCTGACGGAGGCAAATAAAAGCCGGTCTCTAAAACAGGCCGGTGCTATTATTAGAAACTATAGCGGTAGAAATATTTCCCATGTTCGGAATTTGTCTCATACTCGTGTAAACGATAACTCACGTGCAGGCCGAGAGGGAACGCTGCATGAGTGGAGCTGATCCAAGCGTAACTTTGACACAGATTTAGCCACTTTTCAAACCTTCTGTGACTATTTTTGGAAACAGGGCAAGCAACAAATGTTGTGTGACCCTCCAGGGTTTTAATAAAGTCACCATCACGTCCTCAAAGCTCATCCAGCGGCTCCGTGTGCAGGTCAGTCCCACGCCTCAAAGTAACTCCTCCGATCGGCGCGAACGTCTCGTCTTCTCTTGGGTCTGTTTTATGATCGATCACAAACACAAACGCTCCGTCTAAACTCGCCTTTACACCAGATAACAACAAATAATCCGGTCCACGGTAAAAAAAAGAAGAAAAAGAAACCTGCAGTGACATTGACGTCAATGTTCCGCTAACAGCAGCGAAACGCTTCCCGTTGTCCCTACAAAATAAAAGGCGGCAATGTTCCAGCCGCTGGGAGAGTGTTTGCAATGTTAATTAATAAATGAACCTAATATTTTAGGTTCAAATGAACACAAATCTTGTTTTTCTTCATTCTACTGGTAGGCCTTTATTTTTATTTGAGCAAAACGGACTGTCTCTAATTTTGGCCTGGTTTCAATAAAGGCCTGGTCCTAGATGTGCTTGAGTAAATAAAGGCCCCGGCCTATATTAGAGGATTCACGGTATACATTTGCTGATTTCATTTCTTTATAGTGGTACATGCCTTTGGCTCTGCAAATCAACTTTCTGACTTTCGGTGGTACTTCTTGTAACTTGCTTCTGGGCCTCTGGAAACTGATCTCCTTAACTCTTGCGGGTTTGCCTCACGTTTTGTTTTTTTCCAGAGGCATTCTCCTGAAGTGCATGCTGGCTCCTCCGTTCGTCCCATCTTAACATACAGCTCTACTTTAAAGGATCTGTATCATGCTATTTTAGCCATTCCAAAGTAAAGTATAGGCATATATATGATATATTGTACCTCTATCACTATGGAGTACTCATTTTTGAGAGAAATATAAGTATTTTTGGGGGGTATTTTCCCTACCCGGAAGATAAGACGCTTCGATTCAGTTAACTCCGCCCCTCTCTCCGCTCATTCCACATTTGCAGTATTATAAATATAAATATTGCTGCAAAAAGTGAAGTTACTTCACATAATGCAGTTATAAGGAGTTGACACGTGCAACACAGTTTCATAAATGGCTAACACACACGCTAACACACACGCTAACACGCGTTTTGATTGACTCACCGCTCAGCATGGCCTCCCCATCGTCGGGTGTTTACGTTATGGCCCTCGTGTTGGTTATAAAAGTTAATCCACTTTGATTCTGGCCAAGGTTTACCAAGCATCCATCAGGTTGGTTGATATAGTAGCTAGCTTAATCCCGGAAAGAAATTCCAACTTCTGGCGAGAGCACTCTTCTTTAGGAAGGTTGAAAAGTCCTGTTCCTCTCGTAGCCAAACGCACATCCGTGACATTATCGGTAAGAAAAAAGAACAGGCGGTGTCCAGAGTAGGTTAGAAAGAGCTCAGTCTTCAAAACAACACTTATGCTCAGATCCATGGCTCCTCCAGCCGTGGGTGCGCTTGATTAGCGTCGTGGGACAGCACAGACGCGTCGGAGAGTTTTTTTTTTTTTTTTTTGAAAAAAAAAAAAAAAAAAAAAAAAAAAAAAAGTTTTATAAATAAAAATCAGGCCGTAAGGCATTACATTACAGACGTAGAGCACTTCCGTTCCGCTGTGACGACACAACTGAACAGCTCAGTCGTTTACCAGGAGAGGGTGGAGCAGCTGCTCAGAGAGCAGGATTCAGGAGGATTACTTAGAACTGCGTGAATGAAGCCAAAAACCGCTCTGGGGGTGTTTTTGATAAGGAAATAGCATAACAACATGGCTAAAAACTCAAAAAAGTCGATTTTGCATGATATAGGACCTTTAAGCAGTACTGCTGCTGCATGACTGCAACAAGACCTAACCTACAAGATAGCATTGAAAATGTCAAATATGTTTCGCTTTCCCTAAAACAACAGAATGTCATATCAACGCATAGCCTAACGGTCCAGACGTTACAGCTAGTATTACTACATACACCTAACCTAAAACAAGTATTTGTTAGCTTAAACTTACCCAGCCATGCAAGTGCAGTTTGCTGTCAAAACTGTATTGTATTTATGATGGCCCAGGCGTCGTACATAGCACTCTTCTTGCTTTGGCTAGGCAAAACTTGGGACCGCAGCACACAAAGATCTGGACGTAAGTTGTTGTAGACAAACGTTTGAACATGACCATTAAGAACATAGTTGTAGGCATCTAGCGATTTATACGCTTTGAGTTTTTCTTTGCTGTACACACATGGTGTTTTTATTAGGTAGATGTAGTTGTCCGGCCACTCCACCCTCGGCAGCCCGTCAAGCAGTGGCGTAGCCAGAAAAAAGACACTGGGTGTGCACCAGCAAACACTGGGTGTGCCAAATTTATTATTGTGACCTAATGTAGGATATCACTATTTCCAGCTCGCTGTATCTCTATGTAACCTTTATGCCGGGCCATAGCAGAAGAGTGAGCTTTACTTTTTTCATGTTTCACACAAAACTGACCTTGATGTCCCCAGTCTCTCGTTCCTATTTTTCCGAATCTGTCCTCCTTAAAGCTATGGTCACAACCGGCCGTACGAGCTTCTATGGCCGGTCTACGTGAAGAAAACGCACGGAGAGCGCGCGTGTGACGTGCTTATTTTGGAGCCGCAGACTGGCCGCAGACCCGCCGCAGACCCGCCGCAGAGGTCCTTTGACATGTCAAACAAACTCTACGGGCGCTTACGTTTTTTTCAGATTGCAAGAACGCCGCACGTCTGCGTGAGTCGTCTGTACGGCAGGCGTATGTCTTTCGTACGTTTGGTACGAAACTTTTTCCGTATGCCACACTTGCAGACTTCGTATATGTGTCATGTGCCACACGCACACCATTAGTGCGGCCAACACACGGTCAGATATCTCGTGCTCTCGTCCTCTATAATGTCGCGTAAGTCGTTCGTGAATTGCCCGTGAGTGCATCTACCGCACGAAAACTCCGATGTATAAAGCTTCAGAGCTGCCTCTGACCAGGTACAAAGTACACAGCTTTTGCAATACGCCGAGGGGAGAGGGAAGGCGAGGAGAGAACAGGTGTCAGAGAGAGAGGAGAGAAAAAGGCGTTATGCGTGGTGTGACGCGCAGCAACAAGTGTGTGTGAAAGTTTTTTGTGGATCTAGGGGAATATAAGACATGTAGTCACCGTGGCTTTCGCTCTCCAGCTCCTGGAAAAGTGTGTCATACAGCCCAAACATGCGCCTCTGTATCCAAGGGCGAAATATTCCCCTCCAAATTGCCCGGTAATCTCTGAGACAAACGCACGGCGTTGGTGCACACGACGTACAGATCGTGTGCAGTTCTTGCAAACTTCATACGATGCCCGCATGGCACCCACGGTCAGTACGTTTATTGCAGGTTGGTCGTGCGTTTACTGCACGAATGAAGCGACAGCCGCACGTCTGAGCAGCCTGCGTGTGACGCACGTTGGGTGCGCGGTGATCTGAATACCACAACTACGTTCTCCACGGACAAAAAAATAAACGCAGCAATTTGGGAAACGCCAGAAATCGCACGACCAAAAAGTCGTACGGCCGGTTGTGACCGAGGCTTTACATCTGTGTTGAAGTGGCGACAACACTTGCAAAACACCGCATCCATTTTAATGCTGTACTCCAACCAACTGTAGCGGGCATACCATTTAGCGGAAAAAATCCTCATCTTACCACTGACAGCCTGTGTGCAGGGAAAGCCTGAAGTTTCGGCTGGCATGGAGGCTCGTCCATCGGATGGAGAGGAAACCTCCTCCTCGGTTGTAGAACTTGACTCCTGGAGTCTTGTTTTTTTTTAAATAATTTATTAACGAACTCTGTTTCATTGCTAGCAACACTCTAGCTAGGCTACTAACACTTTTATCGCTCCTGCAGTG
Organism: Neogobius melanostomus; assembly: GCA_007210695.1. NCBI lineage: Eukaryota > Metazoa > Chordata > Actinopteri > Gobiiformes > Gobiidae > Neogobius > Neogobius melanostomus. The sequence continues at coordinate 95,399 of VHKM01000227.1, read as the reverse complement.
CTCGCTGTGCGGGAGGGTCACAGTCAGGTCATTAGGTTGGTTGCCAGGTGCAGGTGTCACAACCCCCTTCGCCTGATTACACTTTTTATTGATTGATCGAGTTAACATGCCCAGTGCAGGTGTCGCAACGCATCGCCTGGTGGCAATTTTACAAATTGATCGACTGGTTATCAAACATGTATGCATTCAGTTTTTTGGGTGTGCCAGCTGGCTCTGTGGGTGGCACTGGCACACCCTGGCACACCCGTGGCTACGCCAATGCCGTCAAGTCTTCATGCCACTCCCGCAAGGTGTGTGGGTCAGCCAGCCTACTACCATCTGCTAGCGTTAGCGCTAGTCCGACTGATCCGAGACAGAACCACTCTTTTCAAAATCCTCCATTATGAAAAATATTACACCCCTCTTGTTAGCTCCCACTTGTCAACATAGCACTCGCTCTGGCTTTTTGCCTCCAGGCTAAGCCCCGACCACCAAAATACGTCACAATGTTTACAAACAATTAAAGGAGGAGTATGTTAGGGAAATGGCGGTGCGAGAATATGTGTGCACTCCATATTCATTCAGATGACAAATTTAGACCCACCCTCTACCACGATGAATGTATTAAGAATATGCGTTTATCAAAATGAGTAATTAGAAACATTTTGAATACGTGAAAACATTAGGTATAATTATTAGGTATAATCATCCTATTTTGTCAAAAATGATGAAACTTCAGCCCCTTATGAGAGACCAACAGGCTCGGTTAGAACCATGAGGCCGTCCTTCTGTGGACCCACCACCTGCAGGAGGAGCCATAGGGGCTGGTGCAATGTGATTTGGGCAGCTCCAACAGCTGCCCCCACGACCCGGTAACGGAAAAGTGGAAGAAGATGGATGGATGAAACTATGAGTTTGCTCTTAACACGTGTCCTTTTCACATAAACTGCTCTTGTACAAATTCTTATGCTTTTCTGGCCGCTTATGTTATGACCTTAGACCTGTTCAAAACTTAAGCAGTATTTTGCTTTGTCCCTGCGGTCGCCGTTGGCCCAAGTCCGCCCTCTTAAAATCATAACGTGGTGGTGACTCGCTTTTAACAAAATAAACTTGTCAAAACACTTCTTAGCTTAACTAACTTCACTCGCAAAAGTACATAAGAAACCAATGGCAATTAGTTACTGTCATCACTGCACACCTCCCCCGCCACACCCCTAACACACCCCTCACCTTCCCCCGCACCATGTAAACACAAACACATGCAGGGCTGCAAATGTTTGAAGCAGTAGCTGGAGCAACAGTTAGCGGCTAACACAGTCAGAGCATTATGACAGAAGTTTACAAAAGATCGTGAACTGGCAAACATCTGACCGACCTGCTCGATGCAGCTGAAATCCCCATGAAATATCAGTTAAATAATCCAATATCTACAAGGAGCGTAAGGTCTTTTGACTCATTTACATGCACAAGGAGGCTGTGAGGCATTCAAGGATTGCTGGGAAAAAACTCTCTGCACTGTAAATTTAGTTCTAAATGGAACATTAATGTTTGAAATGCTTAAAAAAATAAACACACAGACTAACATGAAAGTTGCAGTTAAGTATATAAATGTAAGTCTCAAATATTTACCTTGCTACATACAGTATCCTATTTATGCTGATAAATCCAATATCATCCAGCTGCAACCAAAAAGAGACGTTCCAGCTCATACACGAGAACGCCCCTAACAAATAAAAACACCCCCAAACATTCGGTCTTAAAAAACCTTCAAAATAAGGGTTGAAACCTATGTTAAAAAATTAAATATAATCCTCTAATAAACGTGACTTTACCCGTTTACGACCCACTTCATAGTTTAGTGCTTGTGTAAGCACTCACTCGAACAGGATGTGGTGAATCTCTATTGTGTTCAGCAGATGACAGCTCTATCCCCCTTCAACCCATAACAACCCAGTTTATGTTAAAATATGAAATAGTACAGTAACAAAAGAGAAAACTTTAACAGATCAAACATGGTCTAATGGTCAGTGGTGGTAAAAATTCTTTCCTTTAAAAAAAATAAATTTAAAATAGTCATGGTGATATATACTGTATGTGTATATAAAGAACATTATTGGTCCTAAAAGCAAAGTAAATGTTGGACTTCTATGACATGAACAACACTTTGAAAATGGCTTCAAGAGTATATCAAAAAAACAAAATCACTCTGGCATTTCATCCCAAACATTACTTTTTTTATTTTTTATTATGAGGTCTGCAATTTTTAATGAAGTATGACTATACGGTCTCAAAACTACCAGTCAACCTGTCTTCACTTCAACTTTATAGCTTTAAACGCATGGAAAATCTCCTACAAACCCCATCAAGTGTATCATTTGGAACAATCACTGTATTTTAAAAAGAAATCAATCAGTTGGTGCATAATAAATGAGAAATAATAAAGTACGATACCTTTTTATACACACTTTCCTATTACCTATAAAGACTTAATAGCAGTCACCCAAGAGCATTCCGTCTGGAATGTTACATCTAATGAAAGGTCACCTTACAGGTCCAAATACAATCAACAATAAAAACTTGTTTGTAAATGGGGTTAACTTTGTAGATAAGCCTGCCGCGATACAAACTTCTAAAGGAATTCAGTCTAAATACTTAGCTTACTGGAATTGATATTTCCCTAACATTAATTGGAACAAAACCTGGAACCTGCCTTTTAAATACTGTATAAATAATAAAACAGAGAATTACATTTTAAAATACTCCAAAATATTATCAATCTAACAAATAAATCTCCAAATTTACCAACATCAACCCCAGTTGCAGTTTTTGAAAAGAGGCCACTGAAAATATTATCCTCCTCTTCTCTCCCATTTGCACATTGGACGATTGAATAAAGACACACATTAAAATAATTGCTCTCAAACGATTTACATTGAACATAAAAGTAAGAACAGTAGTAAAAAAACAGCAACAAAAAACACAGTTTTAGATACAAAAATAATTCAAAAATAGAAACCATAAAATAAAAACATGTAAATAAAGAACTATATGCACACATCTTTAATCACATACCTGCCATTGGCAATGTGTCTCAACACCAGGTGAACGCTTGGCCAATTCCTCCTTTGAGTAAAGCTTTTGAGGTGTAACGCAAGGCCGCTGGCACGGCCTGCGACCTTATATAGTTTATGGACAGTAATCATTACGACATTTTTGCCCAGTTTAAGTTCCTTGGCCAAAGCTTCATTGATATAAATAGAGGGTGGAAGGGCTTTGCAAGGGTTTGGACAGATTTAGATACTCGGTTAAATACACTCAGCATAGCCATGTCCAGGCTGAGGGTTTTTCCAATTATAATCTGAAGAATCTCTGGGGGAGGACTGCTGGACTGGTGTTCAGAGAGTGTGGCTGAATTGGGCCGATGAAGAGGGGGAAGAAGGGTCTTCCAGCTTGTCCTGTAGGGCTAGAGAGAGACAGAGGGGGATTGGCTACAATCTTCATGAGCACCCAATATGAGTAGAGAGGAAATTATGGACACAGTATGCAATACCATTCAAAGATATTATCTTTGCAAACATAATAATAATGCACGATCAAGCCGCTAATTTAAAGTGAGTCTCACCGTTTTTAATCTTCGATGTGTCCAACTCCACTTTGCTTTCTGCATTATGAAATCTCGTATACTAATGAGGGCTGGACTTTGATCGGTGCCTAGTGCCTAATTTTTAAAAACTTTCTACAGCTAAATATTCCTCCTGTGATAACGCTGGGTTAGGCACAATAAAAAGGACAGGATACATTTTAGAAATCTTGCATAATCAATGAGGGCCGGACTTTGATTGACAGGCAGTTAGCATGAGAGCTAATGGCGCGGGCGCGGCTACGACCGAACTCCACGCCCCGTGAGGGCCGAGTCTATAGTGACGATCCCGCTCTTTTGTCCTTTTTAGGAACATGCTCCATCACAGCTGGGGAGGAGGAGTCTGTAAATCCGCCATGGTTTCCCCTCGAATGTGGTCATTGTGGCAATGAGGAATGACGGTCTATTAATAATATGTCTATGGAGAAACTAGCTAATAATCTCACTGTGTAAAAAATGTGTTTTCACCTGCCGTGTCATGCCATAATTGCTTCAGGGCTTTGTTGTTTAATGTTTTGAGACTTGACTGTGATCGGCTTAAGTAAGGCGATCCATTCAGCTTCAAACACCCTGCTTAAAGTCATTACAGATGGATATTACAGGGCTAATGTTATTTGCGATGTAATGTCAATCTGGATTCTGTCGGGCTAGACCTGTACACTGACTCTGCCATTTTGTTGTTGATTATAGCGTAGGAGATGTGAAAGCACGGCCGCAGTGTTTTTTATCTTTTTCTTCTGTACTCTCCATCTGGTGTTGCACTCTGGGCCCCAAGTATCGATCCCAAGAGCGATGACTCCCTCTGCTCTGCCACCTCTGCGTATCTGGCCACTGTATCTCCCAGGGACTTCCCACACCATTCCCCCAGCATCCTGCGCCGCAGCGGGGGCAAGATGGAGCATGCGTTCCCCCTTCCGTGGCACTGGCACTTAGTCTCTGTCAACTACCCCAGGCCGCATATCCACCAGCTCAATTAATCACTCGCCCACCTTTGGAGAGCCGACACTCTGGCCCGCGTTTAAACATACCTGCTCGCCATCTGCGAAAGCCCGGGCTACCTGGAGAGGGGGCAAGTGGAAACAGGTTGGCACAGGTTGGCGTGGAGTGGCAGGTGGCGGGCGTCGGGGCAAGGTGGCGTTAATGCCGACTTTTGGAGACCATTTCCTTTGAGGCAGATCCAAGCCACCGCCCAGCGTGGCGCCCGGGAAGCACGCGGGACTCCCGACTGATGAGCTTTCTAATTCAATCTGTTCCGAAGCGGCGGGAGGCGGCGTTCGAGCCAAGAGGCAAAATCATTTTGGTCTATCCAGTCAGCAAGGCAATGTTTGGTATGTTCCTTTAAGTAGAGAGTTTACTGTGCAAAAACTAAACTTCTGTGACCTTACATACAAAGAATTGGAAATCGGCAATTGCAGTCTGTCGTCCTCAAGAGCTGAACGCTTCAGCTTGGAACTCCCGGCCAAAATCCTGAGTCATGATCTGGGCCAAAGTCACACACATTTAAAATTCAGACCATAGCTGTGAAGTCTGCCATTCTGGCCGTGAAACTAATGTATTTTACCCCTCTTTCCCGCCGTCCTCCCGTAAATCTCCTGTATTATAACAAAGGTTAGCGAGGTTAGCAGCTGCCAAGGCTCCCGTTTTAGCCGTGAAACTACCGTATTTTATTTTCAAATCCAAAACTTGACAGGCATGTCCAGATTGTGTCGCCGGGCTTGTCCTGATCATTTCAGTCCTCAAAAAATGCCTTTCCCTCAAAGCAGTTGTAATCAATGAACTTTCTTTTGCCACCATAGGCCTACGTACATTTGTAATTGCAGCATTTGTGTGTGTTTTGTATGTGGAATTGCGTTTACATTACGTTTTTTTGCTGTTAATGAAAATAGATAAATGCATATAATCCTCTCATCAATAAAACTAAGGCACACCTCACATCTAAATAACATTTAAACAAAGGTATTGATTCAGAGGATCTAACCCAAATGAGGCACATACAATAACGTATACTAACACTAAAACGCAAATAAGTTGGCAGAGAATTGTTCAAATGAATCAGTTTATTGAATGTGCCACTTATCACTAATGCTTATTTTAAATGCTAAATGGTCACATTTATGTAGCGCTTTTTCCTTCCACTCAAAGCCCTTTACATCAAGGAACCACTTGTGTAGAGGAGATGCACACCTCAAACCGCCAACCACTCGTTTAAAGGTCGACCTGCTCTACTACCTGAGCTACTGTCGTCAAGTGGTTCGAATAGCCTTGACATGATGATGTATTTTGTGTAGCAGCTGTTGGGTGAGGGGATGGGATTTTGCAAGATTTTCACACTTGCCTAGTAATAAGAATGCATGATGCTGTCCAATGACACTGTTTGACATGGCTTGGTGCCAAACCATGTCCGGGGCGCCCTCCCACAGCTCTGTCCCAGGTATGAGATAAGAGTATATTTTGTATCGCACACCTCTCTTTTTCAAAGTAAGTCAGTCGTTTTGTTTTACTTTTAGATCAGCCACCTGGACGACAGAGAATTGACACTACTCAGCATAATATTTAAGCCTTTAACTGTTAGTGGATCATGTAAATGTGATTGGGAAAAAAAAAAACTCCCAATGATAACCGTATTTTTTCAAAACTAAATTTAGTAAATAACTCAAAATGCACGGTTCCAAATTATTATGCACAACAGCGTTTCAATACATTTTAAAGGTTGTCATTATACATGGTCATTTGTTGAATTTTCAGCATTAGGAGGTCATATTTACTGAACTCAAAAGCAATTTCAATAAAAAAAAACATCTTAGCAGGTCAAGTTACATTTTAACAACCTTATTTGATAGCAGCTTCAAAATTCTTGCATCCATTAAACTTGTGAGTTTTTGGAGAGTTTATTGGATTTCTTTGCAGGATGTCAGAATAGCCTCCCAGAGCTGCTGTTTGAATGAAAACTGCCTCCCACCCTCATAGATGTTTTGCTTGAGGATGCTCCAAAGGTTCTCAATAGGGTTGAGGTCAGGGGAGGACTTTTTTCCTTTTATGCCCATAGCAGCCAATGATGCAGAGGTATTCTTTACATCATGATATGGTGCGTTGTCATGCATGTGGATGATTTTGTTATTTTTGTACCATGGAAAAAGAGCTGTCAGAAACTCCACATATTTTTCAGAGGTCATTTTCACAACTTCAGGGAGCCTAAAGGGCTGACCAGCTCTCTCCCCATGATTCTGGCCCAATTGCTGACGTTGCAGCCTTGTTGGGACCTGGTGGCCATTCACCAACCATCCACTACTCCATTCATCTGACCATCAAGTGTTACACGGCACTCATCAGTGAACAAGACTGTTTGAAAATGAGTCTTCATGTATTTCTGGGCCACTGCAGCCGTTTCTGCTCGTGAGCATTCAATCAACAGTTTAGGGGAAGCCGGATAGATGGTTTATGGACAGCTGCAAGCCTCTGGAGGGTCATACACCTTGATGTTCGGGAGACTCCAGAGTCACCAGCAGCTTCAAATACCTTTTTGCTGCTTTGTAGCAGGAGTTCTCCTAATCTGATGTATTTGTCTGGCAGAAACCGTCCTCATTGTGTCTTTATCTGCTCAAACCGAATCAGCCACAAATATTTTAAAGGGGGTATTATGTAAAATCGACTTTTTCAAGCTTTACATCATGTTATTATGCCGTTCCCTCATTAAACACATGCCTGGAGTGTTGCCTTGGCTCATTCACGTATGTTTGAGTTATCTTTAAAAACTTAGATGGCAGCCATTTTAGGTGTAGCTATGCCTCAGTCCTCCTAGGAATGCCCCCACCTCCTGGAGACGCCTCTGGACCTTTCGTCACCAGCCGAGTTACCAACCACTGCTCCTCAGCTCAGCAGAGCCCCCTCCCCACATGTCGAGCACAGATGTAAACAGTCAGTCATCATGGAGGATTAGCTTCATGTGTTGTAAACCGGAGCTACAGCAGCTCTGAGACTTTTACAAAGACACACATCAGTATTTCTGTTACCTCAACACCCAGGATTAAAACCGGTGACAAGAAAACTTATTTCCATGAGGGATCTGCGCTGGGAATGCGTTTGGGCCTTGATGATGCCCTGATAGCATTCTCTCCGGAGAAAGCTAATATTACAAGCTAAAGCTCCAGTCATCACGTGAAAACGAGAAATATGCACAAATAAAGTCAATAAAACCACCATGAACCGTTTATCAATGATCACACACTGAGACGGGATTGTTGATTTGAAGTTTACTGCTCACATTTAATCTACAGTGGGTCGTAGCCGAGTGGTTTTCACCCGGAGCTAACAAGCTCTTAGCCGCTAACAGCTAGCTCGGAACGATTTATTGAAACAAGTAGCCTATTATGCACTAATAATAAAACCGGCAACTACATGAAGCAGCCTTTGGATGATCACACACTGAGCCTGGCTTGTTGATTGTTAAGTTTATTGCACAAATTTCATCTACAATGGGTCATAGTCGAGTGGTCGGAGCTAACAAGCTAGCCACGAGGCGCTAACAACTAGCTCGGAACGATTCATAAAAAACAAGCAGCATAATTATGCACTAACAACGCCAATAAAGCAGGCAACTACTTGAAGCAGCATTTATGATGATCACACAATGAGTAAGGGTTTACATATTTGTGATTTATTGCAGACTTTTCATCAACAATGAGCTGTAGGCGATTGTTACATGCTAACGGGGGTAATCTCGAATAATTGTCCACCTGCACAGATAATGTCCCTGGGGAGATCCTGGTGTAGACCATGGGCTATAGTTAAAGATCCATAGGGCATGGCAGCAAAGAGTGACTAGATAGCCTCCAAAAAGCAGGTATTTTTCAGGCAAGTGCTCCTTCGGTGTGGACACAGAGCTTCTCAAAGGTTCGTCTCCAAAGTCACTTTCCGAGTCAGACGCAGAATCAAATCATATCCTGGGTGGCCATTGTTCACAAAGTGATAAACCGTAGCTCCTTTCCAACAGTAAAATTAAAACGCAGCGAAAATCGATCGTAGTTTCAACATGTGAAGGAGAGAATGTATGTAGCAGTGTTTAGTTGTGATGATAGCACAATACAGCATGCTGAAGGGGGCGTGTCGGAAAGGGTCAGGACTTCTTAAAGAGACAGAGGCCTATTTCAAGACGTTCGCTACAGCCATTTTGCAAGAGCAAATTTATTCAAGGCAGTTATTTGAATTTTCTGCATTTACAGACAAACATAAGTTTGGATCATCATTGTAGTGTGTTATAGACTGGTACTATATGACTGAAAAAAAGCATAATACCCCCTCTTTAACAGTACGATGATTATGCTTGATATTTCATGAAATATCAAAGGATTTCATACCTAGTCCAAGGCATTCAACTATTTCACGCTTTTCATCAGCAGAGAACCTTTTTCTTTCCCTTATTGCTTGAAAATGGTGGTCTGCTTAATAATGTGGCATGTACTTTTTCAGTAGTTTTTTTCTGGACTTACCTGACAACTAATCATCCCGGGCGTCTGAGATTGATGTCAGTGATTCAAAGAGCCCTGAGACACAATACCATCCATGAGTTACCTTTATGACACTGAATTACAATTTGCATAATAACTGTGAACGTGCATCCCTTTAAGGATTTTTTATTTTATTTATTTTTTAATGAACTATCATGGCTTTTGAAAACAACTGTAAATAGAGAATGTCGATGCAGGAAGAGGAGAGATAATACCTTTTAATGTGCGAACCGGGGCGGGTGGGGTCAGACCTTTAGGCCTTTAGGTTTGAGCCTCTGTTATCAACAGGGACAAAGGCCGTGTTTATTCGTGTACGCAAATGGGATTAGGAAATAATAGAATGATCTCCAGTTCTCCGTCAAGCTTTTGCGTCACGGTGATCAAACAAATCTATAATATCGTGCTGCAATAACAATGAAACGCATTCAGCCGACGTCGATAAAGCGCTTAGTCGGACCAGGACTCGCTCAAGGCACATACCGACAATGAAAATAAGCTTTGTAGGTTATGTGTTACTACATCACAAAGACCTCAAAACAAACAGCGATATGAAATGTACTCTCCAAGATCACCCATCAGTGAAACAAAGCATTTAGAGGAGGTGCAAATGTGTTTACAGCTCATGTTACCGAGGGCCAAAGCAAAGCAGTGACATCTCCAGCGACCAAGTGATCAAACGACTTTCATAAAACCTGGATAGGGCTTGTTTTAATCACTGATCGATACATCAAAAGGGGCGAGGAAAAGCAGCAGTTTCAGCCGTACGGTCGAGGTTCATCGGAATTGCACCGGCCAGATGAAAGAGAAGCAGGTTTTGAAGTCATTTTCCTCAGAAGAAGCAGAGCGTCAGATGTAGAGAGTGTTTGCTGGAGTACTGCTGCCATCTAGTGGGCCGTTGTTGTGGTGAACAGACATGACTGGGGAGCTTTAGGTTTAGTGGTTTAAAGCATACATAAAACGTTTCCGGTCATGTACTGCTTTTATGTGAAAATGAGGCGTGTAATAAGTGTAATAAATGGCCCGGATCTCCTATTTATCACAATGAGATTTGAATTAAGGACAGAACTAGGTGTAATTTCGCCTTGTTCTTTTAGGCGTAAAGAGCTAAGATGTGAGAAAATCCTTCTGGGGGAAGGTTGTAAATGTGTTATTTGTAGGTGCAGGTTTGAGTAGATATGTCGCCACAATGTGAGAAAATGCTCTGGATTGACCATTCTCCATATGAAGAGACATGAAACTCTTAACCCCCGCCTTAAAGCAGTACTAAGTAACTCTTGCCCCTAGAGGCCATAAGCGCAACTGCAGGTGTCTTAGCAAGTTACGATTTTTAACTTATTAAATGTCTTGGAGAGTAAATACTACACTGACAGAAAAGGTGAAGGGAGAGAGGGGTGTTGTACATCCAGTTATACAATGGGAATATTTTTTTTCACTCAAACTTGGTTGTAAATACTGTTTAAAGTGGCGCTAGCCCGCAGTTAGCTTTGCCCGTTAGCCTGTTAGCTTCTTCTCCGTGATTCAATTAGTGTGTATTGCTTGCTCCGCCCCGGTGGCAGTCAAGTTGCAAGCATGGTTTTCTGATCAGAGACACCAGTGGGAGATGAAAGACCCCCCAATCATCCCATTAACACTTGTATTACCCCCACAGGGACTATGGAAAGGATTTATTAAGGTAAACACGTTACTTAGTACTGCCTTAATTCCATCATTTACCTTTTCAAAAGATAATGTAAAAAAGCATTTTCTACAGTTCGGCTTTGCCCAAATCTTAAAGCTTCTTGACTGCTGAGCAACAGTGTAATGCCACATTTGAAAGCTAAGACCTTCAAAAGTGATTGTAACTTTTTTTTTTCACATTGCAGCGTTTCTGTCATGTTTTTGTTGTGTTTTCGTCTCCTTTTTTTGTCACGTTTTTGTTGATTTTTCATTGCTTTTTCGTAGCTTATTTTGTTGCGTTGTCGTCATGTTTCTGTCACATTTTTGTTGCTTTTCCGGCACGTTTTTTGTCGCTCTTATGTCGTGTTTTTTTTTTGTCACGTTTTGTCGCGTTTGTCATAGGAGGTTAAACTTGACATATAAACAGCATAATCCATTATCTCAAACTAACAGGCCCCTACTTTATAAATGCTAGATGAACAGCCAGCTAAATAGGACAGTTACAGTTGTTAAGTATCCCATATTTTTTATTTAATCAAGGATGAATATTTGCAGACCACCCAGATTATTTTTCTAACTGTAAATTCCAAGATGGTCATGTGAGAGGTATCTGAGCAAAACTTACCTTTAATGTTGTGTATGTAACTGTGTGTTGTGTAACTTGTCCTGTGTTGTACTGTATGGCTCAGTGTTAAATGTTTTGGTCCCACCCCAACCTGACACGCCCCTGGGAAAAGTGGTCTTATATCAAAACAAATCTGAATAATGGAGCGAGGTTTAAATCTATCTTTATGTGCAATACTCTGGCTCCCTCTGGTGGTCACAAGCAGGAAAGCATACCTACAATACTTCCTTTACAAAATGTGTCATGATGAAAGGGTTTGGGAGGATAGGTGTATCTGTTGTGCCCAAAGACTAACACTTTAATGACCAGTAAAATCAATGCGACACAAAGATCTGGATTAGAAACTTGATTATGTTATGTTTCAGTTTTTCAGGGGGATAACAAGGGAGGACTTTATTACAGTTTTTCCCACAGTTTTTGGCACATTTTTCAGATCCAAACTGATATGTTCAAACGGAATAGTGCGTCGTATTCCCCAATACCCCACTTGCAGAATCACATCACCTGCTCCTTAGCAAATTAATGAAAGTCATATTTGTGTCTGTGAATAGGAGAATACAGAGGTCTTTGAGCAAAACGTTTCGATATATTTTCCGAGAATGCTCTTTCACCAAATGAGACTTGAGTTACAAACCTTACTGCATGATTGAAGTTGGTTTTAATTTAGTGTTAATTGCTATCCACATGTCATTTATTGTGTAACGTGTACAACAGAAAATAATATATGTAGAGTCCACATTTACAGTGACGGCGAGTTACTTGAAAGATTCCGTTTTGTTCGCCTTCCGACAGCTGACCTGCAGAGGAGGCTGACTCAATTGCTCTAATTCATAAACGCCGTGACAACATGGACAGACTGGATATACCCTACCTTCATGTGTTTTTGAAGTCAAGGCAAGTCAACGCAGTTATTTTTTTAATACTGTTTAAATGCTGTTTAAATCTACTAGCGTCACATCCTGGTAATATGTGGCTAACGCCATACTGATGCAGCTGTATCAATCACCAATTATTACTGTGCAATTGATAGATGTCACATGACTAGGCATCAATATGGCAAGCTCCAGCAGCAGCCGCTAAGCACATGTCTGAAACAAATCGATTAGTGTATCAAATTTGCAACGAGTTGGTGCCTACTGGAGGCAAGTTACACATTTTAAGGATAATTTCAATTAAATGTTTAAAGTTTTATTGAGCTGTCCCTCTCTGTTTCTCCGTCTCTCCAGTCCACTCTGGTGTAACGGTGCCTGCCTCTTAAACCCTCCACACACACACACATCAGACCGGACCATCTGCTCTCACCAGCGCAGAGCTGGCAGCCTGCAGGCCTCACCACATCAATGACTTTCTCTGACTCACTGTGGTCCAGAGAATTGCTAAGGCCAAAGGGCGCAAAGGATGTTAGAACTGGCATCAAACTGATGCATAATTTCAGTAGCAATACATCTAGCTATCAGTCAAGAAAGAACCAATACAGTCGCTGATCTGAAGGTTGTTGGTTTAATGCCTACTAGTGGTAATTCAGTGTGTCTTTGGGCACAACTGGCCTCCTGTTAGAAGGACTTGGTGTGCTGTAGTGGTTGTAATTGCATGTTCGAGCTACTGGAACAAATAGCTGAACCAATGCTTACCCCAAACTCAATTATAAAATTATTATATATTGGAAATGAACAATTTAAAATTCAATCCGGCATCTAATTTTGAAATTGACTAAATAATTGCGGAAAGAACATGAAGACGCTTTGGTTAATTAGGCAAATAGTGATAGACCAAGCACATACCCCTGAGGAACACCTATGCGTACGTATTATTTTACAATATGTCAAACCTTGTTTGAAGCATGAGATGACAAGCAATAACCTGACAGTCTGAATAATCAGGTTCAAGTCACCTGGAAAACAAAAGATGAAGCAAAGTTTAGGTACGACAACAGACCAGATTGGTTGAAGTTCTTGTCAATCCAAATTATGCCATGATTTGTCACGATTGGATGAAGGCTTGAATGAATTTGCGGAACGTTCGGCTTGTGTTCAAGATCAGAAGAATGTTTTCTCAAACAATGATTTATCGAACGACCGTACAAACCTCACAGCTTTCATAATATTTCCAAAATAGTTGGACAAAGCTCTGCAAATTAATGGGCTTGTAATGGCGTCAGACCTGGGATCCAAAACACAGTAATGTCTCATCATTTGGTGTTAACTAATTGGTTTCAAGTCAATTAAATACATGAGATTATTATCCAATTAGATTAAGTGCTTTAACAAAAGACTGGTGATCTATCAAGGGGGTAAGGACAACTGTAGCACACCAACACAACATTTGGAAAGAAACATCACACTTTCCCTTACCCTAGAGTCTATTGTAAAAAAAAAAAAGAAAAAAGTTATGTTTTTGTGTGAGCAGAGCAGTCCCACGCTCCGGCTCTTTCTCTCTCCACATGTGCAGTCCTTGTTTTGAAGTGCGTTTTGTATTCACTTCAGTCACCAAAGCTTTGAGCAGCGTGACACTTATGATGGATGAGGCCAGCATTCCCACGCATCAAACGGGACTGCGGCTCAAAAGACCCGCATGCCAATATATGGCACATAACCCACATATTATTCAACGCCGAGACCTGTGTTTATTTTGTCATTAGAGCCAGAGCGTCCTGTGCGAGTCTCACGCTTACGTTACTGTATCAGTAAATATTATCCTTTGTATGAGTATGCTGTGTTTGTGCAATTTAGTGAGCACCAGACACATGGACACGTGTGTCAAGCAGTTCGAGGCCTCACAACAAGGTGGGTGGGAGAGTGCAGCTTTTACCAATGAGCTATCAATATGACCATGACATATAAGTGAAAACTATTCCCACATATAAGGTAGTTCATACAAGTTTAGTTTGGAGAGTGAACTAATGTGTTTTGAGAATTTCGTCAAACAAGTGGACTTGGTTCTCTGTACACAGGCTCACCTTATCCAATGGGCCAGCAGGGGATGGAGCCCAGAGGCCTATGGAGTTAGAGGGCCTCCCACATAGCACCTAAAGACAGCGCAAACTCCTCTCGTCACTCTGTGCCGTGCCCCTCTCCTCTATTGCTGTGTGAGTGGGCATGTAATTCTGGCATATTTACATGCATAATGTATATTGATATGCACTGTCCCTATAATAAATAAATAATATTAGGAGCAGATCTTGAACTGTAGGGAAGAATCACCTGGTGTGTCGTTGCGTTGTCGGCCTGCTGCAGCTGGGATGGCTGGGATCATTGTTCTAACTGTTGCCATCAGGTTTTCAACATTAATGAAAATATGATATTAACAGGGGTGGGAATTTAGAAGTTATACTTCCTCCCACTCCTTTTCGATTTTATGTACAGTACGTTAAAATGTCATGAATGCATGTTAAAATAGTCATGTTTATATGTATTGTACACTGAACTCGGAATAAACAATCAATCAAATCAAATCAGCTCGAGTTTTGTGCATGTCCCCCAGACACAAGCAGAACTTAAAAACTACACACCAAAGTCCCACATGATGGATCAAACCCAGGACCGTCTTTCTGTATGAGCGCTAACCACTTAGCCACTGTTAAACCATTATTGCTTAGTAAGTAAGTAAGTGCTTATTGTCCAGTATTTATTTGGACACTTTGTTTCATTTCACATATCCATCAGCTAACAATAACCCACCTGATACATTCGTTTAAGTTAATAAGTACACTTCATTGTCTGTTTAAAACTTTGTTTAATTGTATACAAACTAACCTGTACTACATGGCTGGAACAAAGGGAAGGCATGGTCCTTGTCGGCCATTTTAAAATCTCAGGCTGAACCATGTGGAAAATTGATTTACACTTTGCTTTGAATTTCCTTTTGTATATGATTTTGGTTTGTATTGTGTTTAATTTGATTTGAACAGTAATTAATAGTGGACTAAACACCAACATGTTTTATGTAAAACTTACCAGCTAACCTTATTTCAACTCACCCATGAAGCTAATGGTATTACCTCGGGGAGGTCCTTTCCCATTAGGAGCTGTATAAAAGCTGTCTGCTGTAGTCACACAGGGAGCCATTTTGTTCATGCAGGTGACATGTGTGTCATGGAGAAGTTTATTTTGTATGAAAGAATAAATTTTGCCTGGCAAGACATTATGTTTGTCAAGTCTGTCTGCCCATTTCGATCACTCTGGGGCCAGCTTCCCCACACACTGTGTCAACCTGACCCGCATGCTAGTATCTGAATATAGTTTTGAGTATTCCATCAGGCCAGTGGCTTGCATAAAATGACAATGTGAGTGTTCTGTGAAAGTCACCCTGCATGTTGTGAAACACACCTATAAACTATTGCAACAACACATCATCAGTAGGGTAAAACTAACCTGTCTCACGACGGTCTAAACCCAGCTCACGTTCCCTATTAGTTACAAATACGTTACGTTATTTTTCCTTTTGCTATTTTCCTTTTCGCCCTCTTCTATCACCAAATGGCTAGCATGAATGAACTTCGTTAGCCTGCACTGAACGCTATGGAGGGCAGGTACGAATTCTATGGCGTATCTATGGTAACTGTCACAATGCAGATTTCCAGTCTTTGATTATTGCTAATTTCTCTGTGATTCCTGGGCCAATTCACATGAAACAAAAACTGTCACAAAGTTCAAAGTCATCTCTTCCAGCACATATAGGTGTTAGTGTTAGAAAGGACTTTCAGCCACAAGAATAATATGGCAGGTTTGTTATATCAATCACTATCAAATAATGATCAGGGAAAACATTTGAAAGTTGTCTTTTTGGAAATTTCGAAAACTGTTTCTCTCCCATGGAATTGTATTGGCACCTGTCCAAGAACTGAAATATAATTCTAAAACGTGAACACAACCTATTGGATGGTCTATGGTCCCAACCCACGAGTTTAGAAACACTGAATTATACAACACAACAAGTTTGCAATGTGTGTAGAAGATGGTGTGCCAAGTATTTCTGCGTTTGCCCAACAGAAACCCAAGTCAAGTCAGGACGCCATCATAACAAGGAAATTGGGAAACATCCCGCCGCAGTCTTGAAAAACCCGACTGACCTTGAAGAGTGATCATTTTGTCATAATACGAGGCTTAATGTCGCCAGAGGGGAAATGGAGTCAGTAAATCTGCTTGAATGCTTCTCATGATGTGTTCAGGGTAATTTTAGCGGATCTGCATATAGTGACTGTGTATTTCGCACCCAACTGTCACCACATTACCCAAGCTAACAAACCAATCACTTTAACACTCGCTACGTGGTTATTGTTGCTTTGTGTTTGCGAAGCCGTTGGGTTTTTACAGTCTTACAAGAACAGCTTGAAAGATATCATGGGAGAAGGAGAAGTTAAGCACAGGAGAAAAAAAGAAAAGAAATCAGAGCTCAATTAGTTGCATGGAAGCCATCATCTCCCATAAGAAACTCAAAAGCTACCCGCTTTCCATCCCTTTCTACGTAGCTCCCCAAAGACTTATCACACACACTTGATGAATCTGGATAAATATGCTTATAAGTACAAGATAAAATGAAAGTTTTCACCTTAGTTGTATCATCTTAGTGACTGACTTGTGTTCTCTAATTCCCATAGTTTCCCCAAATATCCTCAAAGCATATGTCGCTCTTGTCAAATAGTTACAGCCTTTTCACACAGCTTCCACATGATGGCATTGTGAATAATAATGTGTCCTTCATGCCATTCTTCCTTTGTATGAACTTAAACATGTGCTGACGCCGAACATCTTTCATCTTTCCTTTACTTTCCTTCCTGGTCTTTTATTCAGAACAGCCCGTCCCTCTCTTCCCCCGTCATTTCTATATCTGTCTGATGAACTCTTTTGTGTAGCGTCTAATCCTCTTCTGTGTGCCATAATCTCCTCTATTGGGCCTTGAGGGCCTTTTGACGGCCTTTGGATAACTCCGCCATGACACTGCATTGAGTTCATGTTGAAAGATGTGCCTGTTTTGTGACCATTTTCTTTTGTAATTCATTTGGGGACACAAAGGCTTTATCTGTGGTATCAAAGACAAAAATCTCAAGAACATTCCGATTGCATTCTTCCAAAAGAGGGTTAGTGGCACTCTTTTAGAGGTTTATAAAAAGTACTGCAATCACAAGTGAACCAGGGTTGCCTTCAGGTGCATGAATATAAGTGCTACCCTCCCATTGAAGCTCACAACTAGAATTCAGTCACTGAGCTTTAGGCAATGAAGGCCTTGTCCTTAGTGTGGCATTACGAGTGGGGTGGTAATGTGACAAATACAATTATTTAAAGTGCATATGACACATAATCTTTCTTTAGTGTGACTTTTTTGGGATGTTTATAGTTTCACTTCCTTATTGGACACTGACAGAAAGTGACATAGGTACAGTAGAGGCAAACCATTTTGAACTGTTGCCCTGCCAACCATGTTATGTCAATGAGAAATGAGTGAGTCAGAATTCTAAATATTGAACTTTCCCTCTATGTCATTAGCTAAAAGATTCAAATAATATAACTCTTCTTCCCAACTTTTCTTCATTAAACTGCTGCTTCACTGAATTAAGGGATAATGTATAGAACGGTCGGTCATTACCGGGAAAATAAGTACCGACAGGCCGAACTGGACTGGAAGCATTTTCTACAGTTCGGCTTTGCCCAAATCTTAAAGCTTCTCGACTGCAGAGCAGGCAGTGTAATGCCACATTTGAAAGCTAAGACCTACAAAAGTGATTGTAACTTTTTTTTTCACGTCACAGTGTTTTTGTCATATTTTTTAAGGGTTTTTGTGTGTTTTTGTCTCCTTTTTTTGTCATGTTTTTGTTGATTTGTCATTGCTTTTTCGTAGCTTATGTTGTTGCGTTGTCGTAATGTTTTTTTTCCGCATTTTTGTCACGTTTTGGTCACTTTTTCTGTGTGTTTTCATCCTCGTTTTCGTTGCTATTCCGTTGCTTTTTTTTTTTACCTTTTCTCCAGTTTGGCTTTACCCAAATAGGAAAGCTTCTTAAAAAAAAAAAAAAAAAGCATCAAAATAGCAACAAAAAGAGCGTCAAAAATGTGACAAAACGGCCCAAACAAGGCAACAAAAAACAAAAAATCACAATCAGTTTTTTTTTTTTCAAATGAGGCATTACACTGTTACATTCATTGTCTTTATTACGTAAGGGATAATGTATAGAACGCCGGTCATTATCGGGGAAATAAGTACCGACAGGGCGAACTGGACCCCGATGGTCTCGTTTCGCCCTGAAGGTACTTATTTGCTCTCAGAAGCTGCCGCTACTTACGCAGCAAAAAGGAATTTCCACGCAAAGGTTACTTCAGACAGGTGAGTGACAGTTTGTTTTTTTATCGCTGGTGGCTGCCGTGCCAATGGTTGATTGATGAGGCTATCGTTGTGCTGTTGTTAGCTAACATGGTGTTAGCATGGGAGACAGTCATGTAGTCACGAGGTATTAAACTGCCATTTACACAAAATTAAACTGACTACAGCAAGTATTCATACAGCATGACTTAATACTTTGAGATGTAAATGAGGCCTATTGTCACTCCCAACAGCAGAGAGGTGACAATGGCCCAAATCTTTGGAGAGCTTTTTCAGCCCTTTGGCCTTTTGGGAACTGTTAACTTAAAATCACCGCTACGCCTCCAAATATGATCAGATTTCCATGTATTACACATCGTTGGAAAGCTTGGAGACTACACTTTAACAATCTGTGAAAATCTCAAAATGCCCCAGAACCAACTTGTGACCCTGATTCTAGTGACTGTTCACATATGCACTTTAAAGTCAGAACCATGCCACCCATTATCAGTGGGATTTATGCGAAGGGTACACAGGTTCGACAAAGGAAAGAAAACAGCTTGTTCCTTTTACATGAATTAACATGTATTTCTATGTTTCACTTGAGATTGTGGTTTACAGTTAGCTTTTGAGTAACTAAACATATCAAAGCAGCTCACTTTCAGTTGTGGCATCAGTTAGAGCTTTTGTTTCACTGTTCATTTACTTTTTGATTAGCATAAAAACACTGGAAGCTATGAGAAGTAAACCAGCTGCTAACAGCGACCAGGTCCACCCTTGTGCAGCAGCCCATGTCTAGTAGCTCTCCTCGGCTTGTCCGGTAGCCGGCTACTTGCACTCTGCACCCGGGAGGACCCCAGCAAAGAAAACAAAGGCTGGCTTTTATACTTTTTGGGGATCATCGCCATCTGCTAACCATTCCGCTAAACACTAACATAATGCTTTAAAATTAAAATCCATAATGTCACCAGTGTTGGGTAACGTTACTTTGAAAAGTACAGTAACTGGTTAAGTTAGCTCGTTTCTCTTCTGCAAAAGTAGCTTGTTACGTTACGGGCTACTTTATTGTGAAAGTAAAGCGTTAGAGACTCATGCGTTACAAATGATAAACATCTATAAATAGCCTTCATTTGTTGATAATTTTTTCCGGTGCAGAATGCTCCATTTCACAAACTGAGCCGCCAAAAACAGCTAACTCACACAAACAGCCTGGTACCAGTAAATGTATTTAAAGCAGTACTAAGTAACTCTTGCCCTAGAGGCCATAAGCACAACTGCAGGTGTCGTAGCAAGTTGCGATTTTTTTACTTATTCATTGTCCGTGAGAGTAAATACTACGCTGACAAAAAAAGCGAAGGGAGAGAGGGATACTGTACATCCAATTACACAATGAGATAAGAGATAATTTTTACACTCAAACTTGGCTGTAAATACTGCTAAGATGGCGCTAGCCCCAAGTTAGCTTTCCCGTTAGCCTGTTAGCTTCTACTTAGTGATTCCATTAGTGTGAATTGGTTGCTGCGGTCTGGTGGCAGTCAAGTTGCAATTGTGGTTTTCTGGCCAGAGACACCAGGGGGAGATGAAAGACCCCCAATCATCCCACTAACACTTGTATTACCCCCAGAGGGACTACGAAGAGGATTTATTAAGGTAAACAATTTACTTAGCACTGCTTTAATAATAGCACAATACATTCGCTTCTGAGCTTTATTTTGTAAGAGGACAAATTACAGCAATAGGCAACAATACTTAACACGAACATACGGCTTAGCTTTACATAAAGCTCTGTTCGCTTTATGTAAACAGTTTAGCTCTGTCAGAAACTGTGGCAGTTTTTCAACAAAAAGGACGTCTGTAAAGGAGCTCTTACGCAATACAAAGTGCATTGAACTGGTAATAATAAACATACAACATACTCCACTTGATTTAGATTAATTCTACAGCTTTTGTTTTGTACATTTTGTTGATTATATAGGAAGAACCACTGACTGGGTGAAACAGCACACTCATATCTACTGAGGAGAAACTAATGGAGGGGCTTACGCTCAAAGACATTCAGAATGATTGAAGTGAATCATCTGCATTTTTATATCCAACATGCTTTTAAAGAACAAGTAGGCTATTCAGTGTGACATCTTAGTTTTCCCATTGAACTTAGTTTGTGCCTCACTACTTCCACTCTGAAGTTTGTTTGTGGACATCTGCCGAAGACAAGCCTGACCTCTCCCGTGTTTCCGTGTCTCATTTCCCTTCTCTGTTGGAGCGGTGCAGGACGGCTTTGCGGACCCCATTAGTTTTCCAATTACCCCACCGTCATCTGCCGAGCGTCCTGCTGGTTACCGGGGCGACCGTTGACACGAGCGCCCATCTCCGCTCTGATTAGTCCGACAGGCGACAGGTGTACTTCCGCTTCGACAGGGCAGGTAACGTAATCCGGCACTCAGCGACAGTCTCTATCAAGGTCGACGACTTATTTCACCTAATTGGGTTTATCTATCTATACATAATGGTTAAGATTAAGAGGATTGTCAAGTATTGATCAAGTCTGACATTCTTAGGGACATAGATGATAACATTAATCCATTGTATTTCCGGTTTACCTGACAAACGTGATGAAAGCCAGCTGCGAGTTGGAGGTTTAGCCCACATGAGTCATTTTGTTCCATTACATAAAAGCTCTTACCAACAGTGTTTCAACAGCTGTATCAGATGACCATGAAGTCCATCAGATAGGCAGCTGAAGCATTCATATTTCGGAGTCCCAGAGCGTGCCTTTAATCTCAGAGGCATGTGTGTGTCTCCCATTACATTTCTCTGATCAGCCCTAAAGAAGGCTACTGTCCAGACTACATTCTACAGTCTGCTATTATAAGAACTTAAACTTTTTAAACTTAAACTGATTTAAAAAAATAATAATTTTATTGTGAGTTTTAAGACTATCACAAAAAATAGACCAGAGACAATTACAAAAAACAGAGACAGCCAAAACACCAGACAACAGATCTCAAGTGACACTGAACAAAACAAAGAAAGAAGAGAAAAAAATAAAATAAATAATAATACAAAAAATAATAATAATAAAATAAATAAAAAACAAACTAGGAATTTAGGCTGTATTGGTAGGCGTGCTATGAAATAGTGTGTGTGTGTGTGTGTGTGTGCGCATACTGTACTGATTTTTTTTTTTCTTAGAAAATAATAATTGCTATCATTGTCATCAATGATGATTGCCTGATTTTGTGGGTCATTTTTCCAGAAGTTGCGATGGAAAGTTGCTGCTTAAAACAATATATTTTTACATCAACTTCTCTTCGCATTTTACATCAATCAATTAATCAATCGTTTTGTATAGCCTAATATCACAACGGGAGATGACTGAACAAACATTAAAGCAATGAAACAAAACAATGTAAAGTTCAGAAAAATGAAGTATCCAGGCAAACATAATGTCCTAAGCGTCAGCAGCAGGTGGTGACGAGTCTTAGACTCTACACGGCAAAGAAAACTCAAAAACCCAGTGGGAGAACAGAGAAACCTCGGGGAGAATCACACAAGGAGCGATCCACTCCCATGGATGGACAGGTTATAGATAGACCCAGGGCCGATGGGAGTCCCTCTGCGGGGCTCGCAGGAGAACGTCAGTCCTTGTTGGACCTTCAGTTCTTCTTGTCCTCAATTCCTCAGTGGACAGAGCTGAACATCAGTTTAAATCAATGAGGCAAAAGACTTAAAATAGGCGTTATTTCAAGTATTTGTACGTTATCGTCTAAAAAAGCAGAACCGTGTGCATGTCAAGCGTCCTCCGTCCTCTGCTCAGCTGTGGACAGTGGGAGGAGCAACGGGGCCCTGTCTGTCGCTGTGAGCGCAGGCCACACAGCCCTGATAAAACTGAGCCCTGAATGACACTCTGAGGAGAACAGACCAAAGGACGCATGTCTGTTTATGTCACACACCAACACTGAGCTTCGGCTCTGGTTCAATAGAACTGTAACTCCTAATGTTCACGCAACAAAGAAGCACCAGCACCTCACACAAACGCCACCACATCACAGGGGAAAGAAGCGATCTAAATTTTTAGCCAGAATAAAGCCTATCACCAAATAGAGAAACGAAACTCGGACAGAGGGCGAAAGGAGCACACAGCGGTGCACGCTGTAAAGTCAGACCCAGGCAAGTGAGGGGAGGCGGGGAGCAGATGCAAATGTCCACGCTAAGGCCCGCTTCAGTCTGAATGATTTAAACCCGCAAAGGCGCTGGAAACCACTGCCTATGTGCAAGTATATGACAAGTAAAATGGATTTAACTGATCAAAAACTCACTTTAGTTGCGCGGAATTTCCCGCATTGTCTGGTACCGTCAGGAAAAATCACCACTCAAAAGGCCTATATCTGATTTATAGGCCTTTGAGCGGCCTATAAATCAGGCACTACAGTAAAAGAGGGGATGAAATTTAAAAGTGTTAATTGTTCATGCTTTATTCCCACTTTTCCTAACACATTTCTGACATCCTGATTCTTCACAGTGATGTGTGTGTGTGAACTTTCAGGGTAACTTTTTTCAGGGTCAATGTCAGTGATGCTAACAAAACTAGCCTACAAGCTCATAATGAATAAAAATGGTTTATAATTACATGGACAGTCTTTTTTCACAAAACCACTGCAAATAAAATATACTGAAGGACGACAAAACTAAAAAACAAACAAATGCCATATTGATCTGAAACACCTGACACAAATAAAGTTTCCTACTCTTGCTCCCCTTTGTTGCACAGCTGTTTTAACAAAGATAAAAACAAAAGTCCGTGTGGCTTTGGCGAAGCTATGGCGAATGTGTTCACTTCGCGGTGAGAAAAGCACCTGGATACGTAGGAGGAGATTTGTTTTTTTTTTGGAAACTGTTGCCGCACTGCTAAAAAAAAGATTTAAAGATTTAAATTAAAAGATTTAAAAAGTATTCAAAGATACGTGAGTGGGATTAAACGCAGTTCCAGGTGTGTTTTTGATGAAAAAACAGCATTGTTACTTGGTAAAAGGTCTCTCAAAAGTTAATTTAGCATCTAAACTCTGTAGGCACATTACGAACACTCTGGAAAATGGACCACACTGTGTTTGCAAATCAATTATAATATCATCTTTCTCTTCGGTAATGCTTGTGGAAAATTCAACCTCAAAACCTCCATTGTTCCAGAGTTGTGCAACAGGGATCATGTTACCAGGTGCACGCACCAGTGCTCAGGAAACTATTGTGCGGTCAATGCCATCCACACAAAAGGAAAACAAATCCCGCTGGAGGAAATACAAATGAAGATATAATTGGAAAGAGAAAGCGAGAGAGAGAGAGCCACAGGAAGAGGATGATCCGTGTGACAGAAGAGGGAAATGAGTGTAGGGGATGTCTGTGCCAGGATCCCGGGGCGCACTGGAGGGGGCGGCGCTGCGCACGTGATGAAGCATGGGGCACACGTTTCAGGCCCGGCTCTATAATCCGCCGAGGACATGTGAGAGAGAGGAGCTCAGGAGCCAAGAAATGGGATGATGTGGTGCACGTGAGATGGACCCGAAAATACCGAGGGAACAATGAGATGCGCACGAGTTTGGGGAAGTTATTTCGATTTCAGAACAAACGAACCAGACATGGTTGGACTGTAAGATACGACCAAATGTGGGACATGATAGCTTCCTAAATGACTAAATTGGATAACACTTTCATACCCTACCACAGATACTGAAATGTAATGGGCTATGTAACAATATGTAATAAGTTGTATACACAATGAAATAATGTGTATTAGTTTGGAGGTACATAATGGAATAAGACATAGTTAGGGTGCATAACTGCTCAGAACGGGACTGATGATGGCTTATGGCTTTGTTGTTGTTGTTGTTTTAAATTTCTCCACCACAATCTTTTTTGGTTGTTTTTACCACCAAAACATATTGATTTATTATTATTGGGGTAAACAACTAAATACATTTAGATTAACATTCTAATAGTGCAGATCATATTCTTAAAACTTTTAAAAGTGCAGCATTAATTCTCTATACTAAAAATAGTAACAAAACAGCAAAGAAGCAGCACAGCGTTTCAGCCCTATGTCCATCTAACTGCACTATAAAAGATGCTGAACACCAGGAGCACATGGCTAATTATCATTTATGAACAAAAGTAAATAGCTCCGTCCATTACATGTGTTGAACTGGCTTCTGCCAAACCCTTCACATGGTCGTCTCTCATACTCATTTAAGGACCAGAAGAGATCGCTTCCTCCAGCCGGTCGCGCCAACGCTCTGGAATGATAAAAACCTACTTGTTTCGGAAAGTGTTTTAATTCCAGGGTTGTTTAATGACCATCATGTTTTGCGACTGTATCTGTACTTTGTATTTGTAATTTTCTGAAGTACTTTGTGACTTCTCTGTCTGTGAAAGGTGCAATATAAATACATTTTACCTACTGACTTATTTCTGTCTTCACTTAAAAGGCTAATTGAAAGCATCCTAATTGCACTCAGAATCCTTTCTCTGCAACTCTTATGTTTTGAACAAATGCAGAGCCTCCAGTCTGTTAAAGTTGAGGTAGGTGTTAGTGGTAGCATTAGCAAGTACGTTGCAATAATTAAATTATTGTATTTTAATTAAAGGAATAGGCCACTGTTTTTCCATACTGAGATATGTTCTTACCTGAGCATAGACGAGTTGATGCGTACCTGTCTGGTTTTTATGCGTGCGCTCAGTCACGAACAAAGACCAAAGATGTTGTTAGCATTTAGCCTCTCCTCCTCTCCTCTATGGGGCCAAACGGGAGTGAAGTTAGAAGCGACCAAGCTCTTCCACATTTCCCCTATTTAAATACGGTTACATGAGTAGTTACACGATCCAAGTATAGTTACACAAAATTAAACATCGATTTTCTAAGCGGATAAAAAGAGGTACTATATTTTAAGTACTCCTGGTGTTATTACGCCTTACAATATAGTACCCCTTTGTATCCACTTAGAAGGAGAAGAAGAAGAAGAAACTTTCTTTATATAGCACCTTTCACAGATAAAATCATAAAGTGCTTCACAGAGACACAAAAAGAATAGGATGCCAGAAAAAATCTACATAGAAGAAAATCGACATGTTTAATTTTGTGTAACTTTACTTGGATCGTGTAACTACTC
Organism: Neogobius melanostomus; assembly: GCA_007210695.1. NCBI lineage: Eukaryota > Metazoa > Chordata > Actinopteri > Gobiiformes > Gobiidae > Neogobius > Neogobius melanostomus. The sequence continues at coordinate 69,545 of VHKM01000227.1, read as the reverse complement.
ACGTAACCGTATTTAAATAGGGGAAACGTGGAAGAGCTTGGTCTCTTCTAACTTCACCCTTTGGCCCCATAGAGGAGAGGAGGAGAGGCTAAATGCTAACAACATCTTTGGTCTATTTGCGTGACTGAGCGCATGCACAAAGACCAGATAGGTACGCATCAACTCGTCTCAGCTAAGGTAAGAACATATCTCAATATGGAAAAACGGTGGCCTGTTCCTTTAAGGGGAAGTTGTCAGATCTGGCTACTGGGCTGTCGATTGATTAGGCCTGGTTTATGGACTTTGAAAATGGAACATTTCCAGGAAATACAGATTAGGTTGGCTTTGTTTACCATAGGTAGAGTGCAGTGCAAGAAAGGCATCTCATATCAACACACATAACAGTTATGATACAGCACATAAAACAAAAGACATTTCAGAACCACCAATAGACCCTTTTCACGACAACCGGAAGTAGCGCCGACTAGTGCTCAGTCACTTCCTGTTTTCGCGGGTCTAAGGGAAAACAGCTCTTGATTTTTCAACAATGTCGCTTAATTTGCCCACTTTTCGTTCGCTGATGTGGAGGTAATCGCAGTCACAGTCAGGTGGGCAGGCTGTGAGAATGGGCTCTAATTATATTAATGTTTTCTACCTGAAAACAATGTAAGGGGCGCTGGTGTTGGACTGGCTAAAGGGACACTACTAGCCTGAACTGTGGCAGTGAGATGGGCTGCTCAACACACCCACAGATGTCTTCAAGTAATGACTCACTCATTGTTGTACCGGTAAGTGTCTGAAAGCTGTTTTGCAGTTTTAGTTCAGATGTGTATTTCATGTTTAGGTCTTGTTTTTAGCCCTTGTTTTGCTCGTGTCAACAGCTGCTAAGGCTGTTAGCTTCAGGCTACGTGACATCTAATACATACTTTTCCTCAATCTATCACCTCCAAATCTTTTTCTCACTGGGCTCACATAACTATAATTTTTTGAGACAGTATTAAGAGAAAAAAAGACATTAAGCCATAGACCACATGGCTAATTATGCATAATAACAAAGTCTGTGCTAAGTCACTAGCTGCTGCATTCCTGAGTCAATTGTACATTTATTCTAAATAAAGGAATGACAAAGATAACTCAAGTATGTTCTCAACAATGCTTAGAGGTTTTAGTTTTAGCACCTGTATAGGTCCAGACTCGCTTTAGCTCCAGCCTCCTCACCATTTGACTTGACTTGAAGTCAAGTCAAGTCAAGGCAAGTCAAGTGAAGTGAAGTCAAGGCAAGTCAAGTGAACTGAAGTGAAGTCAAGTCAAGTCAAGTCAAGTGAAGTCAAGTCAAGTCAAGTGAACTGAAGTGAAGTCAAGTCAAGGCAAGTCAAGTCAAGTCAAGTCAAGTGAAGGCAAGTCAAGTTTAGAAAAAGTCAAGTCAAGGGGTAGGAAATAGCCTAGGCCGTAATATACCCCGGGGTATAAAATGGCCTAGGCCCCTTTAACCCCGGGTGTAGTCCAGATGGGGGTATACTCTGGCCTGTTACACCGGGATTCAGCTAGCTACTATATCAACCAACCTGACGGATGCTTGGTGAACCTTGGCCAGACTCAAAGTGGATTAACTTTTATAACCAACGCGATCCCATAACCTGATGGGGAGGCCAGGCTGAGCGATAAGTCAATCAAAACGCGTGTTAGCGTTAGGACTGGGCGATATGGACCAAAAGTCATATCCCGATATATTTAGGCTGAATATTGATATACGATATATATCCCAATATTTTTTCCACAAAGTGAGAGCTGTGAAATTAAATGTAAGTCAAAGTCAAAGCCAAATACAAGTAGTTTTAATATTTAATATTTTGATTTCAATTTTATTTACCCCATTTACTGTTAATAACTTTATATTGCATATAACTAAACTATAGCAGAGACAATGAAATAGGACTTATTAAAGTATTACTTACTTTTTAGACCTTAATAATCATATGAAATATAATTCAAAATAGTCCACATGTAAATTTACATAATTTACAATAAGCTTATACTGATAATTTATTTATTTTTTTATTTTTTGCATATAGCCCAAATAATTTCTTGATATTTGCGATTGATTGAAATTGTGTTTTAATAAGTGCTTGTGAGATAAGTTCCTATCTTTATCCCAAACATAAGCCTCCTAAACTAAGCCACAAAGGACTCTTTACTCTTTAGAAGCTGCACGGTGAGTCTGTGCAGCTTGTCGTTTGTGGAGAAAGAGACGTGTGAATCCGGAGGTGAGGGAGTTTATGATCAGTGCATCAGAGCGGGTAGCAGCGAGGGAATGGACGGATTAGCGCTGCCGCTAACGCGCTGCTAATGGGGAAAAAGCAATAGTCCTTCGCGGTGGCAGCATTACAAACGCTGATATTTTCACAGTACATCCACGATCTACCGCAAACCTTAACTAGACTGAGAAGTAAACAAAAGCACATGGTGCAGCGCACACCATATCTCGGCGCTACATTCACTATGGGCCGTGGCCATCAGCGGCATGGGCCAAAATCGCGTGCCTCCCCACATAAGCATGGTTTTGTTGCTATCTGATCATTTGTATCCGAACCATCTCCAAATGATTGAGCCATTGGTTTTTCTTTTACCACCCACGGGTCTCTCCTCCGCACGCTTCAGACGTTGTTGCTTTCTCCATGTTTGTTCAAGAGTGTCTGAGGAGGGGCGGGGCCGCGGCGCTGGGAGCAGTGCAGAGAGCTCCGATCAGCGGCTTGCCTGAAGCAAGTATTACAGCGCAAATTTGACCTATATCGATATATGCGATATGGTCTAATTCCATATCTCTTTTAAAAATATATCGATATATCTTAAATATTGATATATCGCCCAGCCCTAGTTAGCGTGTGTGTTAGCCATTTATGAAACTGTGTTGCACATGTCAACTCCTTATAACTGCATTATGTGAAGTAACTTCATTTTTTGCAGCGATATTTATATTTATAATACTGCAAATGTGGAATGAGCGGAGAGAGGGGCGGAGTTAACTGAATCGAAGCGTCTTGTCTTCCGGGTTTGAAAAATACCCCCAGAAAATACTTATTTCTCTCAAAAATGAGTACTCCATAGTGATAGAGGTACAATATATCATATAAATGCCTATACTTTACTTTGGAATGGCTAAAATAGCATGATACAGATCCTTTAAAGTAGTTTTGATCAGAAACTAAAAACTCCCAACAGTTTTACAAAATCTCAGTGATGTTTCAAAGTATGATTTTCATCTGATAACTTAACTGAGCAGCATCAGAACTATTAAGGAAAACAATTGTGTACTTCTGTTATCACTGCCTGACAGTGTTGTGACAACATGGTGATGTATCAGAAGAACCAATACAATGTTTTATTGCTTCAGGTTTATTTAGTACATTTGGAAAAAAACATGTGTTAATTGTCGTCTTGTAGGGTTGAATTGCATTTTAAATGTTTTCTTGACAGACTTTTAAGATGGAGTTGCAGAGCATGAAGGCGAGGCCACAGCAGAAGGACGAGCGATGAAGAGCTGGGAGAGATGCAAACATCATCGAGAAGACCTACACCAGCATGTGGTGAAGGCTGTGGACCAGACGGTTTTGGAGAAAATGGAAGTCGTACTTTTAAATACAGAATGACATTTGTGCAAAAAAGAAAAGCTTAATAAAACATATTTGTAAAGAGTCTCATTCATCTAAATATTTCAAATGAAGTTCTGGATGTAATTCAATGTTAAACGTATACTTGTAGTATTACATATTTAAGTAGAAAGATTCACAGAGAAATTGAACTTGACCACCTCTAAAACTATGATACTGTATATTTTTCATTCTCGACAAACCCAGTGTTGTAGCAGCATTTGAGCCAAGGTCCTTCCATTTAGCTGGCAGAGTTTTTGATATAAGTCTTCTCATAGTTTGCTTCAATGGAAATGCTGTTGTTTTTTTAGTACAGAGGCTTCTTGTGAGCAGTTGAAGATTTGTACTCATTTATAGTCAATGTTTGGGTTCAAATTAAAGCCAGATAAAACAAGTCTACTGCAGTCTGATGATAGTCTTCATGTTTCAGACACACAACTTTGGCTTCTACTTTGAAGAAAAGAGCTGAACCATTGGTGCAGGTGTCTCTGGTCACACAATGGACAAGTTCAATCCTCTTTCAGTCTTTGAATGCATAATCTGTATACAAACAAAGGGAATAACAACATGGAATTTAATGTTGGGGAAAAACGTAATGTCAACTAATAACTATTATAGCTATATTCTTATTCTTTTACTCTGATGGTAAATCTTTTTGGAATTGTCCACATGACTTCAGCTTAAACCATGATTAAGGTAGCAGTGGGTGTATATGATCACAACTTTAAGCACTATGTGAAAAAACTGAGTAATGTGAGGTTTTGTCTAAGATCAATGAACTGTCATGTCTATTTCAATCTAATTACCAATAGTACAATATAACAAGGTAGTGAGGAACTATTTTTTTAAGTAAAGAAATGTCAGTAGATTAATAAATAACACACAGATTTCATTATTTCTATGGGAAGATGAAAGAGGGGGAAAAAAAGGCTAGTACAGGCAACTGTAAATCAGCTACGATTGTGCCACTGAGATGGTTGTAATTAAGGCTTTTGGGATATATTACATGAAATAAGTAACAAGTGTACCTTCGTGAGGTGTGTTGGTGTCCGTGGAATTGTTGAATAAGTTGTTGATTTGAGCCGAAGTCTCCCCCTGCAATTAGTGAAGTGCTGGCTGCATACAAAAGTCCCTAGCGTTATGCAGAAGTCTGGACCCTGTAACTGCTTCAATCCACTGCCTCCTTTGGTCCGAGTCCGTCGGAAAATTCAAATGAAATTGTGAGTGAGTTCAATAAGTACTTCATAAGCATAGGACCCCAATTATCCTCCACCATGCACAAATTATAATTATGATTGTGTCCAGGGAAACCCAAATACAATGTTTCTTACGCCGACAACAGGACAAGAAATTACCGATATAGTTAGAAATTTCATAAATAAGAAATCCTTGGACTGTGACGAGGTAGATATGAGTATTGTTAAACAGGTCATCGATCACATTGTCACACCGCTATCCCATATTTTTAATTTGTCTTTCAAAACGGGTAAATTTCCAGATTTAATGAAAATAGCTAAAGTTATTCCCATCTGACAAAACTCAATTCTCTCACTACAGACCTATCTCAATACTACCTCAATTCTCAAAAATATTAGAAAAGCTCTATACAACTCGACTAGACGCATTTATAGATAAATACAATATTTTAAATGACAGTCAACATGGCTTTCGCAAAAGCAGATCTCCCGCTTTCGCGTTAATGGAACTCATAGAGGAAATCACTAATAATATCGACAAGGAAAAGTATTCAATAGGTATTTTCATCGATCTTAAGAAGATTTTCGACACTATGGATCACAATATATTCTTGAACAAACTACAAAAATATGGGATAAGAGGTATTGCTTTCAACTGGATTGAATCCTACTTAACAAACCGTAAACAGTATGTTCAAATGGGCCAGTGCAGATCCATGTGTGATACCCTAGTGTGTGGTGTCCCCCAGGGATTGGTGCTGGGACCTAAACTATTTTATTATATATCAATGATTTGTACTTGGTTTCCAAGAAGCTCAAACTGGTCCTTTTTGCAGATGATACAACAATCATACTCTCAGGTGCAGACTTACAGCAAATGGTGATCGAGATTACAGAAGAAATGGATAAATTGAAAGATTGGTTCTGCGTAAACAAACCAAAGCAATGTTCTTGCGAAATCGTGTAATGAATGTACAATTACCAGTTAAAATTGGCAACGAAACTATTGAAAGAGTCTATGAACATACATTTGTTGGTGTAACACTCGATCATAAAATCAGCTGGAAACCTCACATCATAAAAATTAAAACTAAAGTTGCAAAGATTTCAGCCATAATGGATACATTTAAATATATCATTGATAACAAAGCTCTATATACTATTTACTGTTCACTTATCCTCACCCATTTAACATATTGTGTAGAGATCTGGGGAAATTAGTATAAATGTAATCTTGACCCATTGTTTAAAGTTCAGAAAAAGGCAATAAGAATAATCCATTTAGCTGGATACCGTGATCACACAAATCCTTTATTTTTTAAATAAAAAACAATGAAATTTGAGGACCTTACTGAATTTAAGATGGCTCAAATCATGTTCAAAGCCTCACAAAAGCCACTTCCTGAAAGTATACAAAATATGCAAACGAGAAGTTAAATACAACTTGAGAGATAAGATGAGCTTCGATAAACTGTACTCAAGAACAACCATGAAAAGCATGTGCCCCACGAGACGTGGTGTTGAAATATGGAATAATCTAGATCAAAACATCAAATTTTGCAATAACCTGGTACATTTTTAAAAAGTTTACAAAGAGTTTATATTTCTTAGATATGAGTTGTAGCACATTCTTTTGTTGTTGTTTCTTTACTTTGCTGTTGTTGTTTTTTATTGTTCTTCATTATTTGTTGTTACTTTGCCCTATGTTCCTTTGTTTATGATTTGCTACCCTGTAAATGTTAAATGTAATGTTATTGTTTTTATTTTTGGGGTGGGCGCTTATAAGCCTTTGGCTTCGGCCCACTCCCTTTGAGCAGGTTAACTGCTCAAACAAATAAATAAACTAAACTAAACTAAAAGCGTAGTAAGAGAGAGGTATGGTTGTTTTCTTGCTCCACAAGAGGAAACGGGAACAGAACCAAAGCAAAGACCCCGAAACTGAGCCATTTTCTTCTAGGTCTAATGCTAAACTATAGCCACTGGATGTTGTAGCGCATTACTTGCAGTTTAAAATGCGGAAGTGTGAAAAAGGTCTATCTCTGTCCCGATGGCTGATACTGGGGTGCAGAAGGTCCAGCATGACACTGGAGCTCAGTCTCTGCAACTGATTGATGTAGAGCGACTCCTTGCTCTCCTTTGGCTGGCCAATCAGCTTGTTAGTGCATTTCACAGTCTGATTGAGGGTATTTGTATTTTCCAAAGCCAAAAATATCAACATAAATTTGATAAAACGTAGTCATGAGAGTTTGATCAATATCAAAAGCCAGTTTCCTGAAACAGTGCAGGCGATGGTGTCGACTCAGAGTTCAGGCCGTTGTGATACAGGTTAGTTTTACTCTACTGATGATGTCTTGTTGCAATAGTAATGGTCAGAGTCAATAATTGTGCCCAGATATTGACTCTGGGCTGACCTTTGAGGCCAACTGTGAGAATTGGTTGTTTCTTCTTAAACTATACACCTAAGTAAACTGTACTCCACACGTCTTTTTGATGTGAGAACATTGTAATGTTGTCACAAAAATAAATAGTCAATCTTGCGAGCTGTCCCTTTCAAGGCTCATTCATCAGTCCAGTTTAGTTTAGTTTATTAGTTTATTTGAGCAGTTAAAATTCTGCTCAAAAGGAGTGGGCTGAAGCAAAAGCTTATAAGCGCCACCCGCCCCCCCGACATCATTGAAATACACAATTGATCAAATCACAATAGTACAGGGAGCATGTTACAAAGTACAAGACACAAGAGCAGGAACACAGCATGCACACACACAACGTACCCCTCCGTGACCCAACTTTGCCTGTTATATTTACAATATCAATCCTACATTAAGCAACGTCATACTTTGATTTTTGATTTGCCCCACCGGCAAAGAGAACCTGCAACCCACCAGAGCGGTCGTTTCAACATGGACCACACCCACAAAGCACCTCTAGAAATGTTCGTATAAATATAAATGAACAGAATTTAACGGAACGGAAACACAACTGAAAGGAAACACAACTACAACAACTGTCTCATTTCATGTACGCGATGACTAATACAAAGCAAGTGAAAAAGGCGATCATTAAGTTATTTATACACATATATGCATACATACACATATACACACATATATATATATACACACACATCCTTCTTTTTTTTTCTTTCTTTACAGATGGTTACCACTGCCAAACACAGTTAACAAATTCCAAAAGGCACTAGTTCTGTGTTCAAAAGGCACATTAATATACATATTATCCGTGATCTTGCAACTTCCCAGTTGTCATTTCCATCATTCCATTTGTTTTTATTTTTTGTGTGTTCAATGGATTATGTAATATGTAAGCCCTATATACTGTAGTGCGTTAAAAAGCCAGGGTGTAGAGCGGGTCCATTGAAGAGGGCAGTAGCTCCCCAACAACAAACCCCCACCCAGCTGCCCTAACTGGCTGTATTTGTAGATGATGTTCCTATGCTTAGTGGTGTGTTAAAAGACAAGGTTTATGAGCCCATTGGGAGGGTCCTCGCAAAAGATCCATAGCTCGCCTATCCTAATTCTCAATTTGTAATTTAGAGCAATAGAATGACAACCGGCAGAGCAACAACAACAACACTGTCTTAGTTAATAGAATGCAAATGCAAAGTGACATGAGCACTTAAAATCACAACAAACCAAACCATCTGACCACAGCATGGTTTCCTTTGAAACTATTTTCACCCCACTGCTCAGCTTGCAAAAATGCAACTAACAGTGATTCAGAGCTCTATTCCTTTTCTCCGAACTGAGTTGCACAATACCTTTTGATAAATGACATAATGTAAAACAGAAGGTCCTACGCAGGATTTATTTCTGTCACTACTGAAGCCCCACATTTATCCTGTTCATTTGGACTACAAGTTTTAATACTGGGCCACAGACGAATGCAAAGCACAAGACATCATTCTGGCATAGGACTGAATAAAGTTCAGCAGTAAATGAAAATACAGGAAGTGGTTATTTTTGCACGTTTTAGTCCAATCTTCCCTTTCACTTCTGCTCATACTCTATTCGTATGAAAATAGCGATTCAACTTTTCTTCACTGTAGCGTAGACGTCTTCCCCCCTCGCCTTAGGCACTCGGACCTGGGAGTACACAGTCTCCTCGGAATCCTCTGCTTGGCGGACCACAGCAGCGGACCTGTTGGGTCTGGTAAAGGCGATTTCTCCATAATGGACCGTGTCTTCTTCTCGGTTCACCTCTGCGCATGTCTCTGACTGTAAAAGAAGAAGAAACAAAATGGCCATAAGTGAGCAAGGGCCTTTTCTGAAATGAATGTACCAAAGGCTAGGGGAGGTCTCACCTGTGGTTCCTCTGGGGGCTGACGTTTTGATAGACGACGCCTGAAAAATATAAGTTGATTATTTGTCTTAGTTTAGTTTAGTTTATTTATTTGTTTGAGCAGTTGACCTGCTCAAAGGGAGTGGGCCGAAGCCAAAGGCTTATAAGCGCCCACCCCAAAATAAAAACAATAACATTACATTTAACATTTGCAGGGTAGCAAATCATAAACAAAGGAACATAGGGCAAAGTAACAACAAATAATGAAGAACAATAAAAAAACAACAGCAAAGTAAAGAAACAACAACAAAAGAATGTGCTACAACTCATATCTAAGAAATATAAACTCTTTATAAACTTTTTAAAAATGTACCAGGTTATTGCAAAGTTTGATGTTTTGATCTAGATTATTCCATATTTCAACACCACGTCTCGTGGGGCACATGCTTTTCATGGTTGTTCTGGAGTACTGTTTATCGAAGCTCATCTTATCTCTCAAGTTGTATTTAACTTCAGAACATATTTTGTATACTTTCAGGAAGTGGCTTTTGTGAGGTTTTGAACATGATTTGAGCCATCTTAAATTCAGTAAGGTCCTGAAATTTCATTGTTTTTTATTTAAAGAATAAATGATTTGTGTGTTCACGGTATCCAGCTAAATGGATTATTCTTATTGCCTTTTTCTGAACTTTAAACAATGGGTCAAGATTACTTTTATACACATTTCCCCAGATCTCTACACAATGTCTTAAGTAGAAGTGGGACTCAAATAAAATAAATAATTTATTTAGGGGTTGTATTTATTTTTAGAGGTATATTTGCTTGCTTCTATGTATTTTCCTACATTTTAACTTATTTTAAGTGGAGATGTTAGGCCTGTGTGATCACTTAAAGACAATAGCAGTTTGATTTATTTTGTCCTGACCTAAGACATTGGAGAAAGATATTTTACAGTACAGTGTGCTTAATTTCAATTAATATTTTTAATCGCATTAAACCTTATGTAATTAATTAATTGGAATTAATCTAAAAAAGTCCCGGCCCTAGTCTTAAGCGAATTACAGACATAAATATAGTTCAAATTCTGCATCAATAGGTTGGTTTGAATTTGTTACCCATTTAGAAAGACGACACACACGATGTTGGTACATCCTCTTAAACAGACTCTGCTTTGTTATGCCTATGCACTGATCACTGCACCTTACCTTGAGTGGAGTATACTACATTGCTCTGCCTGTGTCTGGGATCTTGCCTTTAGGATGCTTTAAGGCCTGTCTTGAGGTGTTAACTGGTTTGAAATAAACTGGTATTTGTGCTGCCTAAAAATCCTCGGTCGTTTTTTTTTCCACAAACACCAGACACATGGGGAAAAGGCAGATCCTTTTTGTTACTTTTTGGGCCCATTGAACTTTGGTCAACGACTATTCTTACCCACAGACTGTGAGGGCTTTGTGGGCACTTGTTGAGCTCTGTGTTAGAATTGTAGTCGCTTCAACGAAATGTGTCAATATTACAATGATACATGTAGGGAAGTGCAGCACGATGTTGCAGCTGTTACTGGTATATCAATTATGCAACTTGGGAGGAGTTCACTATGAAGACTTTGTAGCCAAGATATTTCAACTAAATAAAAATTACTTTTGTCCTTATTCTTTAGTTTATTCATCTATTTGGAATAAGTAAATTCAGTTCAAAATGTTCGTAACAAAAAGAACATACACCTAAAATGTGACATTATCAAGCGTGTTTAGAAATGTAGAAGCTACTGGTAGCTCCCGAGAAACTGGTTGGAGATCCCTGCTCTAAGGTGTAAAGGGGGAAAAAATGTAATGCAAAGTTCCTTACATAATTGTACTCATCAGTTGAATGGGCACCCTTTGATCCTGAGTTCAGGAACTTGTTGAATTAAAAGAGTGAATTATAGTGTGTTCGGGCGTGTGAAAATTAAAACCCACTTTTATTCTCTGGCTTTTAACACCGCATGAGTTGTGTGGTCCCTGTGTCTTTTTTATTTCTTTTTATTGATTTTACATAGATTATATTTATTTTTTTATTTTTATTTTTTTATTATTATTTTTTAATTGATTTTATAAATTGATTATTTATTTCTTATTTTAATTATTTATTCCATTTGTGATGACTTCTATTTTTTTATTCTATTTTATTGACTGGTTGAGCTACATGGAGTCTTTTGTGTACTTTTCTTTTTTGTGCAGCACTTTGGAACTGTTCTGTTGTTTTAAATGTGCTATAGAAATAAAGTGGATTGGATTGGATTGAAAATGGCAGTGTATGAACGGCTTAAGGAGACACTGAAACATGGAAAACAATGTCTGATGATCCTCACCAAATGAAAATGGCACTGCCGATGAGTATCAGGAGACCAACACATCCTCCAAGAATGAGCTTCCATGGTGCATCTGAGTTGGCCGTTTCTAAAAGTGCATGTGAGCGACTGGTAAGATGAATCAATGTGAGACATGAACATTTGGATGAGATGAAGACTTACCTTCATGCCTCAGTGTGATGACAGGAGAGTTCTGTTCACCGACCTGATTCTTGGCCTGACAGAAGTATTGGCCTTGTGTTGAACTCTTGAAGATGAGACTGTAGACGTGTCCTTGGTGAACTCTCTGTGGACCCTCTGAGGTGACCCTGAACCAGCTGAACGTGTGGACTGGAGGTCTGGCTCTGCTGGAGCAGTTCAAGTTTACAGACTCTCCCACAGACAGTGAAGTGTTCCCACTGAGCTGCACTGACGTGTCTTTAGGAGAATCTGAGGAGACATTAGTGTTTGAAGTAAGCAGGAGCCCAGGAAGATTTGACTCAGAAATGACTTGTAAATGGTGTCAGTATTACGCCTCATTCACAGCCAGTACGTTATGTCCACGGCCCGTTTTATGCATTCTAGTTTACACAGTGTCCGTACGTCTTTAATCCGTCATGTAATAAAGTACCCATTTAATCACATCTAAGTAAGTAATGCCCGCTTATTTTCTGAGATTAAAATGCAATATAAGAGCTTGCATTCATTCCTAGATATTTAACTTTTACATTTTTATAGGCAGTGCTTGGTGTTCATGCGTTTCCCTGCACCACAAGATCACATGGAGCCCCCGTTGTCCTCCTTGTCTCTGTACTCCTCCGATCATCCCAATCCTCATGTCCAACGTCCGAAGCAATTGCGTTCTCTCGGTCCGGGGGTTTCAGATCATAGCGAGTTTGTGCGAGACAAAAGAAAGGTGTGCGTGCGATGCGTCTCGGTGCAGAGACCCAGCTTTAGCGCGCTCATTTCGGCCTATTGGCTTGTTGCATGATATGGCTATGCTAGTGCCCCTGACCTTAAGTTGTGAGCACCAGCACTTCCTGCCCGTATTAATTTCCTATGGAGATTAGCTCAGACCCTCTCGAAAAAAAAGGTGGACAGTGAGTACCTGGTAGAGGATCACTTACTGCGTGTTAGAAACTTGATGTAGGAAGTAAATAGTTCAGTGGAGGAGACGCCTGTGTTTATAAAGGTCAGATAGTTTGTCTTGAAGCTAATCGCTAACATGCCATAAAAACAATAACAAATAATGAATACCTATATAACATTAAAACTATAGGCAAGAGTTTTGTTTTTTATGCAGATTGGTAAACATTTGCGGCACTATTTCTATTTTTATAACGCATGAAATGAATATTAGCCTTTAGCTTCAAGACAAACTCTCTCACAGTCTTGATAAACACAGTCATCTAGCAGGAACTCACTGTCCACTACAGAATCATTAAAGAATAAGCTTATGCGAGCGGGTTATAAACTAATCTTAATCTCTTAAACCCCGCCTTAACCAAGCACATTTTCTCCAGTTCGGCTTTACACAAATGAAAATCTTCTCGACTGGAGTAAACGTGCTTGGTTCAGGTGGGGGATAAGATGGAAATGGAAATTGCTACGGACAGGAAGTGCTATAGCGCTCACAACTTCAGGTCAGAGGAACTAGCGTAGCCCCAACATGCAACAAGCCAATTCTGTCCAGAAGAGACGCGAGGGTAACTTCCAGGAATGTTTCTTGTTTTGGACTGGTGTTACCCGGTTTATTGTCCCACTGAACACGGAAAAGCAGTTCCACCTTGACGTTAATGTGGTCATACCGCCTTTGCTATGCCCAATCCCGTCAGATCTTGGAAGCTAAGCAGGGAAGGGCCTGGTTAGTACTTGGATGGGAGACCGTTTGGTAACACTAGGAAGCCTAGCGAATGTAGTGAGTGAGTGAGTGGTTGGTGGTGGTCGGAGGGGCCGATGGCGCAGACTGGTTGCCTCGCTTCCGTCAGTCTACCCCAGGGCAGCTGTGGCTACAATAGTAGCTTACCACCACCAAGTATGGAGTGAATGAATAATCAGCTGTGAAGCGCTTTGGGTGTCTTGAAAAGCGCTATACAAATCCAAGAGATTATTATTATTATTATTATTAATGCTAAAACTAGGCAATTATCTGGTGTTTTTCCCTTTTGTCGGGCACATGGCTCATTATGCAGGATAAACAAACTACTGCGCTGTAGATAAAAGCTTTTGATGACCCTCCGGCGTCCGTCAAAAATAGAATCGCTGTGTATTCCTGCCGTAGACATGACGGACAGGTGTAAACAACTAGATTAATTTCATTGCGCTCTTATTGTTCTGACAGACGTACCTAAAACGGGCCGTGGACATAACGTACTCTGTGTAAATGAGGCGTAAGGAATAAACTTTCAAGCCTGATTAGGATTTTTTAAATTCAGTTTCCTTTCTGCATCTTTGATTTATTGAAGCTGGTCAAGTTATAGTAGACCGTCTGAATGAAAGGGATTTTTTGATGTTTTTCTTAGTCAGCCAACCGCAGTTTCTAATCCTGGGAGAATTGTTATCTTATTTGTTCATTTCAGGGCAGGGGTCTCCAACCAGTAACTCAAGTACTACCAGGGACCCTTCCCAAGAAGCTCCCAATGTTAACTTAAGGTAAAGTATTGGTTTTATTAAGTAGACCCCTTTGCTGTGACTCATACTTTGCGCATGAATCCTGTGTTTGTGCTACGTGTCAAATAACTTTCCTAAGTCACCACAAAAAAAGGTGACGCTCTAATATTTGGTTGTAGCGCCTTTAGCTTTGATTACAGCACAGTCATTGTGGCGTTGTCTCAATCTTCAGCGTTGCGTTAATTTTTTTTTTTACCAAGATCTTGCATTGATGATGAGAGAGTGTGACCACTGAGCAAAGCCTTCTCCAGCACATTCCAAAGATGAGATCTGGAGTCTGTGGCGGCTGATCCATCTCCTGGCCCCTGAACCACTCTTTCACAATGTGAGCCCGATGAATCCTGGCAATGTCAGGAAGAAGAAATCCATGGATAGGATAACCTGAGGGCTCTACTACGAAGCTGGTTGAACTTAACCTGGATTAGTTCCTCTGACGCGGGTAGATGAACACAAACATGGAGCCTCTGGATAAGTGATACTACAAAGCGCGTTATCAGTTGGTTTAGTTAACCCTGGCTTTCCCTGAGGATATATTCCACAGCACAGTTAAAGTGGATTTTGGGAGGTGGTGGAACTCTAATCTCAAAGACTCTACATTAGGTCGATATATAAAAGGCTGTGTGTATTACATGTAACAGAAGGTGGTTTATATTACTTTTAATTTATGGATTTAAAAAATAAATTTTAAACCATTTCACAGAATAAGAAGTCTTTATATGTACTCTTGTTTGAGATACTCCCAGAAAAAAATAACAGCCAGTCCTACCCGGGAATTTTTTTAATAATCAGATACAATTTAGTGCAATCTGGTGTATTTTAGGCAAAAATATGCTGTTTGAATTAGCCTCATACAGTGATGAGAATCAGAACTGTCAACATTATAATTACTTTCCTAATAAAAAGAAAGAAAGAAGCAACACCGTGTCAGCTCCGCCCCTGTTCTTCCTCTGTCTGTAGCTGCTCATCGCGCTGAGCAGTGAGGAGGAGACACAGGCTCCACACGAGTCTAAAGACTCAACTTTAGCCTGGATTCATGACTCTGTTGTTACTTTTAAACCGCGGACAGATTCAGAGGATCTGACCAGATGAAATACTTTGTGAAAAGGCCGACATTGCGCCGTAAGCGAGCGCTGTAACGTCGCACTGTTTATCGCCTTTTCTCTTCATTATGCTTCCTAAATTAATCTCTAAAACCGAAAATATGAGGCTGATTGATACGAAATAAAAAAGTGGGCTAAAGCTTGGGAAGAGTAGACTCCGTTTATGTCCATAAAGTTGATGATTTCATGATAAATGCTGTTATATTGAGGCACATTATACCCGCACACATGAGGAGCAGACTGAGCTGCTGCTGATCTTATGATTATTTCTCCAGATTCTGAAGAGTGGACTTTTGTCCAGCGCAGCTTCAGCAAATTAATAATAAAACTACCCAACCTAGTATTTATTGCATTTATTTATCTCACAGGCAGACTTTCGCATGTGTACGAAATGACAAAGTGGCAATCATTTTTGGTCACGTGAAGGTGCGGGAACGCCGTTCCCGACCGTTCCTGCCCACTTTAACCCCTGTACAGCACCATGAGTGTGAACCAACAGCGCATAAGGAGGATTTGTTACAATACTCGCACTATTATGTGGACGAGAAATAAGCCTTTTTCATGTCGGCATTCAAATCTGTGTCAGCCACGATGTCGCTACTTTATCAAATCCATGTGCACTCAAATAAAGGACTTATTTTGTCGCTGCTCAAGGTGCTTCCCTCTCTGATCCTCACCCCCCGCTGTGTTCAATGATTCTGTTCAGAAATCATGTTTAGTTTCGCTCCAATTATCCTGCAATCTCAGATTATTTCCTAGCATAAATAATATCTTTACACTTAAAAAGAGAAGAAGCGAAATCACTGATCCCATGTCTTTGTGTCAGTGAAGTTTCCCACTTACATTCCACCCTCAGAGAGAAGCTCCCGTCTGCCCTCTTCTCTCCTCCACTCACAGGATACACCGCAGAGCAGGTGACCTGGAGTCCATCATGTCTGTCAGATAAAGTCATCTCCTGTTGGATGGAGGTGGTGAAGGTCCCGTCTGTGTTGGTGACCATGGTGTGGGGAGGGTCTTGGTGGAGGCTCCATGACAGTTTAGGAGGAGAGTTTGGACAGGGAGTCGGAGCGGAGCAGGTGATCGTCACTGACTCCTTCTCCTTCTGTCGTCCTGAGACATTCACTGAGGGGCTCCAGGGAGAGTCTGCACAGAACAACACAATATCAGTACAAACATGGGTGTACTGGTCAAAAGTTTGGAAACACTTTTCTATCCATCGTCTTTTTTTAAATTTTCAACACTATTTACATTGTGTGATTCATATTAAACTTGAATCAACTCATGAGATTATGTGGGAAACAAAAAAGGGTGAAATAGCTCAAAATATGTTTTATGTTTAAAATTCCCTTTAGTCTAAGCATTTTCTCAATGAGCTTCACATAATAAGGTCGTCTCCTGAAATGGTTTAACAGTTTTAACTGAAAACCATTTCTAGCAGTAATCAAAGCAGAAGAAGCTATTTCACCTTTTTTTTCTTCTTTTATACATATTTTCAACATGTGTTCATTCATAAAGGAACGGCTTCAGTGAGAATCTACAATATAAATGAAATAAAAGAAAGAAACCATACATAGAAAACTTTCACTTTGGTGACTTTCATTACATTCATTTCGAGGGGATGTTCTAGAACAACTATATGAAACTAAATTAAAATGCCAACCCTTCATTATAATTCGACTTTGGTCCAATTTTTTTGTTTACAGAAACTCAAGCCTCTCTGTGTGGCGGAGATTTTTCGTTTTGAATGTGTTTGAATAAAAGTGTCTTACCTTGGACCTTTATATGAGGAGGATCACAAAGAGCAGTCCCCTTAAACTGATAATTCTCTATTCTGAGGTAATACTTGTCAGAATGACTTGAGTTGATATTAGAAAACAGGGTGGTGCAGTTTTTCACACGCAGATCCCCGATCATTGTCATTGGAGAGTTACTGGGACTGTCACTGTTATAAAACACATATATGTCTTCTCCAGGTCTATTTAAAAAGTAGTGAGTCTTGCTCCATATGGCTGTAACAGGTTTAGTCGGGTCAAATTGGTGAAGAAACTCAGGGTCAATAGTGAAAGTGCAGGGGATCTGTAAACAGGACCCGCTCAGAGCCTTCAGGTTTGGCGTAGAGATGATCAGATGACGAGGAAATTGACATGCACCAACAGCACCTGCAAATACAACTATGAATCAGTGACATGAACTTTAAAAAAATAACTAATCAATGAAATATTCTGTGCTATTGGTCAAAAGTGGGAAGAGTTGCAAAACATTAAGAGTAACGTTACTTTAGGCTTAATGTACACACGTTTTAGGAAGCTGGGAAGTCCCCTTGAGATAAAACCTATTTTCTGACGTTAGTAAAAGTATTTTCTCAACCGACAGATGGAAAGTATTTGTTGAAAATATTACCCGAGTTGTGAACGTTGTGCGTAAAAGCTATATCGGTATCAAACAGACAATACAGATGGAAAGATGATATGCGAAAATTCTGATTATTCCAAATCTAAAAATAAACGCCTTTTTTCCAACTCTAAACATGAAGATTTTTCAACTTACAAGGCGAGTTCTCTGTTCTCTGATAGTATAACTTCAACATGTCATAAAAATACTCTTGAAGGTGCTGTGTAATTGTTTTTAAGTGAAATGTTTCTAGCGCAGAGCTTACCTGAACACAGCAGTAGGATCAGAAGAACATGTGCAGCTGCCATGGCAAAACAGTGGCTCCGTCAAACACCCGTTTCAGACTAGTCGTGTAAGACTTCTGCAGCGCTTACTGGCAAAGCAACTTCCTCTTTAAGTCCAGCGCCGGCTTCTGCCTTTCACAACAGGACACTTTGAGAAAATGAGGGGATAAAAGCGGAAGAAATGGCCAAGTGGGGGATGACCATAAAAGGTCAGTTGTAAAAACCAACATGTAGCACCTCTTTAGCACCTCTTTTTCCACATTATGTTACTGTAACTTAATGAGTCAGCTTTAACCCCCACCTTAACAGAGCCAGGGTAACGCCCCATTTGAAAGATAAGACCTGCAAAACTCATCTAAGCTTCTTCCTTGTTTTTGTCATCACATTTTAGTCGTTTTTGTTGCAGCTTTGTCACATTTGCTTTTTTGTGGCATTATTGTCGCGTGTTTGTCAGGTTTTCAATTATTTTTTGTAGCGTTATGGCCACATTTTGTTATTTTTTATGGAGTAATGCAGCGAGGAATTTTTCATATGTAATATAGATAAGGGTCATGTGATTTTACGTGACGTATCGTGCGGCAGTGACAGACTTGACTGACCAGAGCTGCATCATGGCGACCGCTAAGAAAAGGAAGATGGATCTTGAATGTTCCAGGAGAAATGGACAAATGATTTGTTCATTCAGAGGCTGGCAGAGATGAAGAAGACAAATGTCGAGCGCCATTACACCTCGAAACAAATCCGTTTGGATAAAGTGAAGGCTCTTTGTCGGAGTTTGGGTGCCCACAAAGCAGCTTTCACAAGACTGACCCAAACTTGAGTAGCATCATCATCATCACTGCCAGCTGACATCAGACGACAAAGATAAACTGTGACCAAAGTGTGTCAAAAAAATCAACAAAAACGTGATGAAAACACAACCAAAAAGGTCGAAAACGTGACAATCATAACGAGGAAGACGCTTATCAGTTTCGTAGGTCTTTGCTTTCAAATAAGGAGTTATTCTGGCCTATAGGCCGTCAGCTCCAGTCGAGAAGCTTTTAGACTTGGGTAAAGCCGAACTGGAGAAAATGCACTCGGTTAAGGCGGGGGGTAAGAGGTTAATACATTTTTATTTTTTGTCTTTTTCTCTTTGGGCACCATGACTGATGTGTAAAACAATCTACATTTAGGTACATATTGTGACATGTCCAAAGGTTGTCCATGTCGTTCAAACAGTATGAATAAAGTCTCCTTCTCTGTTGATCTCATATTGGACTTTTCATTAAGATTTTGATTTATTATAAATATTTGCTCATCTGGATTAAAATGCTTCCTGAACAAACTGTTGCTATTTTAC
Organism: Neogobius melanostomus; assembly: GCA_007210695.1. Taxonomy (NCBI): domain Eukaryota; kingdom Metazoa; phylum Chordata; class Actinopteri; order Gobiiformes; family Gobiidae; genus Neogobius; species Neogobius melanostomus. Next base: position 50,317 of record VHKM01000227.1, on the reverse strand, counting down.
GGCATCAGTCTCTCACCTCTTTTAGTTCAGGCCATGACATTTTCACTATAATTGACCAAAGAAATCGTACATTTCATAGTGTCATCAAATTTTACACAATTTTGTTTTACAGCCACACACATACACTGTTTTTGAATAGAGTCATGTTTCTTGGTTAATTGTGTGATGTCATAACACAGCAAGAACAATGTAACAAAACATGTAATTGTGAAAAGTGTACAGTGTGAGTTTCTTAGTGGTGACATATCAGGGTTTATCCTCTTTAGCCCCACCTGAACCGAGCACATTTTGTCCCGTTTGGCTTTACCCAAATCTAAAAGCTTCTTGACAAAAAGTGTCAAAATAGCGACAACCAGACAAAAACAAGGATGAAAATGCAACAAAAGAGCGACAAAAACATGACAAAGAATTATGAAAAAGTGAGCAATTTTACATTCATTTTGTCTTTCAAAATTCATACAATTGTGGATGCTCAAAATGGAGTAGGCTGAAGCAATAAGCTTATAAGTGCCCACCCCGTGTTCAACTCAATATACATTTACATAGCATAATAAATTGTAAGTTCTAAATTACATCGACTTTAGGTACAACAGATACAGATTTATAACGATAGAATAACCAGCTTCAGATGTAGCAAAATTTGCATTTAAATGCATAACACAGCATTGTGACACAAAACAAAAATTGTGTTACAAACGCAACAAAAAGAACCAACAAAGAGCAACAGAAAAGTGATAAAAAGAGATGAAAATGTGGCAAAAATGTAATGAAAAATGTAGAAAAAAAGATCCATTTAGATTGTTTTGTAGGTCTTAGCTTAGCTTTAGAAAATGCACTCGGTTAACAGGTTATACAGGCAGAATGCAATTTTGAATGCCCACAATGCTCTATGTTAATGCCACAAATGCAGAAAGATTCACATTTGCAAACATTTCATCAAACAGAGGAAAGAATTGGACCAAATGGGCAACTTTTAAGCCAAAAACAAAGTGGTCAATTTCAGCCAAAACTATAACTGAATATGTTTCAGAGCATAATTCTGGTATTGAACCTGTACAGTCAAAATTGTTCAGAAATGTCATAGTTTTCCAATAAATGTAGATTTTTAATTTAATCAATTAAAGTAGAAGATGACAAGAGAAGAAAAAGGAAATAAAAGAAAAACACAAGCAAAAAAAAACTCACAAATGTACAGTACCAGTGAAAAGTTTGTTTGTGTTTTGTCTTTTCTTTTATTTCTAGACTGTTTACATTTCAGATTCTCACTGGAGGGGTTCGTTTATGAAGGAACACATTATGTTCTCAGTGAGCTTCACGATGTCGTCACCAGAAATAGTTCTGACGTCACAGACTGTTAAACCATTTCAGGGACGATGGAGCTCATTGAGAAAACACCAAGAATAAAGGGTGGTGATTTTTTATTCTAAATGGGATGATGTCTTAGATTCACATGACTTCATAACATTCTGAGAGTTTATAGTTTAATAGTGTGTTAGAAAGAAGGTGAGTGTGATACGTCCTTCGTCTTTTCCAGAGGATGCCGATTATGTGGTGGAATGTCAAGTTTAAAGACAGAGTGATACTGTATTAAAGAGGACATATCATTGACATTTTACTTTATTGAGCTTTTAAGGCGAGATGCGACAGGTGAAAACATTGGCTTTTGATCAGTAATGACGACGTGTAAATATGTCGTTTCTGTGTTCCACATTGTTTTACTGGATACTTTTGTACATCTTTGCTGTGTTTTTACTGCAGAGAGTCCGTACTAGCCATGAAGGACCCAGCTGTTTAGAAGTAAACAAACAGCTAACGTTAGCTTATGAGCTAAAGACATTTGAGGCCTACACATTTTCTTCTTCTGAAACATTGAAGAGGCACCAAGAGCCCCCACATCTGTAGCACAGTGGAGGCGCTACAGGAAACAAACAAGGAGAAGGTGAAAAAAAAACTGTTGCTGCGCAGGAGGAAGAGGAAGGAGGATATGCTGACAGCACAGGGCCGTTTCTCAATTCTCAGAGTGCAAACTCTACTTGTGAACTCCCGGGTATGGACTGTGGGTGCAGACTCGGAAAACAGACTTGAGGAGTTCACGAGTGTGGACTCGGCTTTTTCAGCCTTTGGAACGAGTGAACTCGATGACATCACAGGAAGTAGCTCATGAACATGGGGCTGTGAGCTTTTATAACATTAAACAACCTCATATGAAATTAAAAGGGTGAGACACTGCAGAAAAGTGGAAAGATGTTTTTAAAACATAAATTACAAACTTTTTGCAGTAAACACAAATAAAAATGTTACATTTTAGTCAATTTCACATTATTTATACAATTAGAGCCTACATAAATAAGGCGTTATGTGTAAAGTAATTACAAATATCTATCTGATGTGCAAACTGAAACAATAAGAATAATAAAAAAATAGGTCAAATATTATTTATTTATTTATTTAAAATATGAAACTGTTTTGGAAGTTCCCATATAAAGATTTGTCTGCAGTGCCCCCTTAATAAAACAATGTAAAAATGAAACGCATTTGCCCTCAATAACCTGTCCATGACGATACGACTTTAAATGAATCTATTGCTGATCATTATGAGAAAATGAAAGTATGACCAAGTTGTTTCAACACTTCTGCTCAGAAAACCATCTTGATCAGGGAGGCACTTCTAAAGACTCTTAAACCGGTCACATTTATTTACATGCGTACGATCAGCTGTTGATCAGCTGTAGCGGCTCGGTGTGCGTGGAGGAGGGGCCGCTGCAGGTGATCCACGTGCTCAAACGGGCGGAGCAAGTTCTCATCCGGGGATTTCCAGCGGACTTGCTGAGAAGCGAACTTTTAATTGGAACAGGACTTGGGCCGCGCGTGATGACGTTTCACAAGTCCACGAGCACACAAGTCCGCACAAGTCCACAGATTGAGAAACGGCCCATGTTTGCTTTAGTGTCCCGCACTGGGACATTAAAGCGTAGGTACATAAACTTGCCTTGGTCTAATGTGGGCGTGGTCAGGCATCCACATCATCACTCGCTGTCCAAGTGCTGTTCCAATGTTCAAGTCGCCCAGAGGCATGTAGGCTTGTAGCCTTCACTGCCTTGACCAGCCAAAATCACCCATAATGCACTATGGTCTTAGTGGGGAAAGAATAAAGGTGGTTCTGGCTTATTATGTGACTTGTTAAAGAGTAACTAAACGGGCGTGCCAAAGCCTTTCCTCACCCACAAACAAAAGTCAAAAATTGCCACGAAGGAGGCGGTCTCTGAAGTTTGGGGGTGAGTGTGTGGGCCTTTGCATTGGCACAATCACAGCAGACAGATTACGTGGGAGGGGCTTGGTTATAAACCACAGGTACAGGGGCAGGACAATGGGCAGCACCTGATGACAATGTGTGGAGCTGGTGCGGCTTATGACGTTCTGTGGAGGCCGTGGACACGTCTCCAGCCAATCAGGACATTCTAATTTAGTAGCAGAGTTTACCCTGAAGGGGGCGCAATCCATTCGTTTTCAGGCCAAAGTTAGGATTTGACACATGTATAAGGTCAGGGACCAGTGGACAACACTATGAGACACCCATTGAGACAGTTTATCAGTCAAAAAAATCTTGATTTGGTGTTTAGTTGCTCTTTAAATCACTAAGAATAATAAGAAATAAGAAAAATACATGCTTTGACTTGTTTAATGGCTCTGTAGCCAGGGTTCTTTTTTTCTTTTCTTTTTTTACAAAAAAAAAAAAGCAAGTTTTTGTCAAGATTTGGTCAAATCATTAATTTGAGGTTTTTGTCTTTTTAGTCAATAATAGAAAAACTGAATCGATTATTTGTTTTGTTACTTGACATTTTTATTATCTGATTCAAACATTCAAGCTAATTTCACTGCTTCATGGAGCAGCAGCGGCAAAGGACTTGATTGTTTTGTGGGCATTGAGTTTAATTGATATAAGACACTTTCACATTTTTATTTCGGGAGTCTTTAGTCCCTCTTTAAGAGTTCCATCTCTGTTCTTTATGATTTCATTTTTAGATGGTAAAAGTATAATTACCTCCACCTCTCCAGCGCTTCAGAATCCTTCCTCCCCTGGATGAAAAATAACTTCCTTTTTTACTTTGTGATGTCACTTTTTTTTCCCTCTGAAGTGTGTTTCCATTAGCAGCTCTTATTGGACCATGGCAGGACACTTGCCTTGGACTGGAAAGAAGTGAATTTGAAGGCAGTGCCTTCAACCCCAAGGCAAGGCGAGGTACCTAGGCTTTGGGAAAAGTCAAAGGTATAGGTACCTCGCCTTGCCTTGGTCTAACATGGCCGTGATCAGGCATCCACATCATCACTCGCCGTCCAAGTGCTGTTCCAATGTTCAAGTCGTCCAGAGGCATGTGTCCTGCCTTTCTCAAGGATTCATCAGTGTAGCCTTCGCTGCTTTGCACTTGGTGTTGAAGGCAGTGCCTCCAAACTCACTTCCTTCAAGTCCAAGGTTTTGGTCCGAAAAAGAGCTGCTGATGGATTTTTTTATTATTTTTTTAATTTTTTTAATTTACAGTTATGCATATATTTACATATGTACATTATTTACATTCGTACACATTCCGTCATTTCAGTTTTTCCACACATTACTTGAGGCATCGTCCAATATGGTTATTATAGGTGAGAGTTGGCATCACATCTTTAAGCACCAGACAAACCATTTTCACATCAAAACACTTTAACAGTAGCCTGGCCTTAGCCATCTGTAAACTCCGGTCAATTATATTTTCCCTGCATGTACGTCTGGGATTGATCTCAGTGGCTGCGTTTCATTGGTTGAGTTTCAACCTACCACTCGGCGAGCGGGGGAGGCGGGTGTTGTCGGTGACGTCAAGCATTTGCGCCGCATTTGCTGGTTGTAGTTCGGCAATGGCGGCGGATACGAACGTAAAGGAAGTTCTTCAATCCGTTCTGGCTCAGCTCCCAAATATCCAGAAATGATATCTGAAGCCTTGGAATACGCAAGGAATGCTCCGAAGAGTTTTGATAGCTTGCTTCACTCAACACGGGCGCACTACATACGTCACGACCACACGCTAGCGAAAATCAGATCCAATCGTTTCAAAGGAGTTCACCCCTCCCACCTGTTAACGGAGCTCAATTGAGAAAGTCCAGACCCTCTGTACGAAACGAAATGAGTACGAGGGGATGGTAAAACCAGGCTACTTTAACAGTATTATTATTATTATTATTATTAATTTATTTTTTTATTCTCCTTTCTCCGTTTTATAGACTATTTAGCTAGTATTGGTGTATGGAGAATAGATGTCACCAGCTACAGACATGGCGGATCTAAATGGTAACAATGAATTTTCCCAACTCTATAAAGACTAAAAGCAGGCAAAGGGCAAACAAAACACAAGCAAAAAGACAAAGAAACAGAATCAAAGAAAAACAAAACAAAACAACAACAACAAAAAATAAAAAATAAGACAGCATATTTAAGATATCAGTTCTTCATAGATGTTATTTAGATGTATTGCTTTTTTGTTTGTTATGTATTTGGTAACGTCCATGTGATTTTTAACCTCAATTAGAAGTACTTTGAATATGGGTTTGGACTGTGTAAATTTAGCCTTGTGTATGTGGTATTTCCCCAATAAGTTAATTATTGTTTCTATCTTTTTATTTTGGTGCGTAAAGTAAGTTATTATGTTCTCCAACTTAAAGCAGATTCTAATTCCCAGTTTTTGGGCTAAGTAAGTTTCTGTGTTTTCTGTGTCCAAAACTTAGAGCTTGATGAACAGGGAAAAAAGAGGTGGGTGACATTTTCGGTGAGTGTCTGACAAAAGCTGCAATTTGAATCTTTATCCGTAAACTTTGAAATGAGCTCGTTTGTTGGATAATATCTTTGTAGTATTTTGTAATGTACTTCTCTTATTTTGTTAATAATGCAGAACTGAAAGGGCAGATTCCATGCTTTGGAAAAACGCAATTATAAAAGAAACAATGTCTCTGCTTTGAAAATAAATGATCAACTCAATTCAAATGTTGAAGATATTTCCAAATACGTGTATACGTTTTACAGTAACATATATAAATGTGAACAATTCATATCACTAGTTGAAAACAACGTACCGAAAATCTCAGAGCAATTTAATCAAGATTGTGAAAAGCAGATAGCGAGAATAGAAATGGCTGAAGCAATAAAACAATGAAAAAAGTGACGGGCTTACATTGGAATTTTACTTACACTTTTGGAACTTGATAGAAAAGCCTCTCTTTGAAGTTTTTAATTGTTGCATCGAACATGAAGAAATGTCAACTAGCATGAAACAGGGCACGATTTGCCTCATCCCAAAACCAGGCAAAGATCCGATGTATATTGAAAATTGGAGACCGATAACACTATTGAATATAGATTATAAAATATTAGCTCACATATTTGCAAATAGACTGAAGAAAGGATTAAATGAAATTATTAATGAAACTCAAACGGGTTTTATGGCCAAGAGACACATAAGTTCCAATGTAAGGCTGATCCTAGACCTTATTGACTACTCTGAATATATTTATACAGACTCTCTTCTTCTTGATTTTTACAAAGCTTTTGATACGGTTGAACATTACTTTCTTTTTAAAGCCCTGGAATGCTTTGATTTTGGCCCCAACTTTATTTCAGCTATTAATATGTTTTATAAAATATTGACAGTTGCGTTATGCTGTATCCAAACACGACCCCAAGGTTCCCTGTCCTCCGATCAGTTAGACAAGGGTGTCCCTAGCGCCATTTCTCCTCTTGCTGTCTGTTGAATTATTGTCTCTATATATCCGGAGTAGTTCTGCCATTGAAGGTATCCGAATTTTTGATCGTGAAATAAGAATTACACAATTAGCTGACGATACAGTTTTATTCTTGAAAGATAAGGAGCATGTGAACTCTGCTATATCACTGGTTAGCCATTTTTCAGAAGCCTCTGGTTTAACTTTAAATACAACTAAATGTGAAATATTATGTTTATATAAAACTGTAGACCTGTCAATCTGTAATATATCTGTGAAAAATAATGTTAAATACCTCGGTGTTCACATATGTACAGACTTTGAGGAAAGGCAACAACAAAACTTTAAACCTAAGCTGAAGAAAACTCAACAAATTCTGAACATGTGGCTACAAAGAGACATACTATCAATATACGGTCGAGTCTTGTTGACCAAAGCAGAGGGCATCTCCAGACTTGTATACCCAGCTCTCTCTCTATGTGTGGGGGACTCTACAATCAAGGAAGTAAACAAACTATTTTTCAACTTTATTTGGAAAAATAAACGGCATTATTTGTAAAGGAACTTGCTCATCGGACCTAAGGACGCAGGAGGAATCGAAATGTTGGACTTCAGTGACTTAAATCAAACATTTAAAGTGAAATGGCTACAAGAATGCATCAAAAGACCCTTATCCATATGGCATTTCATCCCAAATAATATATACAGTAAAGTGGGAGGGCTACAGTTTTTATTGAAGTGCAACTATAGTGTTCCAAAACTTCCATTGAAATTATCAAACTTTTATAAACAAGCTTTAGACTCGTGGAAATTATGCTACAAACATAATCTTTCCCCACATAAGTGTACCTTGTGGAATAATCAATGTATTCTAAACAGCAACCGATCTTTATTTTTTCAGACCTGGATGAACAGGAACATAATCTATGTAAAAGATTTGGTGGACAACGACGGTGAAATGATAAAGTACGAGGTTTTCATAAATAAACATCAATTTCCTATAACCTACAAAGAATATCACTCAGTCACTAGGAGTATCCCAAATGGGCTTCGTTTTTTAATGAAAGATCATTTAGGAGCACAATTTCCAAGCGAAGACAAACTTTTGTATAAATGGTATAGAACTGCATAGCTGGAAATGTAATAACAAACATATCAGAATGTCTTTTCAGAATTCCAAAATTATACAACCTAAATGTAAATACTTTTGGAACTCTATTTTTGACCAAATTAGTTGGAAAAAAAAGAGCTGCTGATGGAACACACTTCAGAGGCAAAGGAAGTGACATCGCGAGATAAATAAAGGAAGTGCTGAAGAGAGGGAATTCTGAAGAGCTGGGGGGTGAAAGTATTTTTTACCAACTAAAAATAAATAGATAAAAAGCAGTCGGAGATGATGAAACCTACAGTGGGAGTAAAATGTAAGTGAACGCTTTGGAATTTCTCACATTTCTGCCTCAATTGGTCATAAAATGTGATCTGACCTTCATCAAAATCATAAGAATGATTAAACAGTATTTGCTTGAACTAATACCACCCAAACATTTACATTTGATCATACGTTTATTGGCCATAACATGTAAACATTCACAGGAGAGGGAGGAATAAGTAAGTGAACCCAGGAATCTCACAGTTTTGTAAAGAGGAATGGTCCAAGATTCATCCTGATCGTTGTGAGCGTCTAATTTACAACAGAAAAGCAGTTATTGCTGCAAAAGAAGGGTCAGCCAGCTATTTAATAATAGGGTTCACTTACTTATTACACGCTGTTGTGAATGTCTGCAAAATATCTTGAAGTAATTTTCTATTGATGATAGCACGTTGTCCAGGCCCTGAGGAAACAAAACAGTGAGGATAGGGTTTTGATGTTGATTTACTGTTCCATTTTTCCTCCACACATGATGTTGTGTGTTCCTCCCAAACTGTTCAACTTTGGTTTGCAAAAGAGCACTTGGATGCTCCACAGCACTACTGGCAAAATATACTGTGGACTGTTGGACCCAAAGTTGAATTGTTTGGGTGCCACACACTTGTATAGCAGTCACAGCCACAGGTGCCTCCCAACCACTGACGCTGGGGAGAACTAAAATCTACCAGAACTAAAGACAGCGGGCACCAATTTGAATGAGCCTAGACTCACGGCCCATAGCTTTTAGGATTGATTTTAAGATTTTACATGCATTAAAAGCCCTTCACAGTCTTGTAGAACAGTTCCCACGGCGCCTGCAAAAAATGGCTCACTCAGTTTACACAGTTGGGGGGAAGTTTGTCACCCACGTTGTTATTTCTCAGAATCTAATGTGCATGTGTGGTTTATGTGGAAAACAGAAGTTCATCCAACTTTAGCTCAGAAATCGACAGCTCATATGTTGAAGTCAACTTGTCCGAGCATCCAGCATTATTGTTTTTCTTTTGTCATTTCAAAGCAATGGCAGCTGCATGTGAATACGGCAACACATTTCCTCACTTTACTGCTGTGTTCAGGTAGGCTCTGCTTTTCTTCATTTGCATATCTATGAAAATTCTTAATGCTAACCAATAATGCAGAATATTTGATTGTTTAGTTATTGTAATGTCTTTGTAGCTGATTCATAGTTGTATTTGCAGGTGCTGTTGGTGCATGTCCATATTCTCGTGCTCTGATCGTCTCTACGCCAAACCTGGAGGCTCTGAGCGGGTCCTGTTTACAGATCCCCTGCACTTTCACTATTGACCCTAAGATTCGTCACCAATTTGACCCGACTGAACCTGTTAAAGCCATATGGAGCAAGACTCAGCCCTTTTTAGATAGACCCGGAGAAGACATATATGGGAACTTCCAAAACAGTTTCATATTTTAAAGCAACCCCCAAACAAATTATTAAATAATAGTTGACCTTTTTTTAAATTATTATTATTGTTTCAGTTTGCACATCAGATAGATATTTGTAATTACTTTACACATAACGCCTTATTTATGTAGGCTGTAATTGTATAAATAATGTGAAATTGACTAAAATGTAAATTTTTATTTGTGTTTACTGCAAAAAGTTTGTAATTTATGGTTTTAAAACATCTTTCCACTTCCTGCAGTGTCTCACCCTTTTAATTTCATATGAGGTTGTTTAATGTTCATGAGCTACTTCCTGTGATGTCATCGAGTTCACTCGTTCCAAACGCTGAAAAAGCCGAGTCCACACTCGTGAACTCCTCAAGTCCGTTCTCCAAGTCTGCACCCACAGTCCATACCCAGGAGTTCAGTATGGAGTCTGCACTCTGAGAATTGAGAAACGGCCCTGGGCTGTCAGCATCTCCTCCTTCCTATTCCTCCTGCGCAGCAACAGTTTTTTTTTTTACCATCTTGTTTGTTTCCTGTAGCGCCTCCACTGTGCTACAGGTGTGGGGCTCTTGGTGCCTCTTCAATGTTTCAGAGGAAGAAAATTTGTAGACCTCCAATATCTTTAGCTCATAAGCTAACGTTAGCTGTTTGTACGGACTCTCTGCAGTAAAAACACAGCAAAGATGTACAAAAGTATCCAGTAAGACAATGTGGAACACAGAAACGACATATGCAGTTCACAGAAAAAGGCACATAAAAAACACCGCTCTAACAAGAGAGCGGGAGCTGCCTCTTGTTTACACGTTACCATTACCAAAGCCAATGTTTTCACCTGTCGTGTCTCACCTTAAAAGCTCAATAAAGTAAAATGTCAATGATATGTCCTCTTTAATACAGTATCTTTAAACTTGACATTCCACCACATAATCGGCATCCTCTGGAAAAGACGAAAGACGTATCACACTCACCTTCTTTCTAACACAAACCCTGATATGTCATCACTAAGAAACTCATGTGTGATAAACAAAAACCTTCAAATATGAATAAAAAAAAATGCACTATACACATTACACAATTACATGTTTTGTTACATTGTTCTTGCTGTGTTATGACATCACACAATTAACCAAGAAATATGACTCTATTCAAAAACAGTGTATGTGTTGCTGTAAAACAAAATTGTGTAAAATTGGTGTTTTTAACACTATGACGACACTATGAAATGTACGATTTCTTTGGTCAATTATAGTGAAAATGTCATGGCCTGAACTAAAAGAGGTGAGAGACTGATGCCGTAAAATAGCAACAGTTTGTTCAGGAAGCATTTTAATCCAGATGAGCAAATATTTATAATAAATCAAAATCAAATGAAAAGTCCAATATGAGATCAACAGAGAAGGAGACTTTATTCATATGTTTGAACGACATGGACAACCTTTGGACATGTCACAATATGTACCTAAATGTAGATTGTTTTACACATCAGTCATGGTGCCCAAAGAGAAAAAGACAACAAATAAAGAATTAACCTCTTACCCCCCGCCTTAACCGAGTGCATTTTCTCCAGTTCGGCTTTACCCAAGTCTAAAAGCTTCTCGACTGGAGCTGACGGCCTATAGGCCAGAATAACTCCTTATTTGAAAGCAAAGACCTACGAAACTGATAAGCGTCTTCCTCGTTATGATTGTCACGTTCTCGACCTTTTTGGTTGTGTTTTCATCACGTTTTTTGATTTTTTTGACACACTTTGTCACAGTTTATCTTTGTCGTCTGATGTCAGCTGGCAGTGATGATGATGATGCTACTCAAGTTTGGGTCAGTCTTGTGAAAGCTGCTTTGTGGGCACCCAACTCCGACAAAGACCTTCACTTTATCCAAAGGATTTGTTTCGAGGTGTAATGGCGCTCGACATTTGTCTTCTTCATCTCTGCCAGCCTCTGAATGAAGAAATCATTTGTCCATTTCTCCTGGAACATTCAAGATCCACTTCCTTTTCTTAGCGGTCGCCATGATGCAGCTCTGGTCAATCAAGTCTGTCACTGCTGCACGATACGTCACGTAGAATCACATGACCCTTATCTATATTACATATGAATAATTCCTTTGGGGGGTGCCTGGTCAAATGGCCTTGCTGCATTACTCCATAAAAATAACAAATGTGGCCATAACGCTACAAAAAATAATTGAAAAACCTGACAAAAACAGACAATAATGCCACAAAAAAGCAAATTGACAAAAGCTGCAACAAAAACGACTAAAATGTGATGACAAAACAAGGAAGAAGCTTAGATGAGTTTTGCAGCTGACTCATTAAGTTACAGTAACATAATGTGGGAAAAGAGGTGCTACATGTTGGTTTTTACAACTGGCCTCTCCCCATTTCTTCCGCTTTTATCCCCCTCATTTTCTCAAAGTGTCCTGTTGTGAAAGGCAGAAGCCGGCGCTGGACTTAAAGAGGAAGTTGCTTTGCCAGTAAGCGCTGCAGAAGTCTTACACGACTAGTCTGAAACGGGTGTTTGACGGAGCCACTGTTTTGCCATGGCAGCTGCACATGTTCTTCTGATCCTACTGCTGTGTTCAGGTAAGCTCTGCGCTAGAAACATTTCACTTAAAACCAATTACACAGCACCTTCAAGAGTATTTTTATGACATGTTGAAGTTATACTATCAGAGAACAGAGAACTCTCCTTGTAAGTTGAAAAATCTTCATGTTTAGAGTTGGAAAAAAAGGTGTTTATTTTTAGATTTGGAATAATCAGAATTATGCATATCATCTTTCCATCTGTATTGTCTGTCTGATACCGATTTAGCTTTTACGCACAACGTTCACAACTCGGGTAATATTTTCAACAAATACTTTGCATCTGTCGGTTGAGAAAATACTTTTACTAACGTCAGAAAATAGGTTTTATCTCAAGGGGACTTCCCAGCTTCCTAAAACGTGTGTACATTAAGCTTAAAGTAACGTTACTCTTAATGTTTTGCAACTCTTCCCACTTTTGACAATAGCACAGAATATTTCATTGATTAGTTATTTTTTTAAAGTTCATGTCACTGATTCATAGTTGTATTTGCAGGTGCTGTTGGTGCATGTCCATATTCTCTGTTCTGATCATCTCTACGCCAAACCTGGAGGCTCTGAGCGGGTCCTGTTTACAGATCCCCTGCACTTTCACTATTGACCCTAGGTTTCGTGACCAATTTGACCCGACTAAACCTGTTAAAGCCATATGGAGCAAGACTCTGCCCTTTTTAGATAGACCTGGAAAGACATATATGTGTTGTATAACAGTGACAGGCCCAGTAACTCTCCAATGACAATGATCGGGGATCTGCGTGGGAAAAACTGCACCACCCTGTTTTCTAATATCAACTCAAGTCATTCTGACAGTATTACCTCAGAATAGAGAATTATCAGTTAAGGTGACTGTGTTTGTGATCTCCTCATATAAAGGTCCAAGGTAAGACACTTTTCTTTTGTATCATTCTTTTTTTTTAAACTTAATATCTAAACAGTAGCAAATATTTCAAAGCCAATACTGTGTGCCTCTATAGCTTCTGTGTTATACGTGTTTTTTATGCAGTTACAGGAAGAACTACTGTGCGGCCAAACATCCAACGACACAAAACAAACAAAAATAGCTTTACTTTAGACTTTGTGTTAAACAAAAAGCAAAAAAAAGGCAAACTAATTTCAGATAAAATTGTGTTCACGCATAAACTTTATTCTTTATCGCTCTAATGTCTTACTTCCTCATTAGTCAGACTTCAGTGTTTCTGCAGTTCCTTGGTCATCCAAACAGTAATATGTCTTTACAAATATTTGTTCAGCAAAGAGTTTGGGGTCACTAAAAATTAGAGACAGACAAGCACAGTTTTTTCAATCAGGATAACATTAAATTAATCAGAAATAAAGTCTAGACATTGTTAAGTTTTTCGGCAAAGGATCTGGGCACTATTTTGGAGGATCTGGAAAAGATTAAAGATGATATAATGGTGTTAAATGAGAGTCTTCCAGTAATTTTTGCTGTCCCGAATCCATCACATCAATCCAAAAGTGTTCCTGAAAATGTATAAAAACACAAAAAACAAAACGCACATTTCATTTCTTAAGATTTGGAAGCACTTCATCAAACAGAGGAAAGAGAATTGGACAAAATGGGCAATTTTTCAACAAAATAAATCAATTTCAGCCAAAACTTCAACTGAATATGTTTTAGACCAGGAGTGTCCACATGTTTTCATCCAGGGCCGCATATGTAAGTGTAGCCGGTGTAGAGGGCCACAGATCAGCCGTCAATGTGCTGAAAACGAATGTGTTTAGTGGAGTTTTAACATGTGTCCCACCCCTGTTTTAGACCATCATTTTGGTATTATCGATGAACTTATACAGTAAGAACAATGTCATCATTTTCCAATAGATTTTGATTTAATCCCAGTTTGAATCCAATTTAATGCCTTTTAATGACATATAAGGCCTTGATTTTGGCACAATACAGTTAATGAATTTTAATGCTTTTAAATGCCCCACAGAAACCCTGTAAAGGTGCATTGTGTTAGATAATCGTGTTAAAGGATAACTGATGATTAGAAAACCCTTGTGCCGTTATGGAGCATCTCAAAATGAAAAGGAAACTTTCTCCTGAACTTTCTTGTTCTGAGAAACAAAGGCTATTCCTACAAGATTTCATGGAAAATATTTGAACGGTAGTGTTGTAGTGTGCCGTTTATCTGAATGTTAGTGACTGGTGGGGTATTATTTGTTAACATTACACATTTTAATTCACTATTAAACAACTATATCATTGTTTAGGGAGCGTGGTGTGCCCCCTGACAGATTTAAAGACACTGGGCCCGATCTTCTGCCAGGGCTGTCGCAAGGACTGTCTTGGTGCAAGTGAGGCTTTGATCTCACACAAATACAGTAGTATTTGCAGTAGTGATAGGCCAGCGCGCTGGGAGGAAGTGGGCCAGAGCGTGGTTTCTCAATACAAGCAGCTGATATGAGCCGCTGCATTTGTTACACTAAAAAAGTGAGAAGGAACGTGTGTCAGTGCCACTGTGCAGTGTTTACCTCCTGCTGAAAGAAGAGAGCATCAGCGGTGGTCGTCGTAATAAGTCTCGTGTTTCCTTTTTGCATCCCTGCTCCACGTAAACAGCTCAGTCCAAATTTAGAAGTGCATTTCACAAACAGGGCACAGAGCAACTTTCATTCAGTCAGCCCCTCCAAGAATCCTGCAGCTGTAGCAACTGTTCCAATAAGCTACAATTTCCTTCAACTACTGCATAACTCTGCAACTTCTCTGCAGCCAATGTGACAGTTTCTGATCAATTAAATCCTTTGTATTTGGAAAATGTGCATTCAAGTGCTGCTGTCTCTCTCTCCCCGCCCGCCTCACGCTCATCTCTGATCTGACTTTGCAGTGAGCGGCCTGTGGTCCTTACACTCTCTGCTAAACTGGACCCTATTTGGCAATAGGATTTTATCTGACAATTAACCCCTGTGTCCTGTGGGGCATTTCCTGCCACTTTTTGCCATGTTTTGCTCTTAATTTGGCAATAACTTTTTCCATATTTGAGATATTTGAATAATTTTTTTTTGTAATTATTTTGACAAACATTATCAAAGTTATTTTTTCAATTTTACATTGGTCATTGGTGGAGCCTGTACAAATTTACTACCCTAAACTCATGTTAGCGCTTTTTGTGCCACTTTTGTGACGGCTGTTAAAATATTGTAGATGAACATTTTTCAAACTTTTTTCACGTAATTATGTTAATCCACTTCTGTTCTGCACAAAACTACCAAAGTTTGAAAAAATATCTATATATTTTACTATTTTATGGCCAATTAAAAAAATGACAAAAAGAATTAATTTTCATTTTACATGTAAAAAGTGAGTTTGGGCGGAATTTGGATTTACTTTTTAAAACACCCTTGGGTATGTCAAAGATCAGTAACAACTTTGATTTTTATACTTATTTTGTTTTTATGTAAAATTGAACTTTCACATTTTCTCCCTAATCTTACGTTAGTGGCTTTTTCATCGCTTTTTGGTTATTTGTAGTTTCTTCTGATCAGAGGAGGTAAAATGGATTTTTATGGTTCAAACTAAATTTTGAGCATTTACTCTGAAAATGCATTTTCAAATATGTTTGTAAACACAAACACCTGACAACTACCCCACCATGGAAAACCACCCCAACTCACAAACCCTCCAACACCCCCCAGCACCTCCCCACAGACCTCCCCCATATGTATAAGCATATCCCCCATGAGCCTCATAACTCCACAGAAACAGCCTCACTGTGATATTAGGTTTTTCCCAGGGTAAAAGGCTCAAAATTCAGTTTGAATTGTAAAAATCACAAATGTTCCAACTCTGATCAGAAGAAACAACAACAACAAAAGATTTTAAAGTGTGACGGCAGAGCGATGAAAAAGTGAGTTCATAATGGGAGTCAATGGGGCACGAAATGCCATTAACGTGAGATTAGGGAGAAAATGTGAAAACTCAACTTTACATAAAAATTCAAAAACTGTCAAAATCAAAGTTGACTTTGACATACCAAAGGGTGTTTTAAAAAGTAAATCTAAATTCTGCGCAAAACTTTTTATAATAGAAAATGAGCCATTTTGTGTGATAATTTTTTGGTCATTTTTAAAATTGGCTATAAAATAGTCAAGCTTTGGTGAAAATATTCATCTACAATATTTTTACAGCCGTCAAAAAAGTGGCGTAAAAAGCCGCTAACATGAGACTAGGGTAGTGTTTCTTAACAGAACACAAGAGGGTGTGTTTGATAACAGCTGCCGGTCTGCTGCCACAGCTGAGCGGAGGCACAGCTATATTTATTTAAGTTTGTTGTTTTACTGCTGCATCGCTCGAATTTATATTTCCTGGATTGTGTTGTGTCATTGAAGAAACACAAAACTGCAGTTTTAAATTCTACTGTAAGACATCACCAGACCAGTTCTGAGCAGTTCTGTGTTCAAAGTGTGAACATCATAAGATCTCACAATGAAGAAATAGATAACTGTATTTGCACGGCTCTTTAAGGTGAACGGTTCGAACCTAAAACTAAAAGTGTTTTTGTCTAAAAGACTAAAACTAAAAGGGCTGCCACAAACAACATCTACTTAATCTCAGTATGAACAGTTGTACCTTAACTGAACGCTTAAACGCTCCAGGATCAGTCATTGAACTGGAGGCCCACATTGTGTTTGCTGCAACTTTACTGAAAGGTTTGGCTCAATAATCAAATCAATATTTCATTTCAGTTTTTTACCTGGGGGCACAAATGTCTTGTTTATGAAATATGTAGGAAGGTTCTTCATACACGACTTTTGAACAGTCCAGTCCTGTCTGTGTTGTTCTGTGCAGACTCTCCCTGGAGCCCCTCAGTGCAGGTCTCAGGACGACAGAAGGAGGAGGAGTCAGTGACGATCACCTGCTCCGCTCCGACTCCCTGTCCAGACTCTCCTCCTAAACTGTCATGGAGCCTCCACCAAGACCCTCCCCACACCATGGTCACCAACACAGACGGGACCTTCACCACCTCCATCCAACAGGAGATGACTTTATCTGACAGACATGATGGACTCCAGGTCAACTGCTCTGCGGTGTATCCTGTGAGTGGAGGAGAGAAGAGGGCAGACGGGAGCTTCTCTCTGACCGTGGAATGTAAGTGGAAAACTTTACTGACAAAGGATTTCTTATTTTAGTCCTTGCCCTCAGATTGAACATACAGAACCTGTCCAAAGTTTGGAAACACTTTTTATGTATTAGTTTTTCTTTTTTTCTATTTACATTGTGTGATTCTCATGAAGACATTAAACAATCATATACACACATACTCATGAGATTATGTGGGAAACAAAGAAGGTTGAAATAGCTCATATTTTAAATTCCCTTTATTCTTGGCATTTGCTTAATGAGCTTCATAAGGTCGTCATCTGAAATGGTTAAAGGGATACTTCGGGATTTTTGACATAGGGCCTCATTTCCTAGTTATCCAGAATGTTGTTGATGTCTGGAGATATTTTTTTCTTAAATTCATGCAGTTCTTATATTTGAAGAGTCTAGTTGCGCTAGGCTAGAGCAAGGCTAAAGCATTTCTATGGTAAAGTCTAGCCTGCATTAAAAACAGTCTGACTCACTCCACAGTGCACCTGAGGTAAATCACTTATAACGCCAGACTAATGATATAAATGTCTGTGTCGATAGAATAATTTTAACCATTTTGCATTTAAAATAACTTATATTTGAGCAGCATCAGCTTCGTGGCTGTAAGCTAACGCAGCGGCGGAGTGATCTGCGAGAAAATAGTTCCTCAAAATGCGGTAATTCATGTGATACAAGGTCAGTTATATTTCCAAAATTATTCTATTAACACAGACATTTATATGGTTAGTCTGGTGTTATAAGTGATTTACCTCAGGTGCACTGTGGAGTGGGTCAGACTGTTTTTAATGCAGGCTAGCGGTTACCATAGAAATGCTTTAGCCTTGCTCTAGGCTAGCGCAACTAGACTCTTCAAATATAAGAACTGCATGAATTTAAGAAAAAAATATCTCCAGACATCAACAACACTCTGGATAACTACAGTCAATGCCATTTTGTTTTGTCGTCCTCATTCCCGCTTTCCGTGTGTCACGCAGTTGCGTGAAATATAATACATCTTATCGCCACAAGGTGGCAGGTGAAGTCCACTTCAGCTCTGCCGGCGCCGTAAACTGAGCTATAAAACTGCTTGTAAACTTTGCCTGGTCAGTGTGAGTATGCTGGCGTAATGGTGAGTGCAACAGACTGGCACGCTGTAGACCGGGGTTCGACTCCCGTCTGAGGCACTTTTGCTCCGTGCCTTTTTGTTTCTTTTCTTTTTTTTTTTTTTTACATTTTTATTGTTTCATATACTGTATGTATTCATGTAAATATCTTGTATAATTTGTGACAAAATAAATATCCTTGCATTGATTTCATATTCCTTTTTTAAACACTGCTATTTTGGTTGTGTAACAATATCACTGTTAATAATATAGTTGTCAATGACAATCGACTGAACAGGTAAGGTTTTGTAAATGAAATCAAACATCTCTGTCCAATTAATCCCACAATTAACAGTGGTGTGAAAGTATGCCCGCACTGTCTGCTACTGCTGTATTCAAACGCACTCACTGGCTGCATCACGTTATGAATGGGCACTAATCCCAGTTTATGTATGTTATGTTGTCTAATCGCCCCAAAAATGTAATTTTTTGTGAGCACCCCCAATGTTGTGCTTTATTTTCATAATCTTTATTCAGTGAACACCAGTTTATAACCTAAAATAAAATATGACTACCCTGTGGCTTAATAGCTCAGTCATAACGCACAAGTTTCTGGTGCAGAATGAGCAGGGTTCAACTCCCACCTGAACCAAACATATACTCCAGTGTTGAAAGCTTCTACTAAATTATTAATAAATGATTACATTTTTTTGACATTTACATTTTTTTTACAATACTTAGTAACCCGTGAGTATTTTTATTTTTTTTAAGTTTACATGTTTATCAAGCTCCACGTGTACCGGTCTCCGCAACACTCACCTCAGTGATAGGCTATTAAAAATGTCTTGTCCTAAATAAAGGACGCACAGGCTCCTTTCACTTTATGACAGATAGCAAAGAAATTGCAACCAGATCAAATGTCGGCGCGGTTCATGCTAAACGCCCCACCAACACCTCTTAACTCCCACCTGAACCGAGCCCATTTTCTATACTGAAAATGTCAAAGTAATCAAACACCGCCTCTGTGGCGAAACGGGATTATGAATGACTCTCACATCAGCGACCGGGGTACGAATCCCGCTCAGGCCAAACTCTTAAACTTTTATGTTTTTATTTTATGTTTAAACGTGTTAGTATTGAATGCTATTTCTAAGTAATAGAATACCAAGAAGTTTAACTATTTTACTCTGATAAAAATCAAAAGTATTTCAACAAAATGTATATTTTATTGATTTTAAACAATATTGTACTGCATAACTGCTGTATTTGCCAAAATTTGCCCACACTGAACATTTATTTGTTTGTTCTAAATCTAATAGTTCCTATATTAAGGTAAATAATAAAAGGCCATAGTTCAGTGGAATACAATGTAATCCATAGGTACAAAAGCAACAGCTGCACATGTACGGCCTGCACACTTTATTGAATTGCGAACATGGCAGTAATGATTTTGCATGGGTCGCGCCACGTGCTGCCATACGCTTTTAGATTTGGGTGAAGCTGAACTGGAGAAAATGCCCTCAGTTAAGGTGGGGTTAGGAGGTTAATTTATGTCATTAGACCTACTGCATGACCCCCTCCCCCAGAGGTGTGAAAACGCAGGGTCTATTCATTTGTAAATAGGCCTGAGAAATCAGGGCGGCGGGTGGAGCGTAGATGTCTCCTTTAAACACACTCAACTTACGTGTAAAGTAGTGAAAAGGAGTAATGACATACTGTAGTAGTGATAAAAAAAAACGTACTATACTGAATAAGGGCATAATAGATGTAATAATAGATATTGGATATATATATGAACCAGGTATGCATAATAAAGGACTAATTTCACTTTATTTAAAAGGTCAGTTTACTATATAAACATATAAACATATACACAAGACAAACATTTTTTGGCTTCTTTAGCTCAGGGGCTGGCTGCTGCTTCTCCATGATGTCTAGCACAATCTTCTCAATGGCGTGTTGAGTGAGAGATGAGGCGACTGAAAGAGCGGGGGGATTCACAGTGGCAGGCGGCATGGTGACAGGCACCGTTGTGCTACCTGCTGTGAGAGACTGCCACAGTGTCTGTGTTTCCTCAAGTTTTTCCGGACTGGTGTTCAGTGATGAGGATGTGTTTAGTTGTTTGCAGGTGTGTTTGATGTATTGTGATATGTCTAATCTGGTGGTTGGGTGCAGCAGGCTGTTGGGATCAGAGCTGGAGTTGTGGACAAGTGTGGCATACTCCTGATCCACAATTTTCAGCATGTCCTTCTGTCCGCGGTGTTTATTGAGACGACCATCAATAACTGCCTTCATGGGAGCAGGCCAGCGCTTGTGGTCCAACACAAAAACCCTCCTCCTGTCTTCACTGGTCCGGTACGGGCTGCGGATGGAGAAGGCTTGATGGGCAGCGGGAGCAGCAGAGGTGTGGGCTCTAGGCACAAAGAGAAATAGAATACGAATGTCATCTATTTTATATTTGATTAAACTATACATTGTTTTGACATAGCTAGTGGGCTGTTACCTAACTTGGATGTGGAGCCTGGTTTTGCGTCAGTGTCTACAGAGGAAGCCAGAGCAGCAGCGGCTGTGGGAGCTGTCGCAGCAGTAGTAGTACATGGCACAGGATTAAGAGAAGAGAAGCTGAAGAGCCTGGTGAGAGCAGTTCCACTCGCTGAGCTCCTGCTCAGTGGGAAGCAGCGGAGGAGGTGGCCTATTGACTGCAGCTGTGGGCTGGACTGGACGCTGGATGGCTGGACGGGCTAAATGATGAAAAAAAAAAAAAAGCTTTATTCAATTTATACTCGTCTGAGCACTTATACCATTTTCCCACTCCTCCACCTTATAGATAAGGCCACACATGAACAACAGCAGAAAGCAATGTGTCTCTTGCAATAATCTACTTCATGTTTAACTTGGGTTTGTTATTAAATGTGTCATTAATTATATCAATAATATGGTGCTTTGTTTGTGCACAGCACAGCTTTGGTTGTGAAGCACTTTAGAAATAAATCTGATTGATTGATTGATGTACTGTAATCGTTGAGGGGAAACCTGAAATGACATTCTCACTTTGCTGTCTTTCTTCATTGGAAGGCTCTGAGTCAGGCTGAATGAGCGCTGTAGGAGGAGTATCAGAAGGGGAAAGAGTTTCTGGGAGTAAACATTAAAAAATTAAATACAGAAGGTGCATCGTGGTATGTAAGAAATGTATCACAAAAACAGACCTGGACTGAGGTGTTTCTGGCCTCAGGAAGCAGAAACTTAAGCTCTTGTGGAAGAGGCAGAGGGGACTTCAGAGGCACCGCAGCTGGAACAGCTGGAGAGAGGAGAGAGGTTAAAGTATCCACTGTAAAGGCTGAGCTGTAGTTATACACTGAGTTATTGTAAAGTGTTTTGGGTGGACCATCTCCTGATTCCTCCAGGGCAATGGGCACGGACTAAGCAGCTATAGAGAAGAAACTGCAATTAGTTTTTATTTTTGTTAAATCATTTACAGTTTAACCAAATGTTAGTAAAATGAACACACAGCATTCAGCTGTTACTTCTCCTGCTCGTTTGCTGACTTGTCATGTTTTGAGATTATTTAACGTTTCACATTATCCAGAATAAACATAATTTGAGGAGGGGAAGCACTCACATCAAATGTTAAAATACAAACAGCACTCACCACTTCACACATATTCACAACCATGCATAATAAAAAAGTCACTTACCCTCATCGCAGATGGTATCAATTCATAGTCACTTGGACTTTGGCAGAACACACATGAGAGGAACAAAGCAGAAAGTGACCGGAACGTGGTCGTTGGCCCTTGCGGAAAACCACATTGACTCGGCCAGGGGAAAACAACTGTCTTCTTCATTTTCTCTGAAATGACACAAGAAATTGTAATCAGAAACCATGAAATATTAATTTAAAAAAACAACAACTAAAAGAACATAGTGTGCAATCATTCACCAATCAAACTACTATAATTACATCATTATAAGATGTTAAATGTTGAAGTACAAGTAATATATCTATTCCATTAGATTAGTTGTTTATCATGATACCACTCAACCAAATATTACAAAGCATTATAAAAAAATACAAAATATATGCCTCAATTTAATTAGTACACAAACAAAACAATCAGGATAACAACGTGAATGAAATAACTTGATTGTGAGTAGCTTTGTATTTTATTACTCTAACTCATAACGTTACAGTACATGACAGCAATAAATCAAATATAAACGTAACACAAAAAGCTTTTAATCCAAGTTGCAGTCGAGTGAACAACAATAAAAATAAAAAAAACTCCGACTTTGGGTCTACTGTAACATTGTTTACGCACGTACTTATTGATTTGAGCCCTAAAACTCAAGGATGATAAACAAAAGTACCATATTAACCAAAATCATAAAAAACCCTGACAAATCCAGGAATAAATGTTAGCTTTAGCGTAGAATTACTACATGTGACTGATCGAGTCAATACATCGCAACCGCGTTACTGTAAACAATTAAACACACTCAACTTACGTGTAAAGTAGTGAAAAGGGTAATAATGAAATAGTAGTGATAAAAAAAAGTGTTCTACACTGAGTAAGGGCATCAAACATAATGAAAAATAAAGCTACGTTGAAACAGCATGACAGTAACTTAACCATAAAAACTACTCAAATATCTGTTCTAAAAGACAATCTATCAGAGTGTTTTGCAAACTTAAATGACTAAAACAGTGAAAAGATTACCCAATCTGGGAAGAAAAGTTGCTTACCGTTTTGTTACTCACGGACGGGACGCCAATGCCAGAACTGGAAAATTACTAGCAAAAACTGAGCCGCCGGGACAGCGACGCCGCAGGCCAAACGTGTAATTGCAAGGAGGGCAGTGGTTTAGCACTACCATTGAAAATGAATGGGGCCGGTTTAGGGCTGTTTAGCAAAAGAATCATTTGTATATTTAATCATTTCTCTCCATGTTTTGTGTCTCATGAAATAGAGCATGTCGCTGCATTATCTGCCACTTTTTGCTATATGTATCCACGTTGAAGAGAAAAGGCAAAATAAACAGCATTCAGTGCCCGGGGTTCGAACCCACGAAAAGAACACTAAGATTATTTAGAGCCAGGTACTCTACCCATGAAGCCACCGTATTCTCACTGTCAAAATACTGTTTCCATGCGGACTTATACCTCATTACCTGAGCGAGTAATTCACCGACACAGCTACAGCACAAACATGTAGGCTATTACAATGCGCGATATACAAGGCTTATAATATGTTATAAAAGAGTAGGGTTATGAGTGAAAACCATTATCTCTGCTGTGCTCCATTATCCGCGTGTACCAGGCGGTGAAGAGAGAAGAAAGAGCTCACAAGTGCCACCTGGTGGTTGTTTGGGTCATTGCAGCCACTGGGGAAAAAAAAAAAAAAGACGCGTGATTCACACGTGACACCACGTGTGTTTCACGCGCGGGAGGCGACAAAACAAAGTGGCACCGACTGTAGGAAATGAGGCCCTATGTCAAAAATCCCGAAGTATCCCTTTAAACAGTCTCTAAAGTCAAAACCGTTTCTGTGACGACATCGTGAAGCTCACTGAGAAAATATCAAAAGTTCAAAGCAGTACTCAAAGCAAAAGGCTATTTCAAAGAATCCATTTCACTTTTTTTGTTTAAAACATAATTCCATAATGTGTTCATTCATAAATGAATGCCTTCAGTGAGAATCTACAATGTAAATATTCTTGAAATAAAAGAAAAGACAAAACATGAAAAAGTGTTTCCAAACTTTTGACTGGTACTGTATATCATACATTAAAGGTGCCTTAAGTAACTTTTTATGCAGGAAAAAAAAAGTTGATATTTGTGTGTATTTGACCTTTCAGTGACCCAGTGGCTGTGTGGGTGGTTAAGATGGCGCCTTTGCTTTCCATCAAGGTGGCCTTTAGGATGCTCCAGGACCAATTGTTTTTTATGATTTCCGGTAGGTCTTCACTGCTGATGGAACCGTCTCCATGGTTACGCATACATTCCATCCAGAAAACCTACCAGAAACCCTAAACCTAAAACACAATTGATCCTATAGTGTCCTCGAGGCCACTATGAGGGAAAGTAAAGGTGCTATGCTAACCACTAGGGGTGTAACGGTTCAGCTTTCTCACGGTTCGGTTCAGTTCACGGTGCAGGACCCACGGTTCAGTGCATCACGGTGAAAGTGTGATATAAAAAATAAGAAGTTGTTTTTTAAATAAAATATCCTAAATATTCATCATTAGGCAGTATTTAATGTCTCAGAATAAAATTTGCAATGCTTTCTATTTTTTTTAAAGCTGCTTTATAATAAAATGGGCCCAACAAAATAGAAAACAAACAAACTGTAGCCCTCTAAAAAGTAAAATAAAAAAGCAGTGCAGTGTAGGCCATGTGCTCAGTTTCACTTTACCTAGACGCAGCTAAAACACTCACAGCAGCGCTTTCGATTTGAGCCTGCTTTTTTGGAAACAAAACTTTTGACGCGGATTATGAACAAGATTGGATCTTACACAATTGCCTGGCGCTCTGGATCTATCACTCACCGCAGCCTGGTCGTCTGCAGGACTCGGAGAAACCTTTTCAAAGTCACGCAGATTTCATGTGTTGTGATGATGACATACATGTGCTCTGTGCCCTAAAGCTTAAATATTAACAAATATAGACTAAATCCTGCACCGTCACTTTGGAACGGTGCATATCGTGAGATTTTTGGTGCATTGTTACACCCCTACTAACCACTAACCCCTACTAACCACCCATACAGCCACTGGGTCACTGAAAGATCAAATACGCACTTGTAACTAGTAACTTTTCCCACATAAAAAGTTACATAATGCACCTTTAATATAAGGAATAAACATAAAATGTGTGTCATAGCTATGTCATCGTTTCACATCTTTCTTAGATTCTCCTAAAGACACGTCAGTGCAGCTCTGTGGGAACATTCCGCTGTCTGTGGGAGAGTCTGTAAACCTGAACTGCTCCAGCAGAGCCAGACCTCCAGTCCAGAAGTTCAGCTGGTTCAGGGTCACCTCAGAGGGTCCACAGAGAGTTCACCAAGGACACGTCTACAGTCTCATCTTCAACCTTTCAACACAAGGGCAATACTTCTGTCAGGCCAAGAATCAAGTCGGTGAACAGAACTCTTCTGTCATCACACTGGGGCATGAACGTAAGTCAATATCACGTAAATAAAAGTACAAATGGGGAACCTCAGGATGTTCCTCATCAGCCCATAAAGGCGGGTGTACACTGTGTGATTTTGGCCGTCTACGATGTACGATCACTAGTCGTGTGAAAAATCTTAGGTCGTAGCTAAAAATCGTAGGTCTTAGGTCGTACAGTGAGACAGGGACAAAGATTTAAAATAGAACAAAGATGAGCTACAACCGACATCAGGCCGGGTCTGATATTTTGTCACACTAGTCGTAGAGTGAGCCATCCTCTCTCTGCAGGGAGGATCTCTGTCAGTGTCCCGTCAACACATCAGCGCACACCGCCAGAGTTACAAGCAACACAGGCCGACTACGCATTTTACAGGACATTCCCTGCACTTTTCCGTGAAAATAAACCCCACTAGCATGCAGCACTTTCCTCAGCTTAACACACGACTTCTGAAGCCTGAAACTACTATGACTTTGATCATAGCTACAATTGTGTCTTTGAACAATCGCAGAGTGGAGACGAGTGCAGCTCACGATTTAACTATCCCCAATGTGCACCTGTCATAAGGAGCTAAGAACAATCCCACAAGCCACTGCTGCCTCCCAAAGGTCTCCAAACTCGGCCGATCTTCGCACAAGGGTGAAATGATTGATAGTACAGCTGTTTTTGTGTGTGCAGTTGCTCAGATTTTATTTGTATTGTTGGTAATAACATTAAATTTGTTGCAGGAGAATGTGGAGTGTATATTGCATGGCGTAACTTCCTGGTTGTTCCTCCTCTGGGTTAGGAAGGTTTGGATTGCGTCCTGTTCTGTGTCCTGTTCCTTAGTGCAAAATGTTCCTCTAGGTCGATAACATTGTATTATTCTTCTCAGTTCAAACGGGGCTGGAGAAAATAATAAATAATAAATAACTATCTTGTAAAATGTGAACAAATTCCTTTGACTTTTTGCCAGATGCCAGTGTTGGGATTGGCCCTTACAACATAGTGAAGATATGTGGGATTATTGTGCTCTTCAGCGCTCTGCTCCTCATCGAGTGGTGAGAATACATTTAATATTTAAAGTATTTCAGTGAGTGCGCAAGATGGCGACGCCCTGTGTGACTACCGAACTTTTGCTTGATTAAAAAATAACGTTTCCTGCTTTTAAATAAGTAAGGTAACCAAATAAACACACGAAAGTGGACGAGGCCGTCTTGAATGGAAATCGCATATAAGTACATTAAAAACAAAATTAGCAAAAACCATTGCTGTAATTGGTAAAATGAAACTGCACTTGATAAAAAATCTCTTTTATTATTGTATAACTCCCTCATACTTCCTTACCTAAATTATGGCTTGGAAATATGGGGAAACAATTACAAATCCAATACTCATCCTATTTTCCTACTCCAAAAAAGGCAATAAGAATTATCACTAAAGCAGATTTCTATGCACCAACAAACCCTATTTTGTAGAGCTAAATCTATTGAAAATCCATGATCTTGTTGATCTTAATACTTTAGTAATAGTGTACAAAGCACATAATAATCTTCTCCCTCCTAACATCCAGCAGCTTTTTGAACACAGGGAAAGTCAGTATAACCTCAGAGGAACTGCCATTTTCAAAAAAGTAAAGCTAAAAAGAATTTAAAAAGTGGATGTATTTCTGTAAGAGGTGTTAATCTGTGGAACGATTTGAAAGATCAGTTAAAACAGTCTGAAACAGTCAAAGCTTTCAAAAAGTTGTATAAATCTATACAACTATCATTCAAAAATATATAAGCTTAGGATGAATAAAGTAAGAAACTAGTGAAAAGACTTTAATAGATCCATAATGAATGAATTTAAATGATGACATGATTTAGTTTTAAATACATTAACATAACACAAATGTATACAGTATATACATATATGTTGGAATATTTGAAATTTATGTTGAAATCAATTTTAAATACATGCTTATTTCTCTTCTGTTTGACACTTGATATTGTTTTCTATAAATGTTTGTGTTTGTTTTCTCGTGGAAGTCTGTAAACTGGGTTAGGCATAATAAGTTTTCACTTCAGCCTAAACCCTTTTGGTCGTGTTGTACACGAATAACGGAAATGTTTGTTTATTGTTTAAAGGAATGAAATGACCGAATAGACCACTACTACTGGTGACAAATGACAATGTCTCTGTTCGTTTATTTCAGTTTGGTTCGGGAAAAGGCGACCACGACCAGACGGCATCAGGTATGATTTGTCTTTTTATTCTAAATGTGATAGAAACAGACGTCAACGTGTCATACAAGGGGGCGTGGTCTAGCCCAGGGGGAAGAAACCTCTCGTGGGAATCACAATCTTTCTTAATTTTTAGCCGCTTTCTGTCAAACTATAAACATATTTGTCACACACCATTGAAGTCAAGCCAAAATAGGGTGCATATAGAATCCTTTATTTGGCATTATACACAAGAATAATGAAACTTGCATGGGCCTCAAAGTCTCAATAATAAATAATAATAAAAACACAGAGAAAACATTTTACCGATCACACATTTCATGATTTCATGATCAGTGCACCTCAACTTCATAACGTTTCAAGAGCTTATAGTTTTAAAAGTGTAGTAGAAAAAAAGGTCAGATGTGTGTGTCTTGTAAATGTGATATGTCTTTTGTCCTTTCCAGAAGGCGGTTTCAGAGGACGCCGATTATGTCAACCGTGTGGTGGAATGTCAAGTTTAAAGACAGCAGGAGGCATATCGTATATACCAGGGGTCTCGAACTCATTTGGACTGGGGGCCACAAATGCAAACCCAGTGTTGGTCGGGGCCACAACAGACGAAGCCTTTTTTATTAAGTCAATTATGATTTAGCAACTTTTTATTGTTTCCTGTAATATACCTTAAAATAAACTGTACATTAACTATCTGCACATTTTTAAGCTTACAGAGGTTTCCAATGGGCCAAACATTTGCTGAGCTTCTAAATTAGAAATTAATACAGACTTAGACAATTAGTGTTTTTGTAATTCATCTCATTTTGGTTCAGGTAAATTGGTTCAGGGCATCAGTGAATGATCTTTCAGGAGTCAGGTCCAGTTTCTGTCTGTTTGCCTATTTAGAAAGAAATGCAAAATGTACAACAAATGTCATTTTAATTTAGTGTAGAGCTGATAATGAGCACTAGCAATAAGCTTCACCTCAAGTAAATAATGTGGAGTCATTGGCCTCATGCCTTTATGTGACCTACAGTTAGATAATGGATGGTGCTTATATTTTTACCATCAATGTTGCTGTAATTATTTGCAGTATTTTTACACATTTCCATGTTCTCTATTTTTAATGTAACTATGGATCATGTGTTCGCACGTGTCCTTAAGATTAAATTAATTGATATGATGTGCTTCTTGTGTGAGCACACAATGTTCCTCTGAGAGAGAGATGGAGAGAAAAGGCTCCTCACTTTACAGTTGTGATAGCCTGGTTTTTACCCTCGTACTCAGTTCGTTTCGTACATGTAGGGAAATTATAATTGACCGGAGTTTACGGATGGCTAAGGCCAGGCTACTGTTGTGACGCTTTTAAACACTAATTACGATGTGTTTGCTTTGCAAAGTCATAAAGGTAACGATGGTGCTTATTGTCATGCTGCAGTGCTGTAACTTTTCCAGCACATGTTTAGCTGAACAACTAAAGTTTCTCCCTCTCGTTCTGACAGTCTCCACCTGTTTCAGAAGCTCCTCTCACAGTCCGCTGCTGTTAGTCCGTTTCTTTGTTGAAAACAGTTGATAAATCATCTGCAGAAGCAGTCTGATGTTGTGGTCATTCTCGCGTCTGCAGAGGCATTGGCGCTACCGCGCGGTGCCTCATGGGAAATGTAGTTCTAACGTGTTTAATGCAATTTACCGCAAAAAATTATCTCGCGGGCCGCATTTAGCCCCCGGGCCGCATGTCTGAGACTCCTGGTATAAACGTTACTTAGTGAGCTTTAAAGCACATTTCACCGTTCCCTCGTCAAGGAGAAGGGAATCTTGTCTTATTCACATGTAGATTTTTGTTGTTGTTTATTTTAATCGCTGCAATGCTCCAATTTGTATTTCCTGGAATTTGCTGTGTCTTTGATGAAACTCAAACTGCTGTGCACAGTTTTAATTTCTATAAGTCATCATTGAGTAGTTCTGCACTCAAAGTGTGTACATCACGCCGTCATTGATTTATTTGCATGTCGTTAACCAAAACTGAAAGCTTTTAGTGATGGGGTAACCAGAACATTGAAATTCCAACTCTGACTAAGGAATCCAACCCAGAACTTACTTGCCGTGGGGCTAAAGTGCAACTGTGCAGCCATCTATGAATGATCACATGTAAATCCAGGTCAATACACACTGTAAATACAACCATTGTACTGCCTGCAAATCAAGTTTTTTTTTTTTTAAAGTATTTTTCCATTCATTCACTCTTACTCACCATAACAGGTTCAGTGTATGATTTACTTTTACACTTGCATCATTCAGTAACTTACACAGGGCCTATATATGGGAGCAACATTTATGTCACTGAGAAGGTTAGCGCCCCCTGTGGGTGAAACAGCAGCTCTCGTCTATTGAACGAGCATGTTTAATAAGTTAGTCTAAATATTTACAGATTAAAGAAGCTATTTCCTTAATAATGAGCCCTGCAAGGCCTTGATTGATAACACTATAGCAATAAAGAAGCAAGAAAGAAATTCTCCCATATGTTGCCGTGTTATTTTCACCCAGAGGGGGCGGGGACTCAGCAACATTGCCCGAATGTTTCTCCCATCTATGCAAGTAAGTGGTGCTCATTTTTAGGACCATCCACATTGCAATATACTAGGAGGCAATAGATGTTCATTACACACACACACACACACACACACACCTATACTGGTCTGTACTCAATTGTGGGGACACCTGACTAAATCGTCACTTGTGGGAACCACCCTTTCTGTAGGGTCTACAGCATCCAAAAAAATCAGGCAAAGTCCCCTAGAATTTACAAACAGTAATATCACCTCAAAACCCCAATACACACAAAAAAAATTCCACACCTGACTTTTACTATATTTCTGGGGACCTTCCAGGTTTTAAATACTTGTGAGGCCCACTCATACACAGTCTCAGGTTTTTGAATATTTTAGGCCCACTCATACACAGTCTCAGGTTTTTGAATACTTTTAAGCCCACTCATACACCAGTCTCAGGTTTTTGAATACTTTTAAGCCCACTCATACACAGTCTCAGGTTTTTGAATACTTTTAAGCCCACTCATACACAGTCTCAGGTTTTTGAATACTTTTAAGCCCACTCATACACAGTCTCAGGTTTTTGAATACTTTTAAGCCCACTCATACACAGTCTCAGGTTTTTGAATACTTTTAAGCCCACTCATACACAGTCTCAGGTTTTTGAATACTTTTAAGCCCACTCATACACAGTCTCAGGTTTTTGAATACTTTAAGCCCACTCATACACAGTCTCAGGTTTTTGAATACTTTTAAGCCCACTCATACACAGTCTCAGGTTTTTGAATACTTTAAGCACCCACTCAATACCACCAGTTTCAGGTTTTTAAATACTTTTAAGACCAATCATATACAGTTAGGTTTTAAATACTTTAAAGCCCAACCATACATAGTTTATAGCGTTCATAACTATTCAACACAAATGCCCTGCCTGTATTATTGTGAAAAATATCTCTTCTTAAAATGCTCTCTCAAAAATGTTACTTAGTCATAGACAAAGAAGGTAATCACTATTCAATTTTGATTTGAATTGAAAGAATCACATCATAACTTTTGAACAGTTGGGGATAATTATATTTGTTTACAAACAAAACATCCCATTGTACCAAGTAACAACTGATTACAATTGACAGCTGAAAACTTCTATCAAGAAATTGTTGTATACATTATAGAGGTGCTTCAATCATTTATCTTTATTTATAGTTTATTGTATAGTATTTTTATAGTCCGTTATTATTACTAATTAATGTCTGAGTTATATGTCCATATATGGCTATTTTATGGTCATGAACCTTCATTATGCTTTTGTCTTAAGCATAGCAGACTAGCTCTCGCGCCATGGTTGTTTTGATTATTACACTACACACCGCTGCTGTCACAAGTAGAGCCGCCAGGTGGGGAGGGATACAGTCGGCAATTAGAGCAGTACATCCAGAGCTGTTGTGTAACCACTAATTACAATAAAAAATACATTTATGGTTTAGAGCAGTGCAATGCTGCGTAATTTTCACCAGAATATAGATTGAAAGAATGTATGTGAAATCCACGTTTGATCAACATATTTTACAAATCTGCTGAACAGGCTATGATCAGTGACTGATCTGATTGGCGTACCTCTATAGAATACTGTGGTTGAGAGTTATTTACCTGTGAAACGCTTCACATTGAACTTATTAAACACTTAAAGGGCGAACCCAAAGTAGTAATTAGTCCTCAGATGACTTTTGGAACAAAAAAGTCAAGTGAAAGACCCCAAAAAATGTCACCAAACTGAGGATCCAATTGGCTGCACGTCAAGACACTGGACGATCCTAGTCCCAAATGAAGTCTTTCCTTCCTTTTGAAATAACGTAATCAAAGTAACAAGACTACTTGTAGAAGACTTTTCTATTATCAGTAGTTGGATAACATTAATGGAGTAGTCCCAACAACGCTGCTTTTAACACATTGAAAAAAAGGTGGGAAGAAGAGATTTATGCTATACAGGCCCAATCAAAGTTTAACTCTAATTAAAAGATGGCAACATTTTGCATGGTTGAATCTGATCAAGATACCAATCAGAACTTCCACAAGAAGAAATTTGAGTGACACAAACAAAACAAAATTGAGAATAACTCTTATTGAAAACAACAAATGAAGTAACAATTAAATTAAGACCGTTTTGCAGCTGCTAAAAAGTTTAGGACCACATGCCTTTAAAAGACCAATCTGTGCAAATGTTCATTTCAAAGTCATTTTCAGTCAGGTACTCACACTCATGACGTCCTGACAGCAATGTTTTAAACGTGGTCAGGTTGTGCTGCATAAGCACAGTCTCTTGCTGCGTGCCATCACTGCTGAGGTGGGAAACGGCAAGAAAGGATCTTTTAAGGAATTCTATGACTGAGGGTTATGGAACAAAAAAAGTCAAGTGGAAAATTAAAGGTTTACTCTTTTTTTGTCTCACTCCCCATTTCTTGTTGTTGCATATTGAAGTTCTACTTGGAACCTTGTTAAGTTCTAACCATGCAAAATGTGATTTTCTTTGTTTTCTACCATTTTGCAAAAGGTCTTAAACTTTTGATCGGGACTGTATAAGGCGAGACACTGCAGTAAAAAAAGGTAATCAACTTAAATGTAGAGATATCAATTTCAAACGTATGCTGTAGATTACGGACATGAGAAAAAATGCATTACAAGTTTAAGGAATTAAGCATAAAAATCACAAAAATTTCTTATATTTCCAGCAACAAAATCTAAATTTATTGAGCCAAGTTTCAATGGGCTGCACACTGTCCCCACATGATTTCCAGCTGGAAAAAAGCGACACTGTCCTTCTCCCCCGTCTTTTACTTACACGATTAGCAGGGTCCACACAAATCAAGAGATGGGTCAAGATTTTGTAAAGGACAGCGAGTTACTGATGGTCACTGCAACTTGTTACAAGCTTGTTGGATGTGAATCTTGCCCCGGTCGTAAGGGAGAAGCTTTTATCTCACGATCTTAAGGCTAGTGTTCAATAATGACAGTATAATGTGTAAACAACTCAATAAAATTTAAAACTAACTACTTGATCCCGTTTTGCGCAGACTCGTTCAAAACTTTGCACTAGTTTTAATTGAATTTTAAATTATTTTGTTGTTAGTGGTTAGCCTTAAGACAAAATCACCCACTGTTATGAACCTGGAGGTTTCCTCCAGTGAAGTCGTTCCATCTTACATCATTTTTTAACCTGCTCCAGTCACATTCTAACTTTTATGCGCTGTCCTTTACAAAATCTTGAGCCATCTCTTCATTTGTGTGAGACTCTGCAAATCGTAAATGTAAAAGATAGGAAACCGTCGCTAATTTGAAATAACATGGGGGCACTGTGCACATAGCCCAAAGCATCTCAGAAAAAACCTTGCCTTAATGTTTCTTTTTAAGGGCTCTGATTCGATTTTTCACATAAAATTTTATGGCAGCGCAATCTCTATATTGTAGTGCTTCGTTTTCAAGTTATAGACAATTCTCGCAGTCTGTTTCCTTGGAACAGTAAGGGAGGTTATGAAGGAAGTCAGATGCCTCTCAACTGCTTGTACTTCCTCTTCTTCCCACTTTCTTTGATGACTGATTGACAAACTGAAGGATGAACTGAGGAACAAAATGACAGAATTAGACACAACTTACAGAAATTAACTTAAATATACCATGACAAATCAGGGAAAATAGATAAAGCTGTGTTTAGCCCATTACGTGCTGTCCCCCTGATCGGGGGTGAGGGTCACGGGTATGGACAGCAAATGTGATGTAGCTAATTATAGCTGTAGCAAAGAAATTAACTACAGCTTGTGAAACAAATTGTAAAACGGAAATATATACAAACATTACATTACTAAAACTGTATCTACCAACATAAAATATATTGGGTTAGGCAAAGTAACTTGCCTCGACTCATCCTACACACACTTTTAGAAACTAGAAGATCTTGGCTTACAAATTTAAAAAAAGTATCACACTGGCATAAAGGACTACAAGGGCAAAGAAAAGGAAAGATAGAAAATGCACTATTTGCGTTTCATGTAGTCGACCACGGACCCCACAAACATTGTAGTTCACACTAGAGTGTATACCAAAGAAATTAATTCACAGGAACGTTTGCATTCTCCATAAAAACAGTGGCCCTGATGTTTGCTATGAAGATCTTTAGTGAAACAAGAATTTGCTTTACACTGATACATGCATACAGTTTATACCAGGCCCTGCGTCCCACAAGAACAGTGGTCTTGTGCACTAGAGTTCATACCAATGACTAATGTTTAGAGTAAATGCTGTGGTCCCCACAAGTACAGTGGTCCTGACGTGTGTTAACTGGACCTCGATAGTGGGGTAAAACCTGTCGTTTGTGTGCAGTAGAGTTCATACCAATGACTAATGTTCAGAGTAAATGCTGTGGTCCCCACAAGTACAGTGGTCCTGACGTGTGTTAACTGGACCTCGATAGTGGGGTAAAACCTGTCGTTTGTGTGCAGTAGAGTTCATACCAATGACTAATGTTCAGAGTAAATGCTGTGGTTCCCACAAGAACAGTGGTCGTGACATGTGTTTACCTGTGTAAAATCGGGCAGCTAAAACGCTAACGCAAGCTTTTCAATAGACAGTAATATACCCACTGTGAAATAAATTAAGTTACCTGGGAAATGCTTTGGGAGCGCGTTGAGTCTTTGTCTTGGTTCGTGGACATGGCGGTCTCAGGAATCTCAGTGGAAAGTTGGGGCTCTGCTGCATCCTAAAGAAATAACACATGGTAGTTAACTTTACCATTCCATTACTCTGAATTTTTGTGAATTACACCTGTGACCAATGTAAAGATAACAGTACCCTCAATGGCATATTTTTATGTTGCGAGTATATCTCAAGCCATCTACAGAAGGTTCTTGGGTCATCTTCTGTACACTGTAGTTAAAGTGTAGGACAGCGACAGAGTACAGAAGATGACTCAAGAACGTTCATCTAAGATAGACAACTCCTCTACGACTGAAAGCCTACACAGACATCTAAAGACAATTCTTAGCCATGCTAAAAATAAATTTAAATTGTATCACTTGTGCATAGAGGTCTTAACTGACCTGTATGGAGGGAGATGTGACTAGTACAACTAAGATACACCTATAGTGAGTGGCACATGTTGTTCATGGCCTGGTTAACTTGATGCTCAGAAAAGGAAAGATAGAAAATGCACTGTATGCGTTTCTTGTAGTCGACCACGGACCCCACAAACATTGGTATACACTCTAGTGTGAACTACAAAGAAATTAATTCACAGGAACGTTTGCATTCTCCATAAAAACAGTGGCCCTGATGTGTGCTATGAAGATCTTTAGTGAAACAAGAATTTGCTTTACACTGATACATGCATACAGTTTATACCAGCCCTGCGGTCCCCACAAGAACAGTGGCCTTGTGCACTAGAGTTCATACCAGTGATTACTGTTCAGAGTAAATGCTGTGGTCCCCACAAGTACAGTGGTCCTGACGTGTGTTAACTGGACCTCGATAGTGGGGTAAACCTGTCGTTTGTGTGCAGTAGAGTTCATACCAATGACTAATGTTTAGAGTAAATGCTGTGGTCCCCACAAGTACAGTGGTCCTGACGTGTGTTAACTGGACCTTGATAGTGGGGTAAAACCTGTCGTTTGTGTGCAGTAGAGTTCATACCAATGACTAATGTTTAGAGTAAATGCTGTGGTCCCACAAGTACAGTGGTCCTGACGTGTGTTAACTGGACCTCGATAGTGGGGTAAAACCTGTCGTTTGTGTGCAGTAGAGTTCATACCAATGACTAATGTTCAGAGTAAATGCTGTGGTTCCCACAAGAACAGTGGTCGTGACATGTGTTTACCTGTGTAAAATCGGGCAGCTAAAACGCTAACGCAAGCTTTTCAATAGACAGTAATATGACCCACTGTGAAATAAATTAAGTTACCTGGGAAATGCTTTGGGAGCGCGTTGAGTCTTTGTCTTGGTTCGTGGACATGGCGGTCTCAGGAAACTCAGTGGAAAGTTGGGGCTCTGCTGCATCCTAAAGAAATAACACATGGTAGTTAACTTTACCATTCCATTACTCTGAATTTTTGTGAATTACACCTGTGACCAATGTAAAGATAACAGTACCCTCAATGT
Source organism: Neogobius melanostomus (assembly GCA_007210695.1). Lineage (NCBI taxonomy): Eukaryota > Metazoa > Chordata > Actinopteri > Gobiiformes > Gobiidae > Neogobius > Neogobius melanostomus. The sequence continues at coordinate 13,947 of VHKM01000227.1, read as the reverse complement.
AGGGGTGGCCATATCGTATCACATATCGTTATCGCAATATAATTTTTGATATCGTTGTCATTTTTATATCGTTGTGGACACGATATAATTTATGTTGCACTCAGCTCCATCAGAGCAGCATAAACACTGACTGTAGGACACAGGGGCAGGTGCTTAAAAGTGAAATGAAATGAAGGATGTAAACTGTGAGGAAATTGGTATGGCACTAAAAAAAAGAATGCAATATCTTTGCATTATCTTCCAAATAGGCGTAAGGCTGGAATTTGTCCATTGTCTGTTATATCGTCAAATTATCTTTATCGTGATATTTCTTTTTTATATCGTGATAGAGATTATAGGCCATATCGCCCAGCCCTACCTCAATGGCATATTTATGTTGCGAGTATATCTCAAGCATCTACAGAAGGTTCTTGGGTCATCTTCTGTACACTGTAGTTAAAGTGTAGGACAGCGACAGAGTACAGAAGATGACTCAAGACTGTTCATCTAAGATAGACAACTCCTCTACGACTGAAAGCCTACACAGACATCTAAAGACAATTCTTAGCCATGCCAAAACTAAATTTAAATAGTATCACTTGTGCATAGAGGTCTAACTGACCTGTATGGAAGGGGAGATGTGACTAGTACAACTAAGATACACTATAGTGAGTGGCACATGTTGTTCCTATGGCCTGGTTAACTTGATGCTCAGAAAAGGAAAGATAGAAAATGCACTTTTTGCGTTTCTTGTAGTCGACCACGGACCCACAAACATTTGTATACACTCTAGTGTGAACTACAAAGAAAATTCACAGGAACGTTTGCATTCTCCATAAAAACAGTGGCCCTGATGTGTGCTATGAGATCTTTAGTGAAACAAGAATTTGCTTTACACTGATACATGCATACAGTTTATACCAGCCCTGCGGTCCCCACAAGAACAGTGGCCTTGTGCACTCGAGTTCATACCAGTGATTACTGTTCAGAGTAAATGCTGTGGTCCCCACAAGTACAGTGGTCCTGACGTGTGTTAACTGGACCTCGATAGTGGGGTAAAACCTGTCGTTGTGTGCAGTAGAGTTCTACCAATGACTAATGTTTAGAGTAAATGCTGTGGTCCCCACAAGTACAGTGGTCCTGACGTGTGTTAACTAGGGATGGGCATCAATTTTCGAATATTCGAATAGTCGTTAAATCATAAAAAATCGAATAGTGTACCATATCTGGAGGGGGAAAAAATTGTATTACTGGCGGCTTCCGCACGGGGGCAGCGTACCATTTGACGATACACAGTGGCGGCTACATGCCAAGCCGTAGAAAAAGTAACAAACTGGAGAAGACACGGTGGAGAATTACTGCAGCAGTCGTCAAAAAGTTCCATGTGGAGCCATTTCCAAAAAACAACTGAAACAGAGGTACAATGTAAACTCTGCGGAAAGGGTGTTTCCCGGCGGGACTTATTGTAAACAGACTTCGTTCCCGTCTTCATCCCGTGCATGTGGACATGCTGATCTTTCTGAATAAAAACTTGGATTAGTCTTGAACTATTTTTCGGATTATGAGGACGAGCATGTAAAAATGTTCACGTCAGCAATGCTGTCTCTCAGGTATGTTTAGTAAAATGTTCAAAATTTATATATTATTGTTTGAAGTCTCCGCACTTAATTGTTTGACGTGACGACGGTATTTTTGGGTGATTTATGAAAGGATAAACCCGGTCCGCACACGCACCTTTTGTATTGTATATAATATCCTGTGTGTTTAATGGATAAAGACAGAAAACGGTTCTATAATGTTGCGCTGTGAATTGCATCACTGTCAAAATAAAAAAGAAAGAGAAAATCGTGGATCTATATCCGTTTCCGCAGCGGTGGGTGTTGTGGGGGTGGGGCAGTCTGGCGGCAGTTATTGTCGAATATTCGAATATAATGATTAGTACCCCACGATTATCGAATAGTACTTTGCTTTAAATGCACATCCCTAGTGTTAACTGGACCTCGATAGTGGGGTAAACCTGTCGTTTGTGTGCAGTAGAGTTCATACCAGTGATTACTGTTCAGAGTAAATGCTGTGGTCCCCACAAGTACAGTGGTCCTGACGTGTGTTAACTGGACCTCGATAGTGGGGTAAAACCTGTCGTTTGTGTGCAGTAGAGTTCATACCAATGACTAATGTTCAGAGTAAATGCTGTGGTTCCCACAGAACAGTGGTCGTGACATGTGTTTACCTGTGTAAAATCGGGCAGCTAAAACGCTAACGCAAGCTTTTCAATAGACAGTAATATGACCCACTGTGAAATAAATTAAGTTACCTGGGAAATGCTTTGGAGCGCGTTGAGTCTTTGTCTTGGTCGTGGACATGGCGGTCTCAGGAATCTCAGTGGAAAGTGGGGCTCTGCTGCATCCTAAAGAAATAACACATGGTAGTTAACTTTACCATTCCATTACTCTGAATTTTTGTGAATTACACCTGTGACTAGGGATGTCAAGATTAACCGGTTTTACGATTACCACGATTATAAAAGGACGCGGTAGGTTATCCGTAAGAATTTCAGAAGCCACGGTTTACCGCGGACATTTTTCACGCTGACGCACGAGCCGCTGCACGCCATAAACAGCGCATAAACTCACCGGTAATTGAGCAAGGCAGAAGGACGCTCTCCTCCAGTGTTGTATCCACCCAAAAACTATTGAAGTCAGCAGAGTGGGACCTCTTTAGGATCCAAAAGATGACCAAGCCAAGACGTTGTTATTGTCGATGGAACATCCGTTATGCAAACCCTGTCGTCAGGAAGTTGCAGCAAAAGGCGCTGATATCGGCTACGTCGAATATAAACAACATCTTGGAGATAATCCGTCGCTGTGAATGTCCAGGTCAAGGTAACGAACTGCATAATTCCCAAAAAAGTTGTCCAAATGTTCGGAAATAGCCGCCACAACTGGCTCAGGATGTAAACAAAAGCTAACGCGCTCCGCTCTGCTTCAGCGGGGAAAGTGAAACCGCCACATGTGGAAGTCTGCTGTTCAAAAGAGTCTCCTTAGTCATTTTGTAAACACGTTTCATTCTCTGTTCATCAAAACATCTGACAATAATTAAGCAGCAGCATCACTTTTTAGAACAGGAAACCTAGCCTAGCTTGTGGCCTAATAATATATAGTAAAATAATTATGATAATGGTTATTATAAAGAAGTAAAGCTGACATTGTTTTGTATTATTCAATGTAGGCCTATTTAGTTTAATGCAACACAATCTTAAAGCATTTTAATTTTTAGAAACAGTGAATGTTTACAAGTATTAAAAGGTTTTAAAGACAAACCTAAAAATATCAGTTCTATCCTTTCATTCGGTCAATAATCGTGAATAATCGTAAAATCGCAATATTTCTCTCACATAATCGTGACTCAAAAATTGAAATCGTGACACCCCTACCTGTGACCATGTAAAGATAACAGTACCCTCAATGGCATATTTTTATGTTGCGAGTAATCTCAAGCTATCTACAGAAGGTTCTTGGGTCATCTTCTGTACACTGTAGTTAAAGTGTAGGACAGCGACAGAGTACAGAAGATGACTCAAGAACGTTCATCTAAGATAGACAACTCCTCTACGACTGAAAGCCTACACAGACATCTAAAGACAATTCTTAGCCATGCTAAAATAAATGTAAATAGTATCACTTCTGCATAGAGTCTTAACTGACCTGTATGGAAGGGGAGATGTGACTAGTACAACTAAGATACACCTATAGTGAGTGGCACATGTTGTTCCTATGGACTGGTTAACTTGATGCTCAGAAAAGGAAGATAGAAAATGCACTGTTTGCGTTTCTTGTAGTCGACCACGGACCCCACAAACATTGTAGTTCACACTAGAGTGTATACCAAAGAATTAATTCACAGGAACGTTGCATTCTCCATAAAAACAGTGGCCCTGATGTGTGCTATGAAGATCTTTAGTGAAACAAGAATTTGCTTTACACTGATACATGCATACAGTTTATACCAGGCCCTGCGGTCCCCACAGAACAGTGGTCTTGTGCACTAGAGTTCATACCAGTGATTACTGTTCAGAGTAATGCTGTGGTCCCCACAAGAACAGTGTCCTGACGTGTGTTAACTGGACCTCGATAGTGGGGTAAAACCTGTCGTTTGTGTGCAGTAGAGTTCTACCATGACTTGTTCAGAGTAATGCTGTGGTCCCCACAAGTACAGTGGTCCTGACGTGTGTTAACTGGACCTCGATAGTGGGGTAAAACCTGTCGTTTGTGCAGTAGAGTTCATACCATGACTAATGTTCAGAGTAAATGCTGTGGTTCCCACAAGAACAGTGGTCGTGACATGTGTTTACCTGTGTAAATCGGGCAGCTAAAACGCTAACGCAAGCTTTCAATAGACAGTAATATGACCCACTGTGAAATAAATTAAGTTACCTGGGAAATGCTTTGGGAGCGCGTGAGTCTTTGTCTTGGTTCGTGGACATGGCGGTCTCAGGAACTCAGTGGAAAGTTGGGGCTCTGCTGCATCCTAAAGAAATAACCATGGTAGTTAACTTTACCATTCCATTACTCTGAATTTTTGTGAATTACACCTGTGACCAATGTAAAGATAACAGTACCCTCAATGGCATATTTTATGTTGCGAGTATATCTCAAGCCATCTACAGAAGGTTCTTGGGTCATCTTCTGTACACTGTAGTTAAAGTGTAGGACAGCGACAGAGTACAGAAGATGACTCAAGAACGTTCATCTAAGATAGACAACTCCTCTACGACTGAAAGCCTACACAGACATCTAAAGACAATCTAGCCATGCTAAAATAAATTTAAATTGTATCACTTGTGCATAGAGGTCTAACTGACCTGTATGGAAGGGGAGATGTGACTAGTACAACTAAGATACACCTATAGTGAGTGGCACATGTTGTTCCTATGGCCTGGTTACTTGATGCTCAGAAAAGGAAGATAGAAAATGCACTGTTTGCGTTTCTTGTAGTCGACCACGGACCCCACAAACATTGGTATACACTCTAGTGTGAACTACAAAGAATTAATTCACAGGAACTTTGCATTCCCCATAAAAACAGTGGCCCTGATGTTTGCTATGAAGATCTTTAGTGAAACAAGAATTTGCTTTACACTGATACATGCATACAGTTTATACCAGGCCCTGCGGTCCCACAAGAACAGTGGTCTGTGCACTAGAGTTCATACCAGTGATTATGTTCAGAGTAATGCTGTGGTCCCCACAGTACAGTGGTCCTGACGTGTGTTAACTGGACCTCGATAGTGGGGTAAAACCTGTCGTTTGTGTGCAGTAGAGTTCATACCAGTGATTACTGTTCAGAGTAAATGCTGTGGTCCCCACAAGTACGTGGTCCTGACGTGTGTTAACTGGACCTCGATAGTGGGGTAAAACCTGTCGTTTGTGTGCAGTAGAGTTCATACCAATGACTAATGTTTAGAGTAAATGCTGTGGTCCCACAAGTACAGTGGTCCTGACGTGTGTTAACTGGACCTCGATAGTGGGGTAAAACCTGTCGTTTGTGTGCAGTAGAGTTCATACCAGTGATTACTGTTCAGAGTAAATGCTGTGGTTCCCACAGAACAGTGGTCCTGACGTGTGTTAACTGGACCTCGATAGTGGGGTAAACCTGTCGTTTGTGTGCAGTAGAGTTCATACCAATGACTAATGTTCAGAGTAAATGCTGTGGTCCCCACAAGTACAGTGGTCCTGACGTGTGTTAACTGGACCTCGATAGTGGGGTAAACCTGTCGTTTGCGTGCAGTAGAGTTCATACAATGACTAATGTTCAGAGTAAATGCTGTGTTCCCACAGAACAGTGGTCTGACATGTGTTTACCTGTGTAAAATCGGGCAGCTAAAACGCTAACGCAAGCTTTTCAATAGACAGTAATATGACCCACTGTGAAATAATTAAGTACCTGGGAAATGCTTTGGAGCGCGTTGAGTCTTTGTCTTGGTTCGTGGACATGGCGGTCTCAGGAAACTCAGTGGAAAGTTGGGGCTCTGCTGCATCCTAAAGAAATAACACATGGTAGTTAACTTTACCATTCCATTACTCTGAATTTTTGTGAATACACCTGTGACCAATGTAAATAACAGTACCCTCAATGGCATATTTTTATGTTGCGAGTATATCTCAAGCCATCTACAGAAGTTCTTGGGTCACTTCTGTACACTGTAGTTAAAGTGTAGGACAGCGACAGAGTACAGAGATGATCAAGAACGTTCATCTAAGATAGACAACTCCTCTACGACTGAAAGCCTACACAGACATCTAAAGACAATTCTTAGCCATGCTAAAAATAAATGTAAAATAGTATCACTTCTGCATAGAGGTCTTAACTGACCTGTATGGAAGGGAGATGTGACTAGTACAACTAGATCACCTATAGTGAGTGGCACATGTTTTCCTATGGACTGGTTAACTTGATGCTCAGAAAAGGAAAGATAGAAAATGCACTGTTTGCGTTTCTTGTAGTCGACCACGGACCCCACAACATTGTAGTTCACACTAGAGTGTATACCAAAGAAATTAATTCACAGGAACGTTTGCATTCTCCATAAAAACAGTGGCCCTGATGTGTGCTATGAAGATCTTTAGTGAAACAAGAATTTGCTTTACACTGATACATGCATACAGTTTATACCAGGCCCTGCGGTCCCACAAGAACAGTGGTCTTGTGCACTAGAGTTCATACCAGTGATTACTGTTCAGAGTAAATGCTGTGGTCCCCACAAGAACAGTGGTCCTGACGTGTGTTAACTGGACCTCGATAGTGGGGTAAAACCTGTCGTTTGTGTGCAGTAGAGTCATACCAATGACTAATGTTCAGAGTAAATGCTGTGTTCCCACAAGAACAGTGGTCGTGACATGTGTTTCCTGTGTAAATCGGGCAGCTAAAACGCTAACGCAAGCTTTTCAATAGACAGTAATATGACCCACTGTGAATAAATTAAGTTACCTGGGAAATGCTTTGGGAGCGCGTTGAGTCTTTGTCTTGGTTCGTGGACATGCCGGTCTCAGGAAACTCAGTGGAAAGTTGGGGCTCTGCTGCATCCTAAGAAATAACACATGGTAGTTAACTTTACCATTCCATTACTCTGAATTTTGTGAATTACACCTGTGACCAATGTAAAGATAACAGTACCCTCAATGTAGGGGTGGGCCATATCGTATCACATATCGTTATCGCAATTATATTTTTGATATCGTTGTCATTTTTTATATCGTTGTGGACACGATATAATTTATGTTGCACTCAGCTCCATCAGAGCAGCATAAACACTGACTGTAGGACACAGGGGCAGGTGCTTAAAAAGTGAAATGAAATGAAGGATGTAACTGTGAGGAAATTGGTATGGCACTAAAAAAAGAATGCAATATCTTTGCCATTAATCTTCCAAATAGGCGTAAGGCTGGAATTTGTCCATTGTCTGTTATATCGTCAAATATATCTTTATCGTGATATTTCTTTTTATATCGTGATAGAGATTATAGGCCATATCGCCCAGCCCTACCTCAATGGCATATTTATGTTGCGAGTATATCTCAAGCCATCTACAGAAGGTTCTTGGGTCATCTTCCTGTACACTGTAGTTAAAGTGTAGGACAGCGACAGAGTACAGAAGATGACTCAAGACTGTTCCATCTAAGATAGACAACTCCTCTACGACTGAAGCCTACACAGACATCTAAAGACAATTCTTAGCCATGCCAAAACTAATTTAAATAGTATCACTTCTGCATAGAGGTCTTAACTGACCTGTTATGGAAGGGGAGATGTGGACTAGTACAACTAAGATACACCTATAGTGAGTGGCACATGTTGTTCCTATGGCCTGGTTACTTGATGTCAGAAAGGAAGATAGAAAATGCACTGTTTGCATTTCTTGTAGTCGACCCACGGACCCCACAAACATTGGTATACACTCTAGTGTGAACTACAAAGAAAATTCACAGGAACGTTTGCATTCTCCATAAAAACAGTGGCCCTGATGTGTGCTATGAAGACTTTAGTGAACAAGAATTTGCTTTACATGATACATGCATACAGTTTATACCAGGCCTGCGGTCCCACAAGAACAGTGGCCTTGTGCACTAGAGTTCATACCAGTGATTATGTTCAGAGTAAATGCTGTGGTCCCACAAGAACAGTGGTCTGACGTGTGTTACTGGACCTCGATAGTGGGTAAAACCTGTCTTTGTGTGCAGTAGAGTTCATACCAATGACTAATGTTGAGTAAATGCTGTGGTCCCCACAAGAACAGTGGTCCTGACGTGTTTAACTGGACCTCGATAGTGGGGTAAAACCTGCGTTTGTGTGCAGTAGAGTTCATACCAATGACTAATGTTCAGAGTAAAATGCTGTGGTCCCACAAGTACAGTGGTCTGACGTGTGTTAACTGGACCTCGATAGTGGGGTAAACCTGTCGTTTGTGTGCAGTAGAGTTCATACCAATGACTATGTTCAGAGTAAATGCTGTGGTTCCACAAGAACAGTGGTCGTGACATGTGTTTACCTGTGTAAAATCGGGCAGCTAAAACGCTAACGCAGCTTTTCAATAGACAGTATATGACCCACTGTGAAATAAATTAAGTTACCTGGGAAATGCTTTGGGGAGCGCGTTGAGTCTTTGTCTTGGTTCGTGGACATGGCGGTCTCAGGAAACTCAGTGGAAAGTTGGGGCTCTGCTGCATCCTAAAGATATAACACATGGTAGTTAACTTTACCATTCCATTACTCTGATTTTTGTGGAATTACACCTGTGACCAATGTAAAGATAACAGTACCCTCAATGGCATATTTTTATGTTGCGAGTATATCTCAAGCCATCTACAGAAGGTTCTTGGGTCATCTTCTGTACACTGTAGTTAAAGGTAGGACAGCGAGAGAGTACGAAGATGACTCAAGAACGTTCATCTAGATAGACAACTCCCTCTACGACTGAAAGCCTACACAGACATCTAAAGACAATTCTTAGCCATGCTAAAAATTAATTTAAATTGTATCACTTGTGCATAGAGGTCTAACTGACCTGTATGGAAGGGGAGACGTGACTAGTACAACTAAGATACACCTATAGTGAGTGGCACATGTTGTTCATGGCCTGGTTAACTTGATGCTCAGAAAAGGAAAGATAGAAAATGCACTGTATGCGTTTCTTGTAGTCGACCACGGACCCCACAAACATGGTATACACTCTAGTGTGAACTACAAAGAATTATTCACAGGAACTTTTGCATTCCCATAAAAACAGTGGCCCTGATGTTTGCTATGAAGATCTTTAGTGAAACAAGAATTTGCTTTACACTGATACATGCATACAGTTTTATACCAGGCCCTGCGGTCCCCACAAGAACAGTGGTCTTGTGCACTAGAGTTCATACCAGTGATTACTGTCAGAGTAAATGCTGTGGTTCCCACAAGAACAGTGGTCCTGACGTGTGTTAACTGGACCTCGATTAGTGGGGTAAAACCTGTCGTTTGTGTGCAGTAGAGTTCATACCAGTGATTACTGTTCAGATAAATGCTGTGGTCCCCACAAGTACATGGTCCTGACGTGTGTTAACTGGACCTCGATAGTGGGGTAAAACCTGTCGTTTGTGTGCAGTAGAGTTCATACCAATGACTAATGTTTAGAGTAAATGCTGTGGTCCCACAAGTACAGTGGTCCTGACGTGTGTTAACTGGACCTTGATAGTGGGGTAAAACCTGTCGTTGTGTGCAGTAGAGTTCATACCAATGACTAATGTTTAGAGTAAATGCTGTGGTCCCCACAAGAACAGTGGTCCTGACGTGTGTTAACTGGACCTTGATAGTGGGGTAAAACCTGTCGTTGTGTGCAGTAGAGTTCATACCAATGACTAATGTTAGAGTAATGCTGTGGTTCACAAGAACAGTGGTCCTGACGTGTGTTAACTGGACTCGATAGTGGGTAAACCTGTCGTTTGTGTGCAGTAGAGTTCATACAATGACTAATGTTTAGAGTAAATGCTGTGGTTCCCACAAAACAGTGGTCGTGACATGTTTTTACCTCTGTAATATCAGGCAGCTAAAACGCTAACGCAAGCATTTCAATAGACAGTAATATGACCCACTGTGAAATAAATTAAGTTACCTGGGAAATGCTTTGGAGCGCGTTGGGTCTTTGTCTTGGTTCGTGTACATGGCGGTCTCAGGAAACTCAGTGGAAAGTTGGGGCTCTGCTCCATCCTAAAGAAATAACACATGGGAGTTAACTTTACCATTCCATTACTCAAGAAAATCCGGTGTAAATGTAATATTCTTTGCGATCAGATGCTTAGAAGAGCTTGTAGTCGGCTCAACAGCAGGTTAAAATGAGTAAAATCTATTAGAATGAATACAGCTAAAGCTCTATTTTACCCGGAAGTAGAATGATGACATCGTCACTTAAATTAAACGTATTGCAATGGCGGTTATGCAGACTTAATTAATAACATGAGATGCAACATCAAATTGAGGGGTAATTCAAAACAACCCAAGAACATTGCAGACATAGGCACTCAATTTCCTTGTCATGACATCACATGCATAAGCTCTTTAGCAATAATAAACCAATAAATAAATCGAGATTATGCATGTGATGTGAAACACAAACATTTCTTTTATTTTCTTGAGCATCAAGTTAACCATCTCCCCTTCCATACAGGTCAGTTAAGACCTCTATGCACAAGTGATACTATTTACATTTTTTTGGCATGGCTAAGAATTGTCTTTAGATGTCTGTGTAGGCTTTCAGTCGTGGGAATACTCACACGTACCTTTTTCCTCCATGCCAATTAGTTCCTCTGTAGGTGTATGGTATTTCCTCTCCAGCATGTATGTCCCTCAAAGCAAAGAGACATATATGTGGTTTCATTTCAGACGTCATCCTTTTCATTTTACAGTCTGGATGAAGGTGGTCATCATTGACAAGTCTACCAAGGCTTCTGTCTTCTCGAGATGCATCAATGCTTGGAAAAAAAAAAAAACATACATACATTTGATTGACATACATTTGTCTTGTGCTTGTTTAAAGATGCAGTAATATCATGCCAAATAAACCAAACAAACACATTTTCCTAAAGCTAACCTTAATTGTTTTACCCGTTTCTAAATTAAGCGTTTTTCAACTCCTGACCTTAACCAGCTGGATACTGTCCATATCAAACATGTAATGACAAAAAAGCCAAGAACCCCCGCATTGTAATGAACAAGAAACGATGCTAAACGTGACACACACGCACATCTCAATGATAATTAACGTAGTACACTGTTCAAAGTTAGTTTTAGATTTGAGCAATCAAAAATACAATATGATAACTTCTACTTGAAGATGAGTTTCCCTATCCACAAACATGTGCTTGTCTGTAGCTAACAGCTAGGCTAGTACTAGCCAGTTAGTTAATTGCGCAGCTAGTTAGCTAACTCGTACTTGTTAAAGATGCGGCATTATCATATCATCTTTTAGCTTGTTACCATGTTACAGAGTGTTTCCACATGAAAAACATACCTGATCGTGTTTCGATCCACAAGTGTATCTACTTTGACTGAAATTCTCCAGGAGCTATTCTTCGCACTGCATGGCAAATCCCAAATAGCCCCTCCTCCATCCTTATATTTACTTCTATGGTGGTAGCCTTCAAATAATGTCTTGCCTCTTCTGTCCTCCAGTGGTAAAATGTCTTTTGTCCTGCCATGAGTCCCCTGTCTATATAGTTACTGTATTGTCTGAAAGCTCATAATTAAATAAAATGTAAAATAAAGTTTGTTTTTATCAACTTGTGAGGACCGGCACAGTTTGCGCATGCGCATTGAGCAAAGTGTGTAAGAAGTGTGTATGGGTGCAGTACCTCACTGACCACTAGAGGCCGATACTGAGTAAATTCTGTTATACACACTTGAAAACCGGTTTTGTCACTTATGGAGCCCAGCTGAAAATTGCCAGGGCCATCTTTAGAGCCTACTTACATCAAAAATATAGTTAACTTTTGGGGACCGGGTTTTTGGTCCCCACAAAAATTTGGTCCCCACACCGCGGGTGAATTTCAGGTGTTGGTCCACACAAGTTAATAAGACCAACACACACACACACACACACCACACACCACACACAACACAACACACACACACCACACACACACACAGCACACCCCACCACACCACCACACACACACCACACACACCACCACCACACACACCACAACCACACACAACCACAACACACACACACACACACAACCACCAACACCACAAACACACACAACAACACACACACAACAAACACACACACACAACACACACACACACGTTATCGTACAAATGGGGACTCAAGAAAAACTGCCTCCATATGGACCCCATTTTTTAAGGAATAGAGCCTCTAAACCACACCCCTCTCAATTTTTTTTGAAGTCTGGGCCCACATTAAATTTTGAACAAAATCTCCACGTTCTTCTTTGCTGTTTTGTCTGGTGTGGTGACTTTCTGGGGACTGTCCATTATGTTAGTACTGGAACAACCACCAATGGCGGTAAGTAGGGAAAATTTATTTTCTGTATATTCTTCTATAAAGTATTTTTTAATGTGGCAGATATTGACTGGTTAAAAAAAAACTGTCCAGGTTTCTTTAAAAAAATACATCGTGTATCAATATTAAGTTTATATTCACCTTAATTTCAGAAGTTCCCGTGGGCAACTGCCATGAATTATTTCCCTGTTTTCCACATTTTCCCTCGTTCTCCATTAGTGAAATGGGACTTTCGCACTCTACTTCTAATGCAAATGAAGTGCCAATACGAGCCAAAAGACATTTGATAATTCTAATTGGTAAATGACTCGGGCTAATGTAACAACTGACAACAAAACATCAATCCAACAATGTTCATAACATTCAATATTTATTTAAAGAAAATAACTTAGAACATAGATTGGTTCACATAAACAAAACCTCTGCAGAGACCAAAATACAATATATCAAATACCCCCCCAGACAGAAAGTAAAAATAACATCTGGATTATAGCGTCACTCTTGGACCCTTCGACACATGATATAAAATATGTTCAATATTTGTGAAGAATACGCGAGGGAACACACTTTTGCAGGCGATGTCACTATTTATGGGATACCTCGTACCTCGCTAGCGAAAACATCATAAAAGCATTGTTCGGGGTACAGTTTTCCCATTTTATACTCTATATGAAACTAAGATGTTAAGGAGAAATTTTTTGTCAAAAAAATCTCCACTTCGACACTCGTGAAAATCAATACAGTACATGTAATGCTGTTATGTACTACAACATAAGTAATATGGAGGAAATAGTTCATAGAATCTAGACTAGGCCTCACTTGGCGGGAATTCCCGGCGGTACAGTTACTTGCAGGCACACCACTAATTCAAGATCGTCGGGAGTCATACAACTCAGCAGGAACGGGTGGTCAGACCAAACATGTCGGTCCGCTCCCCACATGGGGCGAATAGAAGAGAAACAGCGAAAGACACACGTTAAGACTGAGCACAGCTTTTACACAAGTACACTGGGATGCGTAACTAGGTCCCCGCGACAGCGCACCTTCACTGGCTGCTTTTGCCCCGCACTGACCACTGAAAACTACGTAGAAACTAGTGAACTACACTCAAACCGACTGTTATCCCCTTGTGCAGGTGAATCAATAAAGAATAGGATATCTGGGCGCGACCAGACCAGACCTGGCTGTTGAAAGAATTTACAGTTGCTCGTGTAGGCCGATGTTTTTTTAACTCTGTTGCTTATTTTCCTTGTGTCCTCTTTTCTGTACCTTCATTAGTTGTTTCTGTGGACGTTAAAGTGTTGTCATGTCTGGACATATTCATCTTGGCTCTCAGAGGGTCATCCTTTCTTGGATTTGCTGAAAAAGACATCACTCAGTTAGGGTCAGAATGGATTTGGGCATGGTTTGATATT
>VHKM01000226.1:202500-249882 GCA_007210695.1 Neogobius melanostomus | reverse complement strand
GCCCCGGCATATTAACGAACTCGTCTAGCGGGGCTTTTACCCAGCGCTTCCCCGTCGCATCCAGACAGCTACACAGTGGACACTCAAAGTTATTAAAAACTTTCAATAGGATTAACGGTTGTCAGGCAACAGCATAATCGGCGTCCATTTTAGCGCTCGCACACGATCAACATCAAACTCGCACATACTGTTGGCGATTGGAGGCGAACTTGAATCGTTGGTCGACGTCATCGACCCCGAATTGTTTTGATATATGAAATTTTTGAAAATGGGCGCGATAGCGCCCCCTGCAGAGCACCAAATAAAAATAATGAAGAAAAATTGAATTGTCGTAAGAAAAAAGAAATTTGGCACAGACATACGTTCACATACAGCCGACAAAGAAGCATTGCGGCCACGCCCCTTCCCACTCGGTTGCCATGGCAACGACCCGTATGTCAACTTGGCGCGCCAATCCAGAATGGTACACGCGCGTCAGACAGTCGAACAGAAAAGTAATTACATGGTTGCTAGGAACAACAGGAGGGCGCCATTTTGGGAAAAATATTAAGTAATCTGGCGCCGAAGGCGCATTCTCATGCCCCGCATGAGCGGAACTACTCCTCGGGCGTTGAACGCAGCGACTCCCCGTTCGCCCAATCATCTACACAAGTGGGACAATCAAAATATAAAAATTCTAATAGGATGGAACGGTGTGGTCAAGCAACGCCAGAATTCGGTACCGTCCATTTTCAGGCTACTGCCAACGCATCGAGTGTCATAACTCGCACATACTGTGGCCGGATTTGAGCTGAAACTTATTGTTGGTCGAGTCCTCGATCTCCGATGTTGTGATGTTAGGAATTTGAAAATGGGTCGCCGATACCCCCTGTAGAGCACCAACAAAAAATGAATGAGGAAAAAAATTGAACTTGTCGTGACAAAAGAAATGGCACAGACATCCGTCATGACCCAACAAAAAGTCATGAGGCACCCCCTTTCCCCCGTGTTGCCGATGCTGCAAAACCCGTGCCAACGTTGTCGCGCAATCGCAAAGTGGTACAGGCGCGTGGCGCCATTGACAATCTGACCAAAAAAAGTAGCATTACATGTTGCTAGCAGCCAACAGGGCCGCATTTGGGAAAAATCGAGTGATCTGGCGCCGAAGGCGCATTTCTGGGGCCTTTGCTCTTTACAACTCGATCCAGTGTGGCAGGGTAGGGCGACAGCGCCTCCCGTATTGGGGGCGTGTCGCCACCGCGTCAACCGCCAAAAGAGACCCTCGAGGCCTAATGCGCTTGCGGCTAAACTTATTATTATATTTTCCTCTCCCCCAAAAGAGCCAGTTTGCGGCAACTTCACTGATGAAAACTCTGAATTTTTTGCCAAAATTCAATTAGGGTAATAAAAAAAAACTCACATCTCAAAAATGTAAAAAGTCAAAAAATGCGTCAGCGCCCCTGGATAAACCACGTTAACATGCGCCTCATGGCAGACCCTCAAAATCCAGAATCCCGAAAATTTTAGTTCGTCGGTAGACGAACAATTCGGCAAGCAGTGATTGGTCGGAAACAAACAAAAAAAGATATTATGCGGTGCTAGGCAACCATCAGGAGCGGCCATATTGGCCAGAAAGAGCATCTGGCGCCGAAGGCGCCATTTTCGTGCCCTCGCATGTTGAACGAAACTCTCCTAGGCGTTTAGAACGCAGCGACTCCCCGTTCGCTCCAGATCATCACACAAGTGGACATCAAAAGTTATTAAAAACTTCTAATAGGAAACGGTGTTGTCATGGCAACGCCATGAATATTCACGGCGCCCATTTTAGCGTCGCGCCGCGCCTCAAACAGTCATCAACTCGCACAAACTGTGGCGCGATTTGAGGCGATAACTGAATCTTGGCTCGACCGTCGTTGACCCGGATGTTTTGATATCTGAATTGAAAATGGGACGGCAGAGCGCCTCCTGCAAGAGCACCAATAAAAATTAGTTTGGGAAAAAATTTAACTTTGTCGTAGACAAAGAAATTGCACAGACATCCGTCAGTACCCCGAACAATAAAAGTATTGAGGCCACGCCTGCTCCCGTGCATGCAAACGACCCGATGTCAACTGGCGCAGCAGACCAAAAGTTGCTACACGCGTGCATCATGACGTCCGAACAAAAAAAGTACATGTACTGGGTTGCTAGACAACCAACAGGAGTGCGGCATTTTGGAAAATGTAGTAACTGGCGCCAAGGCGCCATTTCGTGCCGTCGAGGCAGCATTGAAAGAACTCCTCCTACGTTGAAGCGCAGCGACTTCCCGTTCGCTCCAGAGCATCTACACAAGTGGGTACATCAAAGTTATTAAAAATTGTCTAATGGATTAAGGTGTAGTTCATGGCAGACCCATGAATCGGCCGTCCATTTCAGCGCTCGCCGCTCGCCGTCAAAGAGTCATAGCGCAATACTGGGCCCGATTGAACGGAAACTTGAATGTTGGTCGAGTCCTCGACCGCTTATTTTTGTGACATTATGACAATGGGCGGATATGCGACCCCTTCAGAGCACCAACAAAAAATGAATAGGAACAAACATGAACTTGTCGTAGACAAAAGAAATTGGCACAGACATCCGCCGTGACCTTCCGAACAAGTAAAGCCAGTGGGGCCACGCCTTTCCCACCGGTGCATGGACGACGAGTCAACTTTGGCGCAGGCCAAACAGCAAACTTGGTAAAGCGCGTGCGCATGACTGCTCGAACAAAAAAAGGTAATTACGTGGTGCTAGGGCAAACAACAGAAAAGGTCGGCCATTTGGGAAAAATCGGAAGTGATCTGCGCCGAAGCGCATTTCTGCTTGTCTTACAATCATCTGACTATGGTGGCAGGTAGGGCGCTGTAGCGCTCCCGGTATTGGGGCGCGTGCGCCACCGGCGTAAACTGCGGCCAAATACGAGACCGCGGGGCTCTAAATGCGCTTTGCGCTTAATTATATTTTTCTTCTCCCCTAAAAGCCAGTTGCAACCACCGACGAAAAAGCGATTTTTGCCCAAAATTTCAATTAGGTGAAAAAAAAAACTTCACATCTCTAAATTGTAAAAATTCAAAAAAAAATGGCAGCGTAGCGCCCCACTGGAAAAACCACGTTAACATGGCCTATGCCAGACGCCCCAAAACCCAAATCCGAAAAATTTTACGTTCGTCATAGACGAAAAAAATTCGGCCACAGTCCTTATTGGTTCAGTAAAGGCCAAACAAAAACATATTACGTGCTAGGGCACCATCAGGAGGGCGGCATATTGTCAGAAAGCGATCGGCGCCGAAGGCGGCCATTTCGGCGCTCAGCATTTGAGAGCGAATCCTCCTAGGCGTTGAAACGCAGCGACTCCCGTTCGCTCCAGATCATCTAAACCACAAGTGGGACAGTCTAAAAGTATTAAACTTTCTAAAGGAATACAGGTGTTGCAATGGCAAACGCATGAATTGGCGTCCGTTTTCAGCACATGCCCGCGCGTTCAACGAAGTCGTAAGTTCGCACATACTGTGCCGATTGAGCGAACCTGAATCGTTGTCGAGTCGTCGACCTGGTGTTTTTGAAATTAGAAATTTGAAAATGGGCGCGATAGGCGCCCCTGCCAGAGCACAATAAAAAGAATGAGGAAAAAAAATTGAACTTGGTCGTAGACAGACGAAATTGGCAGCAGAAACAATCGTCACGTGACCCCGAACAAAAAGTCATTGAGGGCAGCCTTCTCACCGTGTGTTTGCAGCAACGACCCGATGTCAACTTGGCGCAGCCACCAAATTGGTAGAACAGCGTGTGCGTCAATGACTCGTCCAACAAAAAGACATGGCATGGTGCAGGCAACAACAGGAGGGGCGCATTTGGGAAACATCGAGTGATCGCGCCGAGGTCGCATTTTCGGTGCACTCGGCATTTGAACGGAACCGTCTAGGGCCGTTGACGCAGCGACTCTCCGTTCGCTCCAGATCATCCACACATGGACATAAAAAGTATAAAAACTTCTAATAGGTATTACGGGTGCATGGTAAACGCCATGAATTCGGCGTCCATTTTCAGCGCTCGCCGCCGCGTTCAAACAGTCATAACTCGCACAAACTGTGGCCGATTTGAGCGAAACTTGAATCGTTGCGAGTCGTCGAACTCTGGAGTTGTGATTTAGGACAATTTGGAAAAAATGGCACGCATACCCCCTGAACGCACCAAATAAAAAGAATGCGAATAAGATCAAAACTTTGTCGTAGACAAATGAAATTGGCACAGACATCCGTCACGTATAGCGACAAAAAAAAGTCAAGGATGGCACGCCTTTTCACGTGTTGCCATGGTAAAGACCCGGTGTCGCGAACTTTGGGCGCAGCCAAACCAAAAATAGTACAGGAAGCGTGCGTCATGACTGGTCCTGACAAAAAAGTACATTACATGTTGCAGGTAACCAACAGGAGGTCGCATTTGGAAAAATTGAGAATCGTCGCTTTGAAGGGCGCCATTTTCGGTGCAGTCGCAGAGTTGAACGAACTCGTCCAGGGCGTGACGAGCGATGCCCCCGTCGCGTCCAGATCATTCTACCAAGGTGGGACTTAAAAGTATTAAATAACTTCTAATATGGAGAACGGTGTTGTCATGGCAAGCCAGGAATGCGCGTCCCGTTCAGGGCTCGCTGCCCAGCGTTCAAAGAGCATACTCGCAAAACTGAAGCCGATTTAGCGGTAATTTAATCGTTGTCGATTGCGACGTCCCGATTTGTGATAGGACATTGAAAATGGCCGTGAATCGCCCCCTGCAGAGCACAATAAAATGAATGCAGAATAAGATCAAACTTTGTCGGTAGACAAAAGAAATTTTGCACAGACGTGCGTCCAGGTGATCGATAAAAGAAGTCAATCATGGACCGCCTCTTTTCAATTGGTTCGCATGGCACGACCGGTGCAACTTGGCGCAGTCAAACCAAAATTGGTACAGCGTGCGTTAGGGTGCATCAAGCCGCCCAGTTTTTTAACTTCAATGGATCATTTTCTGTCCCCTGTAAGTTTTTATATAGAAAGAATAGAAATGTTGAAAGTGGGGGGAAGTTAAGTAACAGGGGGAGGTGTCCACCCATTGTCACTGAATTGTGTCTAAATATCGAAAATTCGCCATTTGGCAATTTCATTCATTATAAGCTCATTTGTTAAATAATATGCATACAGAGGTGTATATAGAATGCAAAGTAAATCTCAGTTTTTTATTGATAATGTTCAATAGTATGAATGCACAATTTATACCAACGCTGTTAAGAAGTGTTTCATTATATAACACTAACGCACCGCCCTGATACATCTTTTAAAATGGTTCAACGCATCGGAGACATAGTTTCAACGCAATGAATTCAGATAGTATTGTGTTAACATTAGTTCTAGATGATTATCCATGTTTAAAAAGTAAATAAAGTTAAATTTATTCTACATTCAGGAATGTTTAAGATCAATGTGAGTTATGTTGGTAGAGTCTTCATTAGTCCTATGGTCCTTTTTGGCATTTTAGCAAGGGCTGTCCTTTAAATGTCTTTCTCACAACTTGCAGGCACGTTCTGGTCAATGTCCTTCACCCCTTGCTCGATGCAAAAATCTGAGCAAGCTTAAACCTGTCTCAAGATTCAAGATTTAATTTTTTTAATTTGTCAAACCATGTGAATGATTTGAAATTAGATTTCTCTCATTCTTGATTGTGGAGCAAGGGGGTGGGGGAATAGGGGTGGGAGGGAGTTCATCCAATGCGCTTGTTGTATGAAACTGTTCTTAAGTCGACTGGACCTGGCCGAGATTGCCGCAGTCTCTCACCCTGAAGGTATTACTTGAAAAGAGATGTGTGCTGGGTGGCATAGGTACGGGATTCTGACGGCTTGCGGGTGCAGTACGGGTGGAATACATGTCTAATAGAGGGAGAGGGGCTCCACGATCACTCCGCTCTCTCACATTCGGAGCTCTTTCGCAGGAGGACAATGCTGGCGCGTGCACACGCAGTGATGGAGCTGGTCAGGACTCTCTTAAGTCCCTCTGTAGAAGAACCTCACAGTGAGGAGCTGAGGATGCCTCTTAAGTCCCTCTGTAGATAGAACCTACAGGATGGAGCTGGTCAGTTGATGCTCTCTAGTAGCCCTCTGTAGAAGGAGCCAACAGTGATGGACGTGGTCAGGATGCTCTCTATAGTCCCTCGTAGAAGTTGCACATAACAGAGGCTGGGACTCTGCTCTTCTTAACTTGCGGACAAAGTAAGAGCATATTACCTTTTTCTTGACCAGTGATGTTGTAGTGTGCATTGTCAGGAGAGTTCACTTGTGATGTGACACCAGGGAGCTTAGTGGCTGGTCACCCTCTCCACTGCAGCACCGTGATTATTAGATGAGGCATGCTGGACCCGCGCTCTTCGAAAATTCCATAACAATCTCTTTTGTCTTCTCCACATTTAGGAGAGGTCGTTGCACCACAAATGGCAGACTGCTACTCATCCTGTAGTTGACTCGTCTCGTTGCGATGGCACTCACCACTGTTGTGTCGTTGCAAACTTATGAAAAGGTTGAGTTTGTACGTTGGAGCGCAGTCTGGTCAGCAAGAGTGAACAGGAGGGGGCTAGCACACAGCCTTGGAGCCCCGGTTCAGTGTGTATGGTTGGAGGATTTCCCGCAACACGTAACGGCCGTGGTCTGCCCGCAAAAGTGCCAGCAGCCATTGCACGTGATGTGTGGTTGACCTGCAGGTGGAGTCAGTTGTGTATTAGCTGCTGTGGGATTATAGTGTTGAATGCTGAGCTAAAGTCTAAAAACAGCATTCTGGAGACTTGATGACTCAATCTTCCAGATCATCAAAAGACATGCCACAGGAATAATCTACAAACTGGTGACGACTAGGCTGACCAAAGTGAGAACTTGTCCAAGCTGCTCGGACTGTCACAAGGCTGAAGTTGACGTGACCTGATGATTCTGTGGTCATGAAAAAAGGTCCTGGATTAATGGCACGCTATAGCCAGAATCCCTAATAACAGCGCGGCACTCAGTGTTAAACAAGTCAACATGTGCTAAATCTAAGCCTGTAATACTAATAACAAGTTTGCATAGTAACATTTGTAAAACAGGCTCTAGAAGTCGACAACAATGAAAAGGATAATCATAATAAGTTTATATATAATATTAAAATTAAAAATGTTAAACAAAAATTAGATAAAATTGAAATATTTTGTAAAAAACTCACTTCAAAGATGCAGACATCACACACAGTTGAATAACAAGCAAGATAGTTATTTAATCAAATTCAGTACATTGGGTAAAATATACATAAGTAAAGCGCAGTAATAACATCAAGCTATCATGAATATCGCTATAGAATGCCCATATAACCCAATTCAAATTTCGCTTATGAGTTGGACCCCTAAAGCAATTGGAATAGACAAAAATTGGTAGAAGTATTTTATACAAAGGAATGTTTTAAACTGGGGACAGAATAAGTGTTGACATTGGGGGCGTTAATGCACTCTAGCAGCGCGTCATGACTGTCCGAACAAAAACTACATTACATGGGTCGCTAGCAACCAACAGGAGTTCTTATTTTGGGAAAGGTCCGAGTGATCTGGCGCCGGAGGCGCCATTCTTGCCTTCTGCTCTCGACTAGTGGCAGGATAGGGCCAGCGGCAGCGCCTCCGCGGTATTGGGGCGACATGCGGCCCACCGGCGTCAACCGCTAAACGAGGACCTCGAGGCCTCTATAATATGCTGTTTGCGGCTTTAATCTTATAGGTTTGCCGAAGCCCTGACAGGGCCCGGGCTGTTGTTGAGTACAGACTAGTGCGCGAGCGCACTGAAGAAAGACGTGCGCGTAAGCGCACGTCCAAAAAGACGGAGCGCTCAGAAACAGAGCGCGGGAGCCTCCATGCAAATACACGTTAATCAACGACTCCGCACGCCACCTGTCCGGTGTGTAAGCGTGCGCGAAAGCGGCACATTGTTGCTGTTCTGCGATATAAAAAAATTTGATGTGAAACAAGGCAATGGGCGCAACATGGATAAAAAGTAGTCGATGCAGACGCAACGCCTCAGCA
The DNA here is from genome assembly GCA_007210695.1 of Neogobius melanostomus. NCBI lineage: Eukaryota > Metazoa > Chordata > Actinopteri > Gobiiformes > Gobiidae > Neogobius > Neogobius melanostomus. The sequence goes on along the minus strand of VHKM01000226.1, from coordinate 241,827 downwards.
TCGACATGGCCACTCACTCGCACCAAAACACTGCAGAGTGACCGGGCAATCGAGGCCATATCCGATAAGCATAGGTCTTTGCGGGAAAGCGGCATAGTTGCTCTGCTCGCATCAAAATACGGAAAAAAAAAAATCCATTTGGGAAATATTGAGAAAGAAGTAAAGACGTAGCGCGAAACGCGCTCCGTTTACAACATAAACGTCCCACGGTGGAACTGACTGAAACTTTCCGAATATATAACAAATATGGCGCGCGGAAGGCCGGGCTATATGTATCGAATGGTTTTTCTAATTAAATTAATTTTTCCTCTCGCCCCTAAAAAGCGTTTCGGCAAACTTCCCCACTGATGAAAAGTCTGAATTTTGCCCAAAATTCAATTAGGTGAAAAAAAAACTTCACATCTCCAAAATGTAAAAATCAAAAAAATGGCGCGTCAGCGCCCCCTGGAAAAACAGCGTTAACATTGCGCCCTATGGCAGGACCCCCAAAATCCCGAAATCCCGAAATTTATTCTGTCGTAGACGAAAAAATTCGGCACAGTGATTGGTCACGTGAAGCCAGAACAAAAAAAATATTACGGTCTTGCTAGCAACATCAGGAGGGCGCCATATTGGCCAGCAAAGAGCGATCTGGCGCGAAGGCGCCATTCGTGCCCTGAATTGAACGAACTCCGTCAGCCCGTGATACGCAGCGATCCGTTCGCTCGCAGATCATCTACACAAGTGGGACATCAAAAGTTATTAAAAACTTAATAGGATTAAAGGTGTGTCATGGCAACGCCATGAATTCGGCGTTCCATTTTTTCGCGCTAGCGCCTAAGCGTTCAAACAGTCATGAACTCCCACATACTGTGCGATTTGAGCGAAACTTGAATCGTTGTCGAGGTCGGCGACCCGATGCTTGTGATCATAGAAATTTGAAACTGGGCGCGAAGCGCCCCTGCATCGCACAATAAAAATAATGGGAAAATTTTTAACTTTGTCGTAGACAAAAGAAATTATGAGCACAGACATCGTAGCACGTAACCGAACAAAAAAGTCATTGAGCCACGCCCCTTTCCAACCGTTGCTGCCATGGCAAGCGACCGATGTTCAACTCTTGGCAGCAGCAACAAATGGTACACGCGTGCGTCATGACATCGACAAAAAAGTACATACACGTTGCTAGCACCAAAGGAGTGGCGCCATTGGGAAAAATGTAGTAATCTGGCGCGAAAGGCGGCATTTCAGCTCTCAAGCCATTTGAACGAACCGTCCTAGGTGCGTTGCCACGACCCCGTTGCTCCAGATCATCTACACAAGTGGGACATTAAAAAGTTATTAAAAACGCTAATAGCGATACGGTGTTGTCATGCAACGCCATGAATTCGGCGTCGTTCAGGACCGCCGCCGTTTTAAGACTCACACTCGCAAACGGAAGCGATTTGAGCGTAACTTCATCGTTGTGCGAGTCGAACTCGGAATTGTGATTAGGACATTGAAAAGGGCGCGATAGCGCCCCCTGCAGAGCACCAAATAAAAATGAATAAGAATAAGATCAAAACTTGTCGTAGGACAAAGAAATTTGCCAAGACTGTGCGTCAGGATCCCGATAAATAAAATAATCATGCCACGCGCTTTTTCTATCTGTTGTGCCGATGGCAAAACCACCCGGTGTCAACTTTGGCGCGAGCAACGAAATGGTACATACACGTGCGGCAATGACTGTCCCGAATAAAAAAGCCATACAATGGTTGCTTAGCAACACAGGAGGTCGTGCCATTTTGGAAAAACCTGATCTGGCGTCGAAGGCGCAATATCCTGCTTATGCTCTTTTATAACCGACCTAGAAGGTGGCAGGTAGGGCGCGGATGCGCTCCCGGTTAGTGGGGCGGCGTGCGGCACCGCGTCAACCGCCAAACGAGAGCTCGAGGGCCTCTAAATGCCCGCTGCGCTTTAATTATGATATTTTTCTTCTCTCCCCTCAAAGTCCAACTTCCCACTGATGAAAAGTCCTGAATTTTTGCCCAAAATTTCAATTAGGTGAAAAAAAAAACTTCACATCTCTAAATTGTAAAAATTCAAAAAAAAATGGCCGCGCAGGCGCCCCTGGAAAACATTACATAGCGCTATGAGAGCCAAACACTGACTTCGTCGTAGAAGAAAAAAATCGCCAACGTGAGTTATAGTGAAGCCAAGACAAAACAAAGTCATATACGTGTGCTAGCAAACATCAGGAGGGCGGCCATATTGCCAGAAGAGCGATTCTGGCGGCCGAAGGCGCCATTGTCGTGCCCTCGTCGCATTTAACGAACTCGTCCTAAGGGGCGTTGAACGCTAGCGACTCCCTGTTCGCCTCCAAGAATCATCTACACAGAGGACCTCAAAGTTATGAAAAACTTCTAATAGAAACGGTGTGTCATGGCAACGCACATCGTAATCGGCGTCGCTTCAGCCGCTCGGCCCGCGTCAAACAGGTCAATACTCGCACAAACTGGTGGCTGATTTGCAGGAGAACTTAATCGTTGGTCGAGTCGTTGAACCCCGGACTGTTTTGATATCTGAAATATAAAATGGTCCCAACTACGCGCTGCAGAGCACCAAATAAAAAATTAACTAGGGAAAAAATTTAAGTTGTCGGACAAAAGAAATTGCACAGACATGCCGTCACGTGACCCCGAACAAAAAAGTCTGAGGCACGCCCCTCTCTCACCGGGTTGCATGGCACGACTCCAATGTCAATTGGCGCAGCAAACCAAAATTGGATTACAACGGTGCATCATGACATCCGACACAAAAAGTAGCATTAATGGTTTCTAGCAGCAACAGAGGGCCGGTCATTTTGGGAAAAAGTAAGTAAATCTGGCCGCCAAAAAGCGCCATTGTGCCCCTGCATTTGAAACGACACTCGTCCTTAGGGCGTGACGGAGCGACTCCCCGTTCTCTTCCATGATCATCTACACAGTGGTTACATCAAAAGTTATTAAAAACGTCATAATAGGATTAACGGGTGTGTCATGGCAACGCCATGAATGCGCGTCAGTTGCGATGTCGCCGTCACTTATACAGTCAATAACTCGCACGCAACTGTGGCCGATGGCCAAAGCTTGAATCGTTGGTCACGTCCTGTCGACCCGATGTTGTGATATAGGAAATTTGAGAATGGGCGGAATAGCGCCCTGCAAGCACAAATAAAAATGAAGAATAAAATTGAACGTTGTCGTAGAGCAAATGAGATTGCACAGACATTCCGTCACTGATACCACAAAAAAGTCAAATGAATGCCAACGCCCCTTTTTCCACGGTGTGCCGATGGTAACGACCCAGTGTTCCAACTTTGCGCGAGCCAAAACCAAAATAGTACACGCCGTGCGTCATGGAACTGTCGGAACAATAAAATAATTACATGGTTCCTAAGGTCACCAACAGGAGCGGCCATTGGAACAATGAGTAATCTGCATCGCCGAAGGCACATTGCTCGTGCCTCGCAAATTTAACGAACGCCGTCCTAGGCGTTGGACGCAGCGACTCCCCCGTTTCGCTCCAATCATCTACACAAGTGGACATTAAAAAGTTATTAAAAACTTTCTAATAGGAATTAACGGTGTTGTATGGCAACGCCATGAATTCGGCGTCGTTTCAGGGTCGCGCCCTGGTTCAAGAGTCATAAGCGCACAAAACGAAGCCGATTTGAGCGTAACTTTATCTTTCGCGGTCAGTTGTCGACCGGGGAGGTTGTGATTTAGGACATATTGAAAATGGCGGATAAGCGCCCCTGCAGAGCACCAAAATAAAAATGAAGCAGAATAAGATAAAACCTTTGTCGTAGACAAAAGAAATTTGGCACAGACGTGCGTGCACGTGAATCCGAATAAACAGTCAATCATGGCCACGCCTCTTTTCCCACGTGTTGCCTGTGCTAAACGACCGGTGTCAACGTTTGGCACAGTCAAACCCAATGTACACACGGCGTAGGGTGACATCAACGCCCATTTTTTTTTAACTTCATGACATTTGTCCCTTGTCTAGTTTTTTTATAAACAAAAAAGAAAATGCATGCAAAGTTTGTGAATTTGAAGTACTTAGGTTGGTCCACATTCAACGGAATTTTGTCTAAATATGAAAATTCGCGATGTGGCATATTTCATTACATTATATTGTGAATATAAATTGCATACAGAGTTGTTATAGACTATGCAATAGTAAATCTCATTTTTTATCTGGATTAGTATTCAATAGTATGATGCTGAGCACTTATACAACAGGTGTTATGAACTGTTCATCTAATACAACATTAACCATTCGAATACAGTATTTTAAATGCTTTCAACCACGAGACAATAGTATTTCAACGCAATGAACTGCAGCTAGTATAATGTTGTTTTGCAACATTGGTCAAATGATTTATCAATGTTAAAAAGTTAAATATACTTAAATGATCTACATCAGCCAATGTTTAAAGTCAATAGGTAGTTTTGGTAGATCTCAAAGTGTAGTCGCTAGGTTACTTTCTTTCGCAGTTGGGCTGTTCTTTAACGTCTTCTCAAACGCAGCACTTCTGGTCATGGTCTCACGCAGTGGTTGCGATTGCAAGAAATCTAGCTAAGCTTAACACGTGGTCCAAGATTAAGATTTGATTTTTTTAATGTCAAACCATGTGAATGATTGAAATGAATTTCTCTCATTCTGCGAGTGTGGAGCAGGGTGGGGGAAGAGGGGTGGGAGGGAGTTCACCTTCCAGGGCGCTTGTTTGAAACTGTTTAAGCGACTGGACCTGGCCGTAGATCCGCATCCTCCCCGAAGGGATACTTGAAGAGACTGTGTGCATGGTCGATAGGTCCCTGGTGAGTCTGACGGCTTGGCGGGTGAGACGGGAATACATGTCCTAATAGAGGGGGAGGGGCTCACAAGATCAATCTCCGCTGCCGGCGCACGATGCGCTGGAGGCTCTTCGGCGAGGCAGTGCTGGCGCCGTGCCACAACAGTGTGGAGCTGGTCAGATGCTCTCTATAGTCCTCTGAGAAGAACCTACAGTGATGGAGCTGGTCAGGATGCTCGCGCATATCCCTCTGGTAAAGTGCAACACAGTGATGGAGGCTGGTCAGGATGCTCTCTATATCCCCTGGTAGATAGAGCCACACAGTGATGGAGCTGGTCAGGAATGCCTCTAATAGCCCCTGTAAAGACCACAACAGTGATGGAGCTGGTCAGGATGCTCCTCTATAGTCCCCTCTGTAGAAGTTGCACATAAACGAGCTTGGGACTCTGGCTATTTCTTAACTTTGCGGACAAAGTAGAGAAACACTGAAATTACTTTTCCTTGACCAGTGATGTAGTGTGCATGGTCCAAGGAGAGGTTCACTGTGATATGCACACCCAGGAGCTTTAGTGCTAAGTCACCCTCTCGCACTGCAGCAACCGTTGATTATAACAAGCATGCTCCTCTAATAATTAATTAGAGGAGCATGCTGGACCCGCGCTCTTCGAAAATCCATAAACAATCTCTTTGTCTCTCCACATTAGAGAGAGAATGTTTGTGTGCACGCACATGGCCAGAAGTGCTCACCTAACTCCTGTACGTTTGACTCGTTCTGTTGCTGAGAGACCACCACTGTGTGTCATCGAAACTTGATGAAGAGGTTGGAGTTGTACTTATGGAGCGCGTCCATGGGTCGGCCAAGTGACAGGAAGGGGGTCCAGCACAGCCTTGGGGAGCCCGTGTTCAGTGTGAGTTGGAGGGCTTTCGCCAACAAGTACAGCGGTGGTCCCCGTCAGAAAGTCAGCAGCCCAGTTGCACAGTGATGTGTATGGCGAGGTGGAGGCAGGGTTTGTTGTTAATTAGCTGCTTGGGGATTAAGTGTTGAATCTGAGCAAAGCTATAAAACAGCCTTCTGGAACGGTGATGAATCAAGCTTGCAGATCAGTCAAAAACTGAAGACAGGATAATCTCACACATGGGGAGACGAGGCGACCAATGGAGAATTTGCTCAAGGCTCTGGACTGTCACAGGCAGGCGCAGTACGTGACTGTATTTGATTCTGTTTGGCAGAAAAGGTCTATTTATGGCATTCAAGTCTAAAATCCCAAGAAAGCGCGGCACCCAATGTTTAAACAGTCAACCATTGGCTAATCTAACTATCTCTGTAATGACTAATATATCTATATACCATTTGATAAACAGCCTCTAGAATGCGAAACATGAAAGTATAACATAATAAAGTTTCAGATAAAAATTTAAATTAAAGGTTTAATACAAATGAGATAAAAATTTGAAATATTTTGTAAATTAAAAAACTCCACTTTCAAGATTGCAGACTTCACAACAGCTTGAATAAACAAGCAAAGAATAGTTATTTTATCAATTCAGTACCATTGTAAAATATTACATAAGTAAAGAGCAAATAACATTCAACTACATGAATATCGCTATAGAATGCCCATATAACCCAATGCAAATCTTGCTTATTGAGTGACCCCCTAAACAATGTTGGAATTAGACAAAAATTGGTAGAAATTCTTTTTATGACCAAAGGAATGTTTTTAAACTGGGGACAGAATAATTGGTTGACATTGGGGCGTTGATGCACCTAGCGTGCGTCATGACTGTCCAAACAAAAAAGTACATTACATGGTTGCTAGGCAACCAACAGGAGGTTGGCTATTTTGGGAAAAATCGAGTGATCTGGCGCCGGAGGCGCCATTCTTGCCTTTGCTCTTCGACCTAGTGTGGCAGGTAGGGCGCGCAGCGCCTCCCGGTTATTGGGGCGACGTGCGGCCACCGGCGTCAACCGGCCAAACGAGACCTCGAGGGCCTCTAAATGCCGCTTGCGGCTTTAATTTCCATTTGTTTTTGCTTTAGGCTCTGTTTGCCAACAATACAATTATCAGTTAAAATTGGCACGAAACTATTGAAAGAAGTCTATGAACATACATTTTCTTGGTGAACACCGATCATAAAAATCAGCTGGTGTAACACTCGATCATAAAAATAAAACTAAAGTTGCAAAGATTTCAGCCATAATGAATAAATTTAAATATATCATTGAAAACAATCTCTATATACTATATACTGTTCACTTATCCTCCCCCATTAACATATTGTGTAGAGATTGGGGAAATGCGTATAAAAGTAATCTTGACCCATTGTTTAAAGTTCAGAAAAAGGCAATAAGAATAATCCATTTAGCTGCATACCATGAACACCAAATCCTTTATTTTTGAAATAAAAAATAATGAATTTGAGGACCTTACTGAATTTAGATGGCTCAAATCATGTTCAAAGCCTCACAAAAGTCGCTTCCTGAAAGTATACAAAATATGTTAGATAAGATGAGCTTCGATAAACAATACTCCAGAACAACCATGAAAAGCATGTGCTCCACGAGACGTGGTGTAGAAATATGGAATAATCTAGATCAAAACATCAAACTTTGCAATAACCTGGTACATTTTAAAAAAGTTTACAAAGAGTTTATATTCTTAGATATGAGTTGAAGCACATTCTTTTGTTGTTTCTTTACTTTGCTGTTGTTGTTTTTTTATTGTTCATTATTTGCTGTTACTTTGCTCTATGTTCCTTTATTTATGATTTGCTACCTGCAAATGTTAATGTAATGTTATTGTTTTTATTTTTGGGGTGGGCGCTTATAAGCCTTTGGCTTCGACCCACTCCCTTTGAGCAGGTTAACTGCTCAAACAAATAAATAACTAAACTAAACAATGTTTAAATCTAATGTGTAAATATGGCGATATATTGTGCAACTCTTGTTTGTTTAATTATAGGACCCAACCATGTTTATTGTTAAAGCTAATGTTAGATATTTTGCTCTCTACATAACAGTGTGACTTATAAGCTCTAAGTTCTCAACAAAAAGCTCTTCGAGTAAAGTAGAGATCTCAAATACCACTATTACTATTATGTTTGGGTACTTTACCATAGACTGTACAATGGCATTGCCATGGACAACACCGTTAATCCTATTAGAAAGTTTTTAATAACTTTGATGTCCACTTGTGTAGATGATCTGGAGCGAACAGGGAGTCGCTGCGTTCAACGCCCTAGGAGTAGTTCGTTCAAATGCGAGGGCACGAAAATGGCGCCTTGGCGCCAGATCACTCGATTTTCCCAAAATGGCCGACCTCCTGTTGGTTGCCTAGCAACCATGTATGTACTTTTGTTCGGACAGTCATGACGCACGCGTGTACCATTTTGGTTTGGCTGCGCCAAAGTTGACATCGGGTCGTTGCCATGGCAACACGGTGAGAAAAGGGGCGTGGCCTCAATGACTTTTTTGTTCGGGGTCACGTGACGTATGTCTGTGCCAATTCTTTTGTCTACGACAAAGTTCACATTTTTTCCTCATTAATTTTTATTTGGTGCTGTGCAGGGGGCGCTATCGCGCCCATTTTCAAATTTCATATATCAAAACATCCGGGGTCGAGGACTCGACCAACGATTCAAGTTTCGCTCAAATCGGCCACAGTATGTGTGAGTTATGACTGTTTGAAGTCGGTGGCGAGCGCTGAAAATGGACGCCGAATTCATGGCGTTGCCATGACACACCGTTAATCCTATTAGAAGTTTTTAATAACTTTTGATGTCCCACTTGTGTAGATGATCTGGAGCGAACGGGGAGTCGCTGCGTTCAACGCCCTAGGACGAGTTCGTTAAAATGCGAGGGCACGAAATGGCGCCTTCGGCGCCAGATCGCTCTTCTGGCCAATATGGCCGCCCTCCTGATGGTTGCCTAGCAACCGCGTAATATGTTTTTTGTTTGGCTTCACGTGACCAATGACTGTGCCGAATTTTGTTCGTCTACGACGAACAAAATTTTCGGGGATTCCGGGATTTTGGGGGGTCTGGCCATAGGGCGCAATGTTAACGTGGTTTTTCCAGGGGGCGCTGACGCGCCATTTTTTAAAATTTTACATTTTGGAGATGTGAAGTTTTTTTTTCCACCTAATTGAATTTTGGGCAAAATTCAGGACTTTCATCAGTGGGAAGTCGCCGAAACTGGCTTTTTAGGGGAGAGGAAAAATAATATAATATTAAAGCCGCAAGCGGCATTTAGAGGCCCTCGAGGGTCTCGTTTGGCCGGTTGACGCCGGTGGCCGCACGCCGCCCCAATAACCGGGAGGCGCTGCCGCCCTACCTGCTGCACTAGGTCGAGATTATAAAAGAGCAAAGAGAAGAAATGGCGCCTTCGGCGCTAGATCACTCGATTTTTCCCAAAATGGCCGACCTCCTGTTGGTTGCCTAGCAACCATGTAATGTACTTTTTTATTCGGACAGTCAGACGCACGCGTGTACCAATTTTGGTTTGGCTGCGCCAAAGTTGACACAGGGTCGTTGCCATGGCAACACGGTGGAAAGGGGCGTGGCCATCAATTACTTTTTTGATCGGGATCACGTGACGGATGTCTGTGCTAAATTTCATTTGTCTACGACAAAGTTCAATTTTATTCTTCATTTTTATTTGGTGCTCTGCAGGGGGCGCTATCGCGCCCATTTTCAAATTTCCTATATCACAACATCCGGGGTCGAGGACTCGACCAACGATTCAAGTTTCGCTCAAATCGGCCACAGTATGTGCGAGTTACGACTCTTTGAACGCGGCGGCGAGGGCTGAAAATGGACGCCAAATTCATGGCGTTGCCATGACAACACCGTTAATCCTATTAGAAAGTTTTTAATAACTTTTGATGTCCCACTGGTGTAGATGATCTGGAGCGAACGGGGAGTCACTGCGTTAAACGCCCTAGGACGAGTTCGTTCAAATGCGAGGGCACGAAATGGCGCCTTTGGCGCCAGATCACTGGATTTTTCCCAAAATGGCCGCCCTCCTGTTGGTTGCCTAGCAACCATGCAATGTACTTTTTTGTTCGGACTGTCATGACGCACGCGTGTACCAATTTTGGTTTGGCTACGCCAAAGTTGACATCGGGTCGTTGCCATGGCAACACGGTGAGAAAGGGGCGTGGCCCAATGACTTTTTCGTTCGGGGTCACGTGACGGATGTCTGTGCCAAATTTCTTTTGTCTACGACAAAGTTCAATTTTTTTCCCTATTCATTTTTATTTGGTGCTCTGCAGGGGGCGCTATCGCGCCCATTTTAAACTTAATATATCACAACATCCGGGGTCGACGACTTGACCAACGATTCAAGTTTCGCTCAAATCGGCCACAGTATGTGCGAGTTATGACTGTTTGAAGTCGGTGGCGAGCGCTGAAATGGACGCCGAATTCATGGCGTTGCCATGACAACACCGTTAATCCTATTAGAAAGTTTTAATAACTTTTGATGTCCCACTTGTGTAGATGATCTGGAGCGAACGGGGAGTCGCTGCGTTCAACGCCTAGGACGAGTTCGTTAAAATGCGAGGGCACGAAATGGCGCCTTCGCCGCCAGATCGCTCTTCTGGCCAATATGGCCGCCCTCCTGATGGTTGCCTAGCAACCGCGTAATATGTTTTTTTGTTTGGCTTCACATGAACAACCACTGTGCCGAATTTTTTTCGTCTACGACGAAGTCAAGTTTTCGGGCATCTCCATAGGCGCAATGTAATTTTGATTTTCCAGGGGGCGCTGGCGCGCCATTTTTTTGATTTTTTATATTTTCTAAATGTGAAGAATTTTGTTTTCACGTGTTTGAATTTTGTGCAAAAAATCAGGACTTTTCGTCAGTGGGAAAGTGGACTTTGAGGGGAGAAGAAAAATAATAATAATTAAAGCCGCAAGCGGCATTTAGAGGCCCTCGAGGGTCTCGTTTGGCCGGTTGACGCCGGTGGCCGCACGCCCCCCCAATAACCGGGAGGCGCTGCCGCGCCCTACCTGCCACACTAGGTCGAGATTGTAAAAGAGCAAAGTCAAGAAATGGCGCCTTCGGCGCCAGATCACTTGATTTTTCCCAAAATGGCCGCCCTCCTGTTGGTTGCCTAGCAACCATGTAATGTACTTTTTTGTTCAGACTGTCATGACGCACGCGAGTACCAACTTTGGTGTGGCTGCGCCAAAGTTGGCATCGGTTCGTTGCCATGGCAACACAGTGGGGAAAAGGGGCGTGGCCTCAATGACTTTTTTGTTCGGGGTCACGTGACGGATGTCTGTGCCAAATTTCTTTTGTCTACGACAAAGTTCAATTTTTTTCCTCATTCATTTTTTGTTGGTGCTCTGCAGGGGGCGCTATCGCGCCCATTTTCAAATGTCCTAAATCACAACATACGGGGTGGAGGACTCGACCAACGATTAAAGTTTCACTCAAATCGGCCACAGTATGTGCGAGTTATGACACTTCGAATGCGGTGGCGAGCGCTGAAAATGGACGCCGAATTCATGGCGTTGCATGACAACACCGTTAATCCTATTAGAAAGTTTTTAATAACTTTGATGTCCCACTTGTGTAGATGATCTGGAGCGAACGGGGAGTCGCTGCGTTCAACGCCCTAGGAGTAGTTCGTTCAATTGCGAGGGCACGAAATGGCGCCTTTGGCGCCAGATCACTCGATTTTCCCAAAATGGCCGACCTCCTGTTGGTTGCCTAGCAACCATGTAATGTACTTTTTTGTTCGGACAGTCATGACGCACGCGTGTACCAATTTTGGTTTGGCTGCGCCAAAGTTGACATCGGGTCGTTGCCATGGCAACACGGTGAGAAAAGGGGCGTGGCCTCAATGACTTTTTTGTTCGGGGTCACGTGACGTATGTCTGTGCCAAATTTCTTTTGTCTACGACAAAGTTCAAATTTTTTCCTCATTAATTTTTATTTGGTGCTGTGCAGGGGGCGCTATCGCGCCCATTTTCAAATTTCATATATCAAAACATCCGGGTCGACGACTCGACCAACGATGCAAGTTTCGCTCAAATCGGCCACAGTTTGTGCGAGTTACGACTGTTTAAAGGTGGCGGCGAGCGCTGAAAATGGACGCCGAATTCATGGCGTTGCCATGACAACACCGTTAATCCTATTAGAAAGTTTTTAATAACTTTTGATGTCCCACTTGTGTAGATGATCTGGAGCGAACGGGGAGCCGCTGCGTTCAACGCCCTAGGAGGAGTTCGTTCAATGGGAGTGCACGAAATGACGCCTTGCGCCAGATTACTACATTTTTCCCAAAATGGCCGCCCTCCTGTTGGTTGCCTAGCAACCATGTAATGTACTTTTTTGTTGGGACTGTAGTGACGCACACGTGTACCAATTTTGGTTTGGCTGCGCCAAAGTTGACATCGGGTCGTTGCCATGGCAACACGGTGGGGAAAGGGGCGTGGCCTCAATGACTTTTTTGTTCAGGGTCACGTGACGGATGTCTGTGCCAAATTTCGTTTGTCTACGACAAAGTTCAATTTTTTCCTCATTCATTTTTATTTTGTGCTCTGCAGGGGCGCTATCGGCCCATTTTTAAATTTCCTACATCGTTGCGCTCGTCATCGACTGCTTTCTTGTCCATGTTGCGCCTTGCCTGTGGTTTTCACCTTTTTTTATTCGAGCAGCAACAATGTGCCGCTTTCGCGGCACACGCTTACATCACCGGACAGGTCGTGGTGCCGGGAGTGTCGTTATTACTGTGTAATGCATGGGGAGCGCTCCGCGCTCTGTTTCTTGAGCGCTCCGCGCTCTTTTTGGGACGTGCGCTACGCGCACGTCTTTCGTCAGTGCGCTCCGCGCACTGCCTGTACAATAACAACAGGCCCGGACCCTGTCAGGCTCTCGGGCCTAATAATAATTAAAGCCGCAAGCGGCATTTAGAGGCCCTCGAGGGTGTCGTTTGGCCGGTTGACGCCGGCGGCCGCACGCCACCCCAATAACCGGGAGGCGCTGCCGCGCCCTACCTGTCACACTAGGTCGAGATTATAAAAGAGCATAGGCAAGAAATGGCGCCTTCGGCGCCAGATTACTACATTTTTCCCAAAATGGCCGCCCTCCTGTTGGTTGCCTAGCAACCATGCAATGTACTTTTTTGTTCGGACTGTCATGATGCACGCGTGTACCAATTTTGGTTTGGCTACGCCAAAGTTGACACCGGGTCGTTGCCATGGCAACACGGTGGGAAAAGGGGCGTGGCCTCAATGACATTTTTGTTCGGGGTCACGTGACGGATGTTTGTGCCAAATTTCTTTTGTCTACGACAAAGTTAATTTTTTTTCCTCATTAATTTTTATTTGGTGCTCTGCAGGGGCGCTATCGCGCCCATTTTCAATTTCCTATATCACAACATCTGGGGTCGACGACTCTACCAACGATTCAAGTTACGCTCAAATCGGCTTCAGTTTGTGCGAGTTATGACTCTTTGAACGCGGCAGCGAGTGCTGAAAACGGACGCCGAATTCATGGCGTTGCCATGACAACACCGTTAATCCTATTAGAAAGTTTTTAATAACTTTTGATGTCCCACTTGTGTAGATGATCTGGAGCGAACGGGGAGTCGCTGCATTCAACGCCCTAGGACGAGTTCGTTCAAATGCGAGTGCACGAAATGGCGCCTTCGGCGACAGATTACTCAATTTTTCCCAAAATGGCCGACCTCCTGTTGGTTGCCTAGCAACCATGTAATGTACTTTTTGTTCAGACAGTCATGACGCATGCGTGTACTAATTTTTGTTTGGCTGCGCCAAAGTTGACATCGGGTCGTTGCCATGGCAACACGGTGGGAAAAGGGGCGTGGCCTCAATACGTTTTTTTTCGGGGTCACGTGACAGATGTCTGTGCCAAATTTCGTTTGTCTACGACAAAGTTCAATTTTTTTTCCTAATTCATTTTTATTTTGTGCTCTGCAGGGGGCGCTATCGCGCCCATTTTCGGCGGCGCATATTTATATTTTCGGAAAGGTCTCACGTCAGTAATCCAACCGTGGGGTTTATAATCAAGTACGAGCGCGTTGCGCTCGTCTTTTACCTCTTCTTCATCAATATTTCCCAATGGGTTTTTTTTCCGTATTTTTGTGCGAGCAGAAGCAAATATGCCGCTTTCGCGGCAAAGACCTATATTATCGGATAGGCCTCGATGCCCTGAGTCACTGTATTAGGGTTTTGAGTGCTGGTGAGTGGCCATGGTCGATGACGAGCGCGTTGCGCTCGTCATCGACTGCTCTCTTGTCCATGTTGCGCCTTGCCTGTGGTTTTCACTTTTTTTTATTCGAGCAGCAACAAATGTGCCGCTTTCGCGGCACACGCTTACATCACCGGACAGGTCGGGTGCCGGGAGTGTCGTGATTACTGTGTAATGCATGGGGAGCGCTCCGCGCTCTGTTTCTTGAGCGCTCCGCGCTCTTTTTGGGACGTGCGCTACGCGCACGTCTTTCTTCAGTGCGCTCCGCGCACTGTCTGTACAATACAACAGGCCCGGACCCTGTCAGGCTCTCGGGCCTAATAATAAGAAAAACCCGTACAATAACAATATAGCGCCGCCAAAGGCGGCGCATATTTATATATTCGGAAAGGTCTCACGTCCAGTAATCCAACCGTGGGGTTTATAATCAAGTACGAGCGCGTTGCGCTTGTCTTTTACCTGTTCTTTTTCAATATTTCCCAATGGGTTTTTTTTTTGGTATTTTTGTGCGAGCAGAAGCAAATATGCCGCTTTCGCGGCAAAGACCTATGTTATCGGATAGGCCTCGATGCCCTGAGTCACTCTAGCAGTGTTTTGAGTGCTGGTGAGTGGCCATGGTCGATGACGAGCGCAACGCGCTCGTCATCGACTGCTTTCTTGTCCATGTTGCGCCTTGCCTGTGGTTTTCACCTTTTTTTCTTCGAGCAGCAACAAATGTGCCGCTTTCGCGGCACACGCTTATATCACCGGACAGGTCGGGGTACCGGGAGTGTCGTTATTACTGTGTAATGTATGGGGAGCGCTCCGCGCTCTGTTTCTTGAGCGCTCCGCGCACTGCCTGTACAATAACAACAGGCCCGGACCCTGCCAGGCTCTCGGGCCTAAAAACCCGTACATATACAATATATAAGACCTATATTATGGGATAGGCCTCGATGCCCTGAGTCACTCTAGCAGTGTTTTGAGTGCTGGTGAGTGGCCATGGTCGATGACGAGCGCGTTGTCCATGTTGCGCCTTGCCTGTGGTTTTCTCCTTTTTTCATGCGAGCAGCAACAAATGTGCCGCTTTCGCGGCACACGCTTATATCACCGGACAGGTCGGGGTGCCGGGAGTGTCGTTATTACTGTGTAATGCATGGGGAGCGCTCCGCGCTCTGTTTCTTGAGCGCTCCGCGCTCTATTAGGGACGTGCTCCGCGCACTGTCTGTACAATAACAACAGGCCCGGACCCTGTCAGGCTCTCGGACCTAATTAAAAATAGATGCGTACGAATAGATAGTATTCATGCATAATTAAAGATCTACAGCACCCTGGAATGTACTAAGTGGTCGACCACACTAAACTATCAAATAAGGTACTCACACCTTGCCAACATAGGGAAAGAACAGCGGAAAGGCAACAATGCAACTCGCAGGGAGTAAGAGTTACATATAAGGTTTTGTGAAATATATTTGACAGTGGAACCAAAGATTATAAAACACTGAAAAATCTACCTCTTCATTCAGACCTGGAAATGTTGTTGATTTAAGGGTCTCAATCCAGTAGGTTTCCCTCTGTGCGAGATTTCTAAGTTTTGAATTGTTTCAATGACCGTGAAAATGACAGTGAGTTGGCTGGGGTTGCAGAGAGTGGCAGTTTGGAAATGTTTGGCAATAGGGTAGTTTAAGTTTGCTGTTCTAATGGCATATTTATGTTCACCAAATCAGTCCCTGAGTCTTCTCTTTGTTAGGCCAACATAAAACAACCGCACCTGCAGTCCAGTCTGTAGACTATGTGAGTGGAGTTACAGTTCGCAAATTGTTTACAGTGAAACGTTTTGGTTCCCGAAGAATCCTTGAAGGAAGTAGCTTTGTTGATTTGTGAGCAGTGGCTGCAGGATCGCACTGGAGAGTGCCAGTGGGTTTCGTGAAAAAGGTCTGTGGTTTTGTGGCTGGCAGATAGTTCTTAACCAACTTGTCCCGGAGTGTGGGGGCCCTTCTCACAGCAAATTGTGGAGGCTCAGAGAACACTGATGAGAGTGAGGGGTCACTTAGAAGGATGTCCCAGTTTTGTGTGATGATTTTTTCGATTCTGTGCGACTGGCTGCTGTATTGGATGGAGCAGAACGTTTTGTTAACCGGCGTGTGCCTGGGCTTGGGATTGAAGAGGCTCTTTCTTTCAATGGGTTTAGTTTTTTCAAGTGCTTGATTTAGTGTTTTGTTGTTGTAGCCCCTTTGTTTAAAACGTAGGTACGTGTCATTTGATTGTCTTTCAAAGTCTTTGTCTGAGTCACAGATACGTTTTAGTCTCTGAAACTGTCCCAAAGGAATGTTTGAAATCAGGCTGGACGGATGAAAACTATCTGCTCTGAGAATAGTATTTCTGTCTGTTGTTGTTTGTTTTGTTGTTTGTTGTTGTTTTTAACGTGTCTAAAGTGCAATGTATTTCAATGGGGAACTAGCGGCTATATGGCGGTACTACAGCAATGGCGGAGCAATGGCGGCCTCCAGTGTCGTCGTCGCAAAGCAGAGCAGCCAGCAGCCATTGTGCTTTACGGATGTAATTTTCTGTTTTTAAGCTCCTCCCTATTTCTCCCTTTCTCTCCTCTCTCTGTCCCTTTCTCTCTCTTCTCCCTCTCTCCTCCCTCGCTCTCTCCTTGACTCTCTTTCCTCTCCCTCTCCTGGGTCCAGTCTGACCCAGGACTACAGAACACAAGCTCTTCCTGATCTGAGAATGTGCTTTATCTTTTCTCTGTGATGAAAAGAGAAAACATGGACAAACAGAAAGGTAAGAACTTTTAATGCAAGAACCCATTACAACATTCAGAGCCGGATTGTTTTTGAAATTGGTTTAGTCTGTCAGAATATCATAGAGAAAAGTTGTGAGACATGTTTATAAAGTCGTCTTTGGGATGATAAAAATGTGTTAGATAGAAAGTTAGGGATGAGTTACTTTGAACAACTATCAACCAACCATATTTTTTCTCTTAAATTAGGAAAACAGCATGTCGTTGCACTTAAAATTAGATCATAAATCTCTATTAATTAAATAACTTGCATGTTTTTTTCTGGTTTTAAGAGGGAAATTGCTTGTTTCACTTTGCTAGTTAGAACTATTTCTCGAGAGACTTTTGTCAAAACCCAGGTCTATGAGCCGGTATTAATTTGGACTGAAATATTTGGTCATAATTATAGTCAAAGGCCTATCAGGATAATTACTATATCCACTTATCATCCAATAAAAAACGGGAAAATAATATATTTATCATCAGTACATTCATTTACACTTTTCCTTATTTTTCATCCTATTTTTGTAATACTAAGTACTTATAAGTACTTTCACAACAAGGTATTATACTGAGATTTCTATTTTTAGTTGTTTTCAGTGGCGTCAAGTGGTCCTCAATAATATCGTTTTTTGCAATATTTTCCTGCCTCAATATATCGAACTTCAAATTTTGTTATCGTGCCAGGCCAATTCAAAGTGTTATTTCTGTGCCTAAAATCTGCAGATATTTTAGTCGACTCATGAAAACTAAATCAAAAGTAAAAGAAGGGACTAAAAGCATGTGCACTTTTTTAGTGACACCGTTTGAAAGAGCCTCATATCATTTAGGAATGTGGACAACAAACATGAAGTGTCTGAATAAATATGTTTAAATTGAATATTATAAATGTAAAGTCAGCAACACAAACTACAGACTGAAATGGAAGAGAATGATTTGACTAGATATTGACAAACTAAATCAAAATATGTTGTTAAAATGAAGGTGCGTGAACATTTGAGTAGAGATTTGTGGATGTTTAGTAAAGTCCATAAACAGCGGGTCCCGAGGGAGGAGCATCAGCGGAAGATGAGTTTCCGACATTTAACATTCTTCAGATAAACTGTCGCCGTCGGTTACGCTCCAGCGCAGCGACACGCCCCAGGGCAGACTGACCGAGGTGTGGTTGTGACTCTGCGCCCTCAGCCTCTGACCACACAGCAGGATGGTCCTGGGTTTGATTCTCTAATACAGTGGTTCCCAAAGTGGGGTACAGGGCCCCAAAGCTCGTCTACAAAACAAGTACATCAAAAATATATATATATATATATATTGATACAAAACAATGCATTTATTTGCTCAAATGTATAGTTTAAACCCGAATTTAGCCTTCAGTCTTTGCTAGATTTAGCTGTCGATGCAATTTAAATGATAACACATTCTAGCGATGTTCCGGACTTGGCTGCTCTATAGAGCTTATGCTCTATGTCATAACATAGCAACAGAATTTGTATTTATTTATACATTGATTTGATAGGGACATGTGTGAATAATAAACATGTACCACACTACAACATTTATAGCCAAAGCTAGAAGGGCTTTTCAAATGCACACAGAAAATACATTTACAGTAACATTAATTAACTCTGACATTACACAAAGGAAGTGCATTTGAGTGCAAACTAAAAATGATTGCACACTTCTGATTGCACACTCTCTTTTTAAAATACGCTTTAGTTCAGTTTTAAAAGCCCCCAGATCTAAGTCCTGCTTCAGCTCAGGAGACAAGGAGTTCCAGAGTTTAGCGCCTTGGACAGTAAAAGGCCGACTGTTCAAAGGTCTTTTTTCTAACGGGCACTTGGGGCACTTTCACATTTCCATTAGCAGCTCCTCGTGTGATGGAGCCCACTGATTGAAGTGGGACTATGAGCCGTCAGAGAACATCAGGGGCTTGGTTGTGCAAACATGTCTGCAATGATTATTACTTTACCACTACTTTAACAAATGCTTTTTATTAATTACTTTTCTACTAAATAAAGATACAGAGACATGGAGATGAGCAAAGTGGTTCAACAGCTCGTAAATATACAAATAACAGAGAATGCTAACTGTGAGTTATTGTTTATTTCATTCATTTAAAATCAATTGCAACAACAGCATTTAACATGTGAATGAAAAGGAGCAGAAACAAGTAATGAACAGTTCCAATCAATTACAGACTTTAATAAACAGTTATAAAAGTTGATCTGCTCCGCAGTGTCATTTCTTTTATTTGTTTTTTAACATTTTAAAATGTTGTGGCGACAGTGAGGCAGTTGGTAGAGCGGGTCGTCTAGTGATCGGAAGGTCAGAGGTTCAAATCCCAGCTCCTGCAAAATGCACACTGTTGTTGTGTCCTTGGGGAAGACACTTCACCCTACCTGCTGGCCCACGCCAGCAGCTTGCCCCAATGACATTGAGGATGTGTCAAATGCAGAGAACAAATTGCTCTACAG
Organism: Neogobius melanostomus; assembly: GCA_007210695.1. Classification (NCBI taxonomy): domain Eukaryota; kingdom Metazoa; phylum Chordata; class Actinopteri; order Gobiiformes; family Gobiidae; genus Neogobius; species Neogobius melanostomus. The sequence goes on along the minus strand of VHKM01000226.1, from coordinate 222,568 downwards.
AGCAATAAAATAAAAAATAAAATAAAAAATTCTTCTTAAACACACGAATGGACTGGGAAGTTTTAATTTAACAATCAAGACTTTTCTACATCTCCTTTTATTGTGATACATCTTTCCTTTACAGCTGATCAATCAATCAATTCTAATGTATTGGGGCGGCACAGTGGTGCAGCTGTTAGCGCTCGTGCCGGGTTTGATTCCCTTTCTGTGTGGAGTATGTCCTTCCCGTGTCTGCATAGGTTTCCTCCGGGTACTCCGGTTTGTGCGATGACGGATGGAAATTAGCTTAAGGCTACAATCCAGCGTGGCGCGTTTACTTGCATGAGTCTCATGTATGTCCATTAACATGCCGTGTCCCGACAAAATAAAAGAAGGAGAGATCCACTCCCAAGGACAGACAGGCTATAGACCCAGGGCTGATGGGAGTCCCTCTGCAGACGGGCCAAGACTGTGGAAGAACGTCCGGTCCTTGTTGGAGCTTCAGTCCCAGTTGAAGAGGGGCTGAAGACTGCGATAAAATGTTCGGTCGGCCAATTATCACTGGAGCGATGCTAACGTTAGCTTCATACTACGTGCTAATGCGAGCTACAAGTACCAGTTTTTCACTTCTACTGAACAATCTGTTGTGAGAAAACATCCACATGGACCAGATTTTGATTTGACTTTATTTGTGTGAGATAAATATAATGCATCGGTTTTATATAGCGCTTTTCTGGACACTCAAAGACGCTTTACATTGCACTATTCATTCACTCCATACTTGATGGTGGTAAGCTACTATTGTAGCCACAGCTGCCCTGGGGTAGACTGACAGAAGCGAGGCTACCAGTTTGCGCCATCGGCCCCTCCGACCACCACCAATATGTTGATAGTCCGCCAGAAAACGGCTAAAAAGAGTGAATAATTGTGATTTCCCCCCTCTCGGCTAGGCCACAGCCCCTTGTATGACGTGTTTCCGCCTATACTTATGTAAATTTACCTAAGACCATTTCATTTATGCTTCAGTGATGTATTTAATCTTGGTGTTTTTCTGGTTTAGACAAAGTTCAGTGCAATATTTATGCTAAATCCATTCACGTCAATGCGTCTGATACAAAGCTCCTCTTGAGTGTCTTCAGTGCGACGCGTTTCTGTAACAAAAGTCCAAATGTCCCCGAGACGTGAGCGCCCGGGGACCGTCAGAGTCAAACTGGAGCCTGGGGAATGTTCATGTCTGAATAATGGAGCCTGTGTTTGAGTGAATGTAAATGTTAGTCATGAAGCATCCATAATCTCACAGTCAATGGGATGTTTTCATCGGCTGGACACAGGTCTGTAACGCCGAGCACAAGGAAACTACAACCATATTGACCTTTCACAGAAGCCCCACCCCCTAAGCAACTGTTGCTAGCTCCGTCTCTCAGAGGAGTGTAACACATGTCATAACACGTGTGCAGCACAGTCGCCTGGACTAGTCCTGCTCTGACTGTACCGGGTCACTTCTTCTTATGTGAGTCTGGGGCTGATCAAATCTGAGTGTTACTGTTAAGTTAGCTGCAGGAGTGAGGTAACATATTAGTCATGATTCTCCAGCCACGATATCCCGTGTGCTCTCAGCGCCGGCAAACCAAAGGCTCTGCTCAGGGAACCTAAACATCAGTGGCGTCTCCTCATCGACAGTGGCGTAGCAAGGGTACGAGGGGGCCCCAAGCAGGAATGTCAGTAGGGGGCCCTCTGGTGGCCGTTTTGTGTTCTGCAATGGGGCGAGGAGGAGGGACAATGATATTTGTTTGCCAAGCAATGAAGGCTAATAAAAGAAGGCACTTCAGAGACATACAACTACAGTAACTTATTACACTCCTGTCTTGCTCTCCTTCTTCTTCTTTCTCCTTTTCTTTCGTTCTTGCTGCCAGAGGCATCACTTCTCTTCATTTTGGAGGAGATGCGTAACTGCTCTGTTTACACCAACACGTGGGTTTGCGCTGTCTCTCTCTCTCTCTCTCCTTCCCCTCTGAGAAGCAGGTGGGGGAGGGGCGCTCATGGGGCTCTTTCAGGGAGTATGCGACGGACAACTGTCGTTGCACCTTGTCAATGCTGGTGCAGTGACTTCATTCTCTTGGTCATTTCTGTCAAATCTGTTGGCCCTCTGGGGGCCCCTGCTGGCTTGGGGGCCCAGGCAGCTGCCTGCCTTGCCTTATGGCAAACTACGCCTCTGCTCATCGACACAAGGGAAACTGAACTTCCCCAAAAGTTTCACTAAAATATTTGTCAAATTAAATGCATTTTATGTCTCAAATGTAGGTATTAAATGTTGTGATAAATCCACTGTGAGTTAAATCTTGTGAGAATGTCAGTTGTTAATCAGGTGGTTCTGTGTCGTCTCCCTCAAGGCGTCTACATACCTAACGCGAACCCGTGGCAGGTGTGGGTGATGGCTGTGTATTGTCCATGTGAAACACACACACACAGGCGGGTAATGACTGTGTATTGTCCATGTGAAACACACACACGGGCGGGTGATGGCTGTGTATTGTCCATGTGAAACACACACACAGGCGGGTGATGACTGTGTATTGTCCATGTGAAACACACACACGGGCGGGTGATGGCTGTGTATTGTCCATGTGAAACAAACACACGGGCGGGTGATGGCTGTGTATTGTCCATGTGAAACAAACACACGGGCGGGTGATGGCTGTGTATTGTCCATGTGAAACACACACACACAGGCGGGTAATGACTGTGTATTGTCCATGTGAAACACACACACGGCGGGTGATGGCTGTGTATTGTCCATGTGAAACACACACACAGGCGGGTGATGGCTGTGTATTGAAAAACAATGTGGTATTGTCCATGTGAAACACACACACAGGCGGGTGATGGCTGTGTATTGTCCATGTGAAACACACACACAGGCGGGTGATGGCTGTGTATTGTCCATGTGAAACACACACACAGGCGGGTGATGGCTGTGTATTGTCCATGTGAAACACACACACAGGCGGGTGATGGCTGTGTATTGTCCATGTGAAACACACACACAGGCGGGTGATGGCTGTGTATTGTCCATGTGAAACACACACACAGGCGGGTGATGGCTGTGTATTGTCCATGTGAAACACACACACAGGCGGGTGATGGCTGTGTATTGTCCATGTGAAACACACACACAGGCGGGTGATGGCTGTGTATTGTCCATGTGAAACACACACACAGGCGGTGATGGCTGTGTATTGTCCATGTGAAACACACACACAGGCGGGTGATGACTGTGTATTGTCCATGTGAAACACACACACAGGCGGGTATGACTGTGTATTGTCCATGTGAAACACACACACGGCTGACTGTGTCCACACACACAGGCGGGTGATGACTGTGTATTGTCCATGTGAAACACACACACAGGCGGGTGATGACTGTGTATTGTCCATGTGAAACACACACACAGGCGGGTGATGACTGTGCGTGGCGGTAGCTGTGAGAAGTTGGCCCCTCATCATGTCAATCGTTTGTGCTGTTTTGTGCTGTAAAAATCTTCATTTGTTATCGTTTTTGAGATATAAATGATTCTTTTTTGCATGCAGTGTGTTGCCGTGCACCATTGACACACGTGCGCGCGCCTCAGATGAGGACGAGGGTGGATGCTTCATGGCTCTAAAGTTTGTAATAGTTTAAAAACTGAACCAACACAAACAGAAATCTTTACAGCACAAAACAGCACAGATGTAGAGCAATGGGTTGACACAATTTTAACCCGTTTTGGAGCTTTATAACGAGCAGGGTGACCTTAGATCTGACCAATAAAACAATCATTAATATCTCAAAAACGATAACAGCACAAATGAAGATTTTCACAGCACAAAACAGCACAAATGACTGACATATTTTTTATTTAAATTTGAGCATGATGGGGGGCCAGGTTCACGGAGGTTGTAACAGCTGGTGTGGAAGAGCGGTGTGATTCAACGGCTATGTGCGTCTTTTGTTCAGAGCAGCGTGAGCGTGGCGGGAGGAGACACGAGGGCAAACACACATTCAAGAAAAATGGATAGATCATCTGAATTTGGAACAACATAACCACCTCTACTACATCATAAAGACATAAGTGAGCCCCTGAAAAGAGGAGGAAAAGCTTTAGGAAGATCAGCCCAGGCATTCGGATAAGAGGAATTATACTCTTCAAATAAACTTATGAAAACACGGACGCAATAAAGAACACACTGGATTACAAACATTTTTAAACGGGATTTTATCAAGACATGAGGCTGGACAGACGGGTACTACACACTCAAACCCACACAAACTGAAATAATATCCATGAGAGGGAGAAGGTAAGCTATAGTAGTTTAATTTAGTTTAGTTTATTGGTTTATTTGTTATGGACAGTGCAAGTTAATGAACAAGCCACACAGGATTGTAGCCTTGGGCTAATTTCCATTCGTCGTCCCCATGCGCACTCTCAAACACACTCTCATTCATCCTGACCTATTGTACATGTTTTAGTGGTAGGGGAAACCGGAGTACTGTACCCGGAGGAAATCTATGCAAACACAGGGAGAACATGCAAACTCCACACAGAAAAGCCCCATCCAGGTGGGAATCGAACCCGGGACCTTCTATTCCAATGTCATTAAAGCACAAGCGAAGAATCAGGAAACGATTTTCATTCACATCTCAGTGCATAGCAGCAACAGCGCAGTTTTGTTTTTTGTTTTTTTTACAGAATCGCGCAGCAGTGACTCCTGGAGTGAACAAATTTCAAGCGACCAAACAAAAGCGACAGCGTGATTGGTCGCGTTAGGTGTGTAGGCACCTCGAGAGCAGCTGAAGCTCTGCTTTAGAGAGCAGCCTCTGTTTGGCCGACTCTTGATTGTTGTGAAGCTGAGCTTCAAAGCACCCACCAGCTGAATAATGATTGGATGCCGCCGCTTTGACTCACAGCTCCTCCTCCTGATGCTCCTGCTCTGTCTGTGAGAGAGCATTAGCAGTAGCAGTAGCATTAGCTGTAGCATTAGCTGTTGTCACTGAAGCTCCCAGAGGAAACTGAAGCTGAGACCAACACAACAGAGATGGACTTTACTTCAGTCATGGACTGCTTTATGAAACTTTCAAAAGAATGTAATTGTGTGGGATAAGAGACTTCTGTGGAGGAGAGTAAAACATGTCTTATTCTATTCTGGGACACTTTTCCATGCAAATACCACACGGTCCAGGAGTTGAACCCGAGACCTCGCCGCTGCCTCACTGCGGTCTCCTGTGTTTACTGTAAAGGTGCTGTGTACAGACGGTTAATGAGTAAGCGGCTCGTCCTTCACTGATGAACAAACCTACTGTTTAACGCCAGGGTCAGATACTGTACCTCACACCTCTGTCCACTCCCGCCTGCTTTGTCTCCCATTCCTCCCCTCTTCACCTTCCTCCCCCTTCCTCCCACACACACAAAGAGATATGCTGCTCATTTATACTTTTACTTTGGTGTTTTTTTTAGAAATGTAGTGGAGTAGAAAGTTTTATAAAGTATTTATCTTTCAAATGTAGTGGAGTAATAAAAAAGTAATACATTTTCAACAAAAATATGTTTCAAGGAAAGTACAGATCCTCAAAAACTCTCCTTAAGTTCAGTACTTCAGTAAATTTAAATTTATGACTGACTACCTCTGTTTAGGGCAAATTAACGGTCTCCAAACATTTCGTATTTGGACCTAAAGACTGTGCTCTCCTTTTTCTCCTTCTCTCTCTCCTCTCCTCCTCTCTTCCTCCTCCTCCCTCCTTCTTTCCCCTCTTCACCTCCTCTCTCCTCCTCTCCCTTCTCTCCACCTTCTCTCTTCCTTTTCTCTCCTCTCTTCCTCCTCCTGTCTCCTTATTTTTCACCTCTCTCCTTTATCCTCTCTCCTCCTCTCCTCCTCTCCTCCACATATCTCCTACTCTCCTCCTTCTCCCTGCTATCTCCTCTCCTCGTCGTCTCTCCTCTCTCTTCTATCCTCCTTCTGTCTTCCTTTTTCTCTTCTCTCCTTCTTCTGTCTTCCTTTTCTGTCGTTCTCCCCTCTCCTCCTCCTTCTCTCTCTCCTTCTCTCCCCTCCTCCTCTCTCCTTGCCTCTCCTCCTTCAGTCCTGACGCGGTTGGTGTGGGATCTCGACTCCTTCCTGTCGCTGTTGGATTCTGAAAACCTGAGCTACATCGCACAGGCCCAGAAGAAATCTCTGTCAGAGCTGCTCACTGCGCTCCACAGCACTGCTACTACTACTACTACTACAGGTGAGTACTACTGCAACGAGTACCACAAAACATGAGTACCTTCAAAGAACCAGTCCAGCCCGGGACAAAGGAGAGAATTCTAAAATCTGCAGCAAATTAAAACGTGATATAAAAAGTGTTGGGCTAAAACTCCTCGAGTTTGTCCCAGGTTTAAACCAAACCCAGCAGCGCTCACACACGTCTGTCCTGTTTCAGTGGAGGACGCGGAGTACATGGTGATGAGCTGCCCCTCGACGTCTCCAACGGAACCGACCGACGCTCCTCCCCATCCTCCCCCAGGTATGACTCCCCCACACTCACACTTGTGTCAAATACTACAAACATTTCGGACTTTTATCACTCACCCAAAGTATCCACCTGTGGTTTATATGTTGTGCTGCCCGTGTGGTCTCGTTTATGTGGGAAAAGCAACATGAAATGTAAAACAACGCCTAAGCGAACACAAAAGTGCCATAAGACGTCAGGACACGGACTTTCCAGTTGCAACGCATTTTAACCAATTTAAACATGAAGTGTCAACTCTCTTGCTTTTGTGGGATTGAGCAGGTGCTGACTTCATGAGGAATTGTTATTGAATATAATGTTATGATGATATAGCACCGCAGCATCTTTATGACCGCCCCTTCTGACATCTAACGGTGCCTTTCTCTGGTGCCTAACAGACTACTTTGAGGATCTCCTCAATCCCACCGTTACGTCTTCCGATGAGGAAGCAGAGGCTGGGGACTCAGAGGGGGGTTCGTCCATCACCCAGGCTGAAGTCACTGAGGTGGTTAGAAAGCTCCTCGGTGGCAAGACCCAGGGGGTGGATGAGATTCGCCCTGAGTACCTTAAGTCTCTGGATGTTGTAGGGCTGTCTTGGCTGACACATCTCTGCAACATCACATGGCGGTCGGGGACAGTGCTCTTGGATTGGCAGACCGGGGTGGTGGTCCCTCTCTTTAAGAAGGGGGATTGGAGGGTGTGCTCCAATTACAGAGGGATCACACTCCTCAGCCTACTCCTCTACTCCAGGGTGCTGGAGAGGAGGATCCGGCCGATAGTCGAACCTTGGATCCAGGAGGAACAATGCGGTTTCCGTCCTGGTCGTGGCACACTAGACCAGCTCTATATTCTTCATTGGGTGCTCGAGGGTTTGTGGGAGTTCACCCAACCAGTCCACATGTGTTTCGTGGATCTGGGGAAAGCGTTTGACCGTGTCCCTCGTGGTGCCCTGTGGGAGGTGCTCCGGGAGTATGAGGTCCGGGGACCTATACTAAGGGCTGTCCGTTCCCTGTATGACCGCAGCAGGAGCTTGGTTCGCATTGCCGGCAGTAAGTCAGACCTGTTCCCAGTGCGTGTTGGTCTCCGCCAGGGCTGCCCTATGTCACCGGTTCTGTTCATTACCTTTATGGACAGAATTTCTAGGCGCAGCCAGGGGCCGGAGGGTGTCCGGTTTGGGAACCTCAGGATCTCATCTCTGCTGTTTTCAGATGATGTTGTTCTGTTGGCTTCATCAAATCAGGACCTTCAGCGCGCACTGGGGCGGTTTGCAGCCGAGTGTGAAGCGGCCGGGATGAGGATCAGCACCTCAAAATTCGAGGCCATGGTTCTCCACCAGAAAAAGGTGACTTCCCCGCTTCAGGTCGGTGGGGAGTCCTTACCTCAAGTGGAGGAGTTCAAGTATCTCGGGGTCTTGTTCACAAGTGAGGGACAGATGGAGCGTGAGATCGATAGACGGATCGGTGCAGCGTCACCAGTGATGCGGTCGCTGTATCGGACTGTTGTGGTGAAGAGGGAGCTGAGTCGGGGGGCAAAGCTCTCGATTTACCGATCGATCTACGTTCCCACCCTCACCTGTGGTCATGAGATCTGGGTAATGACCGAAAGGACAAGATCGTGGATACAAGCGGCCGAAATGAGCTTTCTTCGCAGGGTGGCTGGGCGCACCCTTCGATGGCTCAGGAGCTCAGTTACCCGGGAGGAGCTTGGAATAGAATCGCTGCTCCTTCACGTCGAAAGGAGCCAGCTGAGGTGGCTAGGGCATCTGTTCCGGATGCCTTAGATCAGGGGTCTCGAACTCATTTGGACTGGGGGCCACAAATGCAAACCCAGTGTTGGTCGGGGGCCGCAACAGACAAAGCCTTTTTTATTAAGTCAATTATGATTTAGCAACTTTTTATTGTTTGCTGTAATATACCTTAAAATAGACTGTACATCAACTATCTACACATTTTTAAGCTTCCAGAGGTTTCCAATTGGCCAAACATTTGCTGAGCTTCTAAATTAGAAATTAATACAGACTTAGACAATTAATGTTTTTGTAATTAATCTCATTTTGGTTCAGGTAAATTGGTTCAGGGCATCAGTGAATGATCTTTCAGGAGTTAGGTCCAGTTTCTGTCTGTTAGCCTATTTAGAAAGAAATGCAAAATTTAATTCAAATGTCATTTTAATTTAGTGTAGAAAGGCCCAACCAGGGACTGGAGCTGATAATGAGCACTAGCAATAAGCTTCACCTCAAGTAAATAATGTGGAGTCAGTGGCCTCATGCCTTTTTGTGACCTACAGTTAGTAGATAATGGATGGTGCTTATATTTTTTACTATCAATGTTGCTGTAATTATTTTCAGTATTTTTTATACATTTCCATATTCTCTATTTTTAATGTAACTATGGATCATGTGTTCGCACGTGTCCTTAAGATTAAATTACTTGATATGATGTGCTTCTTGTGTGAGCACACAATGTTGCTCTGAGAGAGAGATGGAGAGAAAAGGCTCTGGTTATTACCATACCCTCGTACTCATCTCGTTTCGTACATGTAGGGAAATTATATATAATTGACCGGAGTTTACGGATGGCTAAGGCCAGGCTACTGTTGTGACGCTTTTAAACACTAATTACGATGTGTTCGCTTTGCAAAGTCATAAAACCGCGGTAATGTGGTCCGCATTTTCGAGATCCACGGTAATGTGGACAGCACGGGAAAAGCTGTTGCGCGTTTTATCTGTTCCTTACGGTAATACCACAAAACACTATCGAAAACACTTTTTCCTCCTCTCACAAGAACACTTGGGGCTCGAGCATCCAGGAAAACTGGTAAAAAAGGTAACGATGGTAAAGGTGTTTCTTGTCATGCTGCAGTGCTGTAACTTTTCCTGCACATATTAGCTGAACAACTAAAGTTTCTCCCTCGCGTTCTGACAGTCTCCACCTGTTTCAGAAGCTCCTCTCTCTGTCCGCTGCTGTTAGTCAGTTTGTTGAAAACAGTTGATAAATCATCTGCAAAAGCGCCGCATCTCTCTTCCCCTGTCTGATGTTGTGGTCAATCTCACGTCCGCAGCCGCATTGGCGCTACCGCGCTGTGCCTCATGGGAAATGTAGTTCTAACGTGTTTAATGCAATTTAACGGCGGGCCGCATGTAATATAAATAAGAAATCATCTCTCGGGCCGCAAAAAATTATCTCGCGGGCCGCATTTGGCCCCCGGGCCGCATGTCTGAGACTCCTGCCTTAGATGGATGGATGGATGGATGGTTCCAAACAATGTTTCTCTGGTTCCTAATGACGTTTCTCTTAATGGCTTTTCTCTGGTTCCTAACAATGTTTCTCTGGTTCTTAATGGCGTTTCTCTGGTTCCTAATGATGTTTCTCTAGTTCCTAACTATGTTTCTCTGGTTCTTAATGGCGTTTCTCTAGTTCCTAACTATGTTTCTGGTTCCTAATGATGTTTCTCTAGTTCCTAACTATGTTTCTCTGGTTCCTAATGATGTTTCTCTAGTTCCTAACTATGTTTCTCTGGTTCTTAATGGCGTTTCTCTAGTTCCTAACTATGTTTCTCTGGTTCCTAATGATGTTTCTCTAGTTCCTAACTATGTTTCTCTGGTTCCTAATGATGTTTCTCTAGTTCCTAACTATGTTTGTCTGGTTCTTAATGGCGTTTCTCTAGTTCCTAACTATGTTTCTCTGGTTCCTAATGATGTTTCTCTAGTTCCTAACTATGTTTCTCTGGTTCCTAATGATGTTTCTCTAGTTCCTAACTATGTTTCTCTGGTTCTTAATGGCGTTTCTCTAGTTCCTAACTATGTTTCTCTGGTTCCTAATGATGTTTCTCTAGTTCCTAACTATGTTTCTCTGGTTCCTAATGATGTTTCTCTAGTTCCTAACTATGTTTCTCTGGTTCCTAATGATGTTTCTCTAGTTCCTAACTATGTTTGTCTGGTTCTTAATGGCGTTTCTCTGATTGGGTCTTAATGATATTTCTCTGGTTCCTAACTATGTTTCTCTGGTTCCTAATGATGTTTCTCTAGTTCCTAACTATGTTTCTCTGGTTCCTAATGATGTTTCTCTAGTTCCTAACTATGTTTGTCTGGTTCTTAATGGCGTTTCTCTGATTGGGTCTTAATGATATTTCTCTGGTTCCTAACAATGTTTCTCTTGTTCCTAATGACGTTTCTCTGGTTCTTAATGGCGTTTTTCTGGTTCCTAACAATGTTTCTCTTGTTCCTAATGACGTTTCTCTGGTTCTTAATGGCGTTTTTCTGGTTCCTAATGACGTTTCTCTGGTTCCTAACAATGTTTCTCTGGTTCTTAATGGTGTTTCTCTGGTTCCTAATGAGGTTTCTCTAGTTCTTATTGGCATTTCTCTGGTTCTTATTGCCGTTTTTCTGGTTCTTATTGGCGTTTCTCTGGTTCCTAACAATGTTTCTCTGGTTCTTAATGGTGTTTCTCTGGTTCCTAATGACATTTCTCTGGTTCCTAACAATGTTTCTCTGGTTCTTAATGGCGTTTCTCTGATTCCTAATGAGGTTTTCTGGTTCCTAACAATGTTGTTACTTATTGCACAAGTAACATGTGCAATAACTCCTTTGCAGAATACATGCAATAATCCCTGTATTTACATCACTTATCGACCACTTGCACAATGATGTAAACTTGCACTGCTAATACTGACTATAACATTTTTTGTTACTTTATAATTTACTACTACTACTACTTTGTAGTCATTGTATATAAGATACCACTATTTACTATTAAATTTTTTTTTTTTTTTCACTTTTTCTGCACACACAAGTGTTTCTGAGAGCTGAATGTAACATGTCAATTTCTCCATTGTGAGATCAATAAAGGTTTGATCTAACAGTGTTTCACTGGTTTCTAACGGTGTTTCTCTGGTCTTTCTGTTTTCAGACGTGACGTGGAGCGTCTCCAAACCGGACCCTACTCAGCCGGAGATCTCCGTGGTAAGACTCGCTTATCTCCACCTCTGGGAGCAGCTTCGGTCTGGGCCTGTCCCCCGGGAGGCAACTCGGGATAGGAATTGAGTGTTTAGTGGCGCTGGGCTCTGATTGGCTGTGGCTGGGAGGAGACAGGAAGTGGTCAGAGATGAAGGAGATTAGCCCCCGGCGCTACGTGATCCGCATCCAACCACTGTGTCTTCAAACCCAAAACTGTTCTCTCAGGCCTGGCTGTTGTCCTTGATAAATGCTTGAAAGACCAGTAAAATGTTATTCTTTTCTTTTCTTTTCTTTTTTTTTCTTTTTTTGTTTATTTTCATTCATCTTCACTTATCATCCTGTTTCAGTTACCATAGCGACTGAAACAACTCGGGATGAGCCTGTTTTATAGAAACAAACTTGAGTTCAGTTGTATTTGTTACTTAACCAGTAGAAGATCACAACCATCTGACTGCTGAAACTGTTTGTGAAGACGACGGCACTTTAGTGGAGCAGCTGTTGCTATTTGACAAAAATTAAGACGATCGAATCTAAAGGTGCATTATGCAAATTTGTATGCGTCTTTCAGTGACCCAGTATACCCACTGTATGGTTGGTTACTACGGTGCCTTTAAGCCGTCGTTCCACGTAGCGCAACCCGACCGCGCTATGTGGAACGACGTAACGGCTGGTGTGGAAGAGCGTGCTCCTCTGTGGGGGCGCCCGATGGCGCCCCCACAGAGGACAGATCGTTACTGAAACTTTTGTAAGCCGCGATGAGAACAGAAGTGGACAAATGCTGTCATCTGGTGGGAGTTATGGAATCATTCAGAGGAGCCAAGCTGTATTAAAACAGAAAAGAAACTGCTAAAGTACGAACTATGAAGGTAAGCTACATGCAAATGTTATGCAAACACCAGCTAACAGCGGCTAAATGCTAATATCGGCAAAAATCCCCTTTTAGCACAGTGGTACGATGATGTGAAATATTAAATCCATATGACCTGCGTGTCAATAGTGAGGGCTGTCCACTCTCTCGTTGCCAATCAGAGGCCAGCAGTCTGTTCACGTCACAACAGACATAGGCTAGCGCGCTTTGGCCACAGCCAGAGGTCAGTCCCAAAACCTATACCTGGTCAGACCGGTTTGGCACTGGCCTTTGTTATGGAAAAGCTCACAAAGCGGATGAAAGAGCCATTCAGCTGACACGCGCCTGCATGTGGAAAAGAGCCTTTATTTTCCATCACGGCAGCCTGTATGACGCTCCAGGATCAATTGTTTTTTAGGATTACTGTTAGGTTTTTCTGCTGATTGAACCGTCTCCATGGTTACGTATACATTTCATCCAGAAAACCTACCAGAAACCTTTAAAACTGATATGAACTCTTTTTTCCCCCATAAACATTGCATAATGCACCTTTAAATAAACACTAACCACTTTGATTATAGAATTATATGAATTAGTTAGTAGCATGTCGGTCAGAGTGTATTGATGGTCAGAGTGTAATGAGTGTACTCCCTCGAAGGCATTTTCTCAGACTGATGCCGATGCGTACCGAAACCGACACCGAAACAGATATCTCCACTAATATTCGCCAAATGCGCGAGACTATGAAAGCAATGCAGCAACAGCTAACAAAACTGGACATACTGCAAAGGCTGAAAGAGGATGTCGAGGATCTAAAACAATCCTTGGACTTTCACGTTGCTTTGGTGGATGTCCTGAAAAAGGACAACATGACGCTGCGCCTGGAAGTAAACGATCTCAAAACTTTGACGGGTAAGCTACATTACGAGTCAATAAAAGCTCAAAATCACATCCTCGACTTGCAATGTAGGAGTATGCGGGACAGATTTATCATACACGGTCTACCAGAGAAACCAAAAGAAACCTACAGGACAACGGAACAACTAGTGAAGTCCTTTCTGAAAACTCACCTAAAGATGGGAGACTCCGAGGTCCGAGAAATCCAGCTGGCTCGGTCACATCGCCTAGGCCAACATCGTGAAGGAGAATCCCGGAATCGTCCTATTGTGGCCAAGCTTCTTGATCTCTGGCACAAGTCTACCATCATGGGGAAAGCCAAGGAGCTCAAAGGGTCTGGGTTCTCCCTGAGTGATCAGTTTCCCCCTGAGATCATTCGGAGACGGAGGCTGCTCCGGCCGGTGTTGGCCGAGGCAAGAGCTGCAGGAAAGAAAACTAAACTATTCATCGACAAGCTCTATGTTAATGGTGAACTTTATCGCAACTATAAAATTACTTACTGGCTTACCGGAGGAGGCGCCGAACATGCTGCTGCACTGACTGAAGTAAACACGGTCGCAACTGAGGACGTCATCAGAGAGACCTCACATCCCAAACCTTAAGGCACTTCCCACCAGGTAATCACTGTCACATAGAGATGACGTCAAGTCAATCTCATTTTTATTCTGACACACAAAGTACTATTGGAAACTTAGATTTAGATCTCTCAAGAAGGACAATTACGGAAACAACTGACCTGGATTTTAAATTTGCTCAATAAGATTTACAGAACACCGAGAACGACATTGACCCTGAAAATAACTTCTTTACAACATCTGTCAATGACTGTCAGTATTACACAGAGGACCTTTACAATTGCAAATTCAAGAACGTCAATGCTTTTTCGGTAATCCACTTCAACAGTCGAAGCTTATATGCTAACATTGACCACATCAAGAGCTATTTAAAACATTTTTCAAAACCATTTAATTTAATTTTAATAACAGAAACATGGATTCATAATAACAGAGAAATGGACTTTAGTATCAAAGATTATGAGTTTACAAGTATGAACAGACGAAACAAGCATGGTGGGGGCGTAGCTATGTTTGCTGACTCAAACTATAGTTATAAAGTGATCGGAAATAAGTCTGTGGCAGTAGATGATGTACTTGAATGCCTTACTGTAGAAATTGCAAAGGAAAAAAGAAAAATATTATTGGAAGCTGTATTTAGTTGAGTTTTTTCTTTTCCAAGTCTTTTTCTTGGATGGAGGAGCACTTTTCAAGCTCAAATCAGAAAGTCATGTTTGTGGGGGGAGATCTTAATTTCGACCTCCAAATAAACGCAAAAAGACGGACGAATTTATAAATACCTTACTCAGCATAGATTTGTATCCTCTAATAACTAAACCGAGTAGAATGAAATAGAAACTGATATAATCAGCGGACTAATGATAAATGATATTAGTGATCACCTTCCAGTTTTTGTTATATACAAAAAAATCAAAAAAGCAAAAGTGATTCCTCTGTTCAAGGCAGGAGATAAACATCTCTTTAGAAACTACAGGCCTGTTTCCCTTTTACCGCAATTCTCCAAAATCTTAGAGAAGGTTTTTAACTCTAGACATGACAGCTTTATTGAAAGTAATAAATTACTCTCTGATAATCAGTTTGCTTTTAGGAATAATCACTCAACTTCACATGCGCTCTTTGATATAATTGATGAAATAACTAACTCTGTAGACAAGAAGAAATATGCAATAGGGTTATTTATTGACCTGAGTAAAGCATTTGACACAATAAATTTTACATATTAATTAAAAGATAGAACATTATGGGATTGGGGGGGTAGCTATACAGTGGGTTACCAGTTACTTAAAAGATAGAAAACAATGTGTGAAAATAGGTGATTACCAGTCGAGTTGTCAAGAAATTGTGTGTGGTTTACCTCAAGGGTCCATTCTGGGCCCAAAATTGTTTAATGTACATTAACGACATTTGTAAAGCGTCTCAAATACTTAGATTTATCTTGTTTGCAGATGATACAAATATTTTTGCATCAGGAGACGATTTACAACAACTGTGTCGGATTGTTAACTTGGAACTCAAAAGTGTCAATAAGTGGTTCAAACAAAATAAATTATCCTTAAATCTGAGTAAAAGCAAAATGATGATATTCGGCAACTGTAATTCCAATGCTCAGGAAGCTATTCAGATAGAGGGTGTTGTCAAAGAGCGGGTGCATGAAATCAAATTCCTTGGAGTTATTATAGATGATAAAATGACTTGGAAATCTCATATTAAATATATATCTACTCAAATTTCTAGTAATAGCAAAAACAAAGCACATTTTAAATATCAAAGTTCTACATATCTTATACTGTTCTCTTATACTGCCCTATTTAAATTATTGTACTGTGGTTTGGGGTAGTACTTATAAAAACACAGTAAAACCAATAGTAATGCTGCAAAAAAGAGCTATCCGATTAATTCATAAAGTTGGGTTTTTGGACCACACAAACTCATTATTTTTAAAATCAAAGATCATAACGTTTTGTGACATTGTTGAGTTCCAAACTGTACAGATGTTATACAAAGCAAGGTACAAACTGTTACCAGGCCAAATACAAAGAAGATTCCAAGAACGTACTGGTCGTTATGAATTACGTTATGAATTGAATTTTAGGATTCAGAAACATAGCTCAACTTTGAAAAGTTTTAGTCCAACAGTTAATGGTGTATAATTGTGGAACAAAATGGAGATGGAGTTGAAACGATGTCCAAACATCAACCTGTTCAAATATAAATATAAAAACAAAAGACTTTTGAAAAGTATAGAGAAGAAGAAACACGTTGCCACAAGGGGGAGTAGTAGGATTCTATTAATTAAGACAGAGTGTTGTTGCTCTGAACGGTTGTCATTCTATTGCTCTAAATTACAAATTGAGAATTAGGATAAACGAGTTACGGATCTGTTGAGAGGACCTTCCCAACAGGCTCATAAACCTCGTCTTTTAACACACCACTAAGCATAGGAACATCATCTAGAAATTCAGCCAGTTAGGGCAGCTGGGTGGGGGTTTGTTGATGGGGAGCTACTGCCCTCTTCAATGGACCCACTCTACACCCTGGCTTCTTAACGCATCTACAGTATGTAGGGCGTACATATTACATATTAAAGGAAAAAAGAAAAAATGGAATGATAGAAATGACAACTGGGAAGTTGCAAGATCACGGATAATATGTATATTAATGTGCCTTTTGAACACAGAACTAGAACTACAGGTCCAAGGTGACGGGTCAGACTAAGAGCTGTTCAGAAGACCCATATGGACGTACAACAATCAAGGACCGTGACGTCGCCCGGTATGGCGCAGCCGGGGCCCCACCCTGGAGCCAGGCCTGGGGTTGGGCCTCGAAATGCGAGCGTCTGGTGGTCGGGCCTTCGCCCACGGGCCCGGCCGGGCACAGCCCGAAGGACGACGTGGGCCCGCCCTCCTGTGGACCCACCACCCACAGAGGGATCCGTAGGGGTCGGGTGCAGAGAGGACTAGGTGGCAGTCGAAGGCGGGTGCCTCGACGACCTGGTCCGCGTGCCTCGACGACCTGGTCCACATGCGCAGCTTCTGGCGTTCGGGACATGGAACATGGAGGGGCCGAGCTGTCAACTGATCACCACATGGTGGTGAGCTGGATCTGCTGGCAGGGAAGAAAACTGGTCAGACCTGGCAGGCCCAAACGTGTTGTGAGGGTCTGTTGGGAACGTCTGGTGGATCCCTGTCAGTAGGGTTTTCAACTCCCACCTCCGGAAGAGCTTCACCCAGATTCTGAAGGAGGTTGGAGACATGGAGTCCGAGTGGACCATGTTCTCCTCCTCCATTGTCGATGCGGCCGCTCGCAGCTGTGTCCGTAAGGTCTCCGGTGCCTGCCGTGGTGGCAATCCCCGAACCCGGTGGTGGCGCCTGGAAGTAAGGGATGCCGTCAAGCTGAAGAAGGAGTCCTATCTGGCCTTGTTGGCTTGTGGGACTCCGGAGGCAGCTGAGAGGTACTGGCAGGCCAAGCGTGCTGCAGCTCGTGCGGTCACAGAGGCAAAAACTCGGGTCTGGGAGGAGTTCGGAGAAGCCATGGAGGAGGACTATCGGTCGGCCTCGAAGAGATTCTGGCAAACCATCCGGCGCCTCAGGAGGGGGAAGCAGTGCTTCACCATCACTGTTTACAGTGCGGGCGGGGAGCTGCTGACCTCAACTGGGGATGTGGTCGGGCGGTGGAAGGAGTACTTCAAGGATCTCCTCAATCCCACCGTCATGTCTTCTGATGAGGAAGCAGAGGCGGGGGAAGCTCTTCCGGAGGTGGGAGTGACACGGAGCTTCCGGAGCTGACACGTCTCTGCAACATCGCGTGGCGGTCGGGGACAGTGCCTCTGGATTGGCAGACCGGGGTGGTGGTCCCTCTCTTTAAGAAGGGGATCGGAGGGTGTGCTCCAATTACAGAGGGATCACACTTCTCAGCCTCCCCGGTAAGGTCTACTCCAGGGTGCTGGAGAGGAGGATCCGGCCGATAGTCGAACCTCGGATTCAGGAGGAACAATGCGGTTTTCGTCCCGGTCGTGGCACACTGGACCAGCTCTATACCCTACATCGGGTGCTCGAGGGTTCGTGGGAGTTCGCCCAACCAGTCCACATGTGCTTTGTGGATTTGGAGAAAGCGTTCGACCGTGTCCCTCGTGGTGCCCTGTGGGGGGTGCTCCGGAAGTATGGGGTCCGGGGTCCTCTGCTAAGGGCTGTCCGTTCCCTGTATGACCGCAGCAGGAGCTTGGTTCGCATTGCCGGCAGTAAGTCAGACTTGTTCCCGGTGCGTGTTGGTCTCCGCCAGGGCTGCCCTATGTCACCGGTTCTGTTCATTACCTTTATGGACAGAATTTCTAGGCGCAGCCAGGGGCCGGAGGGTGTCCGGTTTGGGAACCTCAGGATCTCATCTCTGCTGTTTGCAGATGATGTTGTTCTGTTGGCTTCATCAAATCAGGACCTCCAGCGCGCACTGGGGCGGTTTGCAGCCGAGTGTGAAGCGGCCGGGATGAGAATCAGCACCTCCAAATCTGAGGCCATGGTTCTCCACCGGAAAAAGGTGGCTTCCCCGCTTCAGGTCGGTGGGGAGTCCTTACCTCAAGTGGAGGAGTTCAAGTATCTCGGGGTCTTGTTCACGAGTGAGGGACGGATGGAGCGTGAGATCGATAGACGGATCGGTGCAGCGTCAGCAGTGATGCGGTCGCTGTATCGGACTGTTGTGGTGAAGAGGGAGCTGAGTCAGGGGGCAAAGCTCTCGATTTACCGATCGATCTACGTTCCCACCCTCACCTATGGTCATGAGATCTGGGTAATGACCGAAAGGACAAGATCGCGAATACAAGCGGCCGAAATGAGTTTCCTTCGCAGGGTGGCTGGGCGCACCCTCCGAGATCGGGTGAGGAGCTCAGTTACCCGGGAGGAGCTCGGGGTAGAGTCGCTACTCCTTCACGTCGAAAGGAGCTAGCTGAGGTGGCTAGGGCATCTGTTCCGGATGCCTCCTGGTCGCCTCCCTCGGGAGGTGTTCCAGGCATGTCCTATTGGGAGGAGGCCTCGTGGAAGGCCCAGGACACGCTGGTGGGACTATGTCTCCGAGCTGGCCTGGTGTCGCCTCGGGGTCCCCCCAGAACAGCTGGAGGAGGTGTGCGTGGATCGGGAAGTCTGGGCATCTCTGCTGAGACTGCTGCCTCCGCGACTCGGCCCCGGATAAACCGGAAGAAAATGGATGGATGGATGGAAATAAACTAATAAACTAAACTAAACTAGTTAAAGTGATCAGTCTAAATAATTATAATTGATAAATGGGTGTGAAATCTGACATATTGTAAGTAATATTAAATAAATCTAAAGTCTGTCCCTTTGCTGATCACAGACACTAATCAGAATCACCAGTGCTGTCACTGTGACCAATGAGACGAATTTTCCTGTGAAGCAGCCTGTCAGGAGAGAGGAACTTGATTGTTTGCTTTTACATTTCACTTTCACTCTCTCCTCTCTTTGCAATCTTACAGACTATCACTTTAAAGAGGGGTATTATCCAAAATCGTTTCCTCCTTTTCTGGAACAAGTTTGTGGTTCAAAGCGTCACTACGTAGAAAGCCCAATATTAAAGCCTCTCTGTCCTGTGTCAGAGTCCTGAAGAAGGAGAAGACACCTACGAAGAGGCTGCTCCATACGTCGCTCAACCCGCCGGCAACACCACAGGTACCACTACTGCAAATACTACTACTACTACTACACACATGTACAAGGCGAGACGCTGCAGGAAAAAAAAAGTGTCAAAAAACAGGCCATAAACTCTCTTTACGATGTTTATTCTCTGACGTTTCGACACTTTGAGCCGGAGATTTCCAGGAAGTAACTCCAACATGGCGGTGCTCCCCGGTCTTTCCCACACTTGTTTATTCACAAATACTGACATGTTTGCTATGCGATTTGGGGGGGATTTCCCCCCTTCTGGTTTGCTTGTCCCCGCCTCTGCTTCTTTTATCCCAATCCCTACTTCTGCTGTATTATTGTATTAAACGTAGGGGGGATAGAATTGTAAAATTGGCCGTGCTGGCCAATTGATTTAATTTTACATGAGGCGTTGGTGAGCTCTGCTTTAGTGGGCTTTGATGCGCGCGGGGTCTATACTCTGCAGATGACTGCTGCAGAGAGTGAGGGTCTGTGGAGTCAGAAATACTCATGGATCGCATGTCTCGTCACCAGCACCAGGATTTTTGCAGAACTTTGCAAATAAGTGTTTTTTTTATGAATGCCTGAAAGCTGACGCGCTCCCGGGATGGCACAGGCCATTTGAAGTCATCTCCTGTCTCCCTCA
>VHKM01000226.1:155000-200000 GCA_007210695.1 Neogobius melanostomus | reverse complement strand
AACCACTGGCTCCTGGTACGACAAACACAATAACCACAAAAGATCAACCACTGGCTCCTGGTACGACAAACACAATAACCACAAAAGATCAACCACTGGCTCCTGGTACGACAAACACAATAACCACAAAAGATCAACCACTGGCTCCTGGTACGACAAACACAATAACCACAAAAGATCAACCACTGGCTCCTGGTACGACAAACACAATAACCACAAAAGATCAACCACTGGCTCCTGGTACGACAAACACAATAACCACAAAAGATCAACCACTCACTCCTGGTACGACAAACACAATAACCACAAAAGATCAACAACCAGCTCTTGGTACGACAAACACAATAACCACAAAAGATCAACAACTAGCTCTTGGTACGACAAACACAATAACCACAAAAGATCAACAACTAGCTCTTGGTACGACAAACACAATAACCACAAAAGATCAACACACTAGCTCCTGGTACGACAAACACAATAACCACAAAAGATCAACCACTGGCTCCTGGTACGACAAACACAATAACCACAAAAGATCAACCACTGGCTCCTGGTACGACAAACACAATAACCACAAAGATCAACCACTGGCTCCTGGTAGACAAACATAATAACCACAAAAGATCAACCACTGGCTCCTGGTACGACAAACACAATAACCACAAAAGATCAACCACTGGCTCCTGGTACGACAAACACAATAACCACAAAAGATCAACCACTCACTCTGGTACGACAAACACAATAACCACAAAAGATCAACAACCAGCTCTTGGTACGACAAACACAATAACCACAAAAGATCAACAACTAGCTCTTGGTACGACAAACACAATAACCACAAAAGATCAACAACTAGCTCTGGTACGACAAACACAATAACCACAAAAGATCAACCACTGCTCCTGGTACGACAAACACAATAACCACAAAGATCAACCACTGGCTCCTGGTACGACAAACACAATAACCACAAAAGATCAACCACTGGCTCCTGGTACGACAAACACAATAACCACAAAAGATCAACCACTGGCTCCTGGTACGACAAACACAATAACCACAAAAGATCAACCACTGGCTCCTGGTACGACAAACACAATAACCACAAAAGATCAACCACTGGCTCCTGGTACGACAAACACAATAACCACAAAAGATCAACCACTGGCTCCTGGTACGACAAACACAATAACCACAAAAGATCAACCACTGGCTCCTGGTACGACAAACACAATAACCACAAAAGATCAACCACTGGCTCCTGGTACGACAAACACAATAACCACAAAAGATCAACCACTGCTCCTGGTACGACAAACACAATAACCACAAAAGATCAACCACTGGCTCCTGGTACAACAAACACAATAACCACAAAAGATCAACAACTAGCTCTTGGTACGACAAACACAATAACCACAAAAGATCAACAACTAGCTCTTGGTACGACAAACACAATAACCACAAAAGATCAACAACTAGCTCCTGGTACGACAAACACAATAACCACAAAAGATCAACCACTGGCTCCTGGTACGACAAACACAATAACCACAAAAGATCAACCACTTGCTCCTGGTACGACAAACCAAATAATCACAAAAGATCAACAACTAGCTCTTGGTACGACAAACACAATAACCACAAAAGATCAACCACTGGCTCCTGGTACGACAAACACAATAATCACAAAAGATCAACAACTAGCTCTTGGTACGACAAACACAATAACCACAAAAGATCAACAACTAGCTCTTGGTACGACAAACACAATAACCACAAAAGATCAACCACTGGCTCCTGGTACGACAAACACAATAATCACAAAAGATCAGCAACTAGCTCTTGGTACGACAAACACAATAACTACAAAAGATCAACCACTGGCTCCTGGTACGACAAACACAATAACTACAAAAGATCAACCACTGGCTCCTGGTACGACAAAAACAATAATCACAAAAGATCAACCACTGGCTCCTGGTACGACAAACACAATAACTACAAAAGATCAACCACTGGCTCCTGGTACGACACACACAATAACCACAAAAGATCAACCACTGGCTCCTGGTACGACACACACAATAACCACAAAAGATCAACAACTAGCTCTTGGTACGACAAACACAATAACCACAAAAGATCAACCACTGGCTCCTGGTACGACAAACACAATAATCACAAAAGATCAGCAACTAGCTCTTGGTACGACAAACACAATAACTACAAAAGATCAACCACTGGCTCCTGGTACGACAAACACAATAACTACAAAAGATCAACCACTGGCTCCTGGTACGACAAAAACAATAATCACAAAAGATCAACCACTGGCTCCTGGTACGACAAACACAATAACTACAAAAGATCAACCACTGGCTCCTGGTACAACAAACACAATAACCACAAAAGATCAACCACTGGCTCCTGGTACGACACACACAATAACCACAAAAGATCAACCACTGGCTCCTGGTACGACAAACACAATAACCACAAAAGATCAACAACTAGCTCCTGGTACGACAAACACAATAATCACAAAAGATCAACCACTGGCTCCTGGTACGACAAACACAATAACCACAAAGATCAACAACTAGCTCTTGGTACGACAAACACAATAACCACAAAAGATCAACCACTGGCTCCTGGTACGACAAACACAATAACCACAAAGATCAACCACTGGCTCCTGGTACGACAAACACAATAACCACAAAAGATCAACCACTGGCTCCTGGTACGACAAACACAATAACCACAAAAGATCAACCACTGGCTCCTGGTACGACAAACACAATAACCACAAAAGATCAACCACTGGCTCCTGGTACGACAAACACAATAACCACAAAAGATCAACCACTGGCTCCTGGTACGACAACACAATAACCACAAAAGATCAACCACTGGCTCCTGGTACGACAAACACAATAACCACAAAAGATCAACCACTGGCTCCTGGTACGACAAACACAATAACCACAAAAGACGATATTTTGTTACTGCACTAATGCCAATTTTTGCAATCAGATCAGAACATATACTTGATTTACCACTTTTACATAACAGAATCAGTAGAGAGCTTCTTATGCTTCGAAGAGTTCTCACTGGAGAGTTTGAGCCAAGACAATATTTCAAGACAATTAGAATCAGAATAATTCAGAATAATTGAATAATGGCTGCACAACAGAGTTGGTGGAATTAGAGAAAGTGCCTTAAATGTTACTTTACTTTTACCTTTTCAGATGATCAGATTGTGTTCAGAATGGTCAGAACAAAAAAACAAAAAAATACAAAACCAAATTGGAAGCGCGGGTAGAAATCTGGAGAGCTCGAGAGGCCTATACTGCGAAAGCTGGTGGTACTTGTTCTGGGTTAGTTCCTCTGACACGGGTCGACAAACCACACATGGAGCTTCTGGATCAGCGGTTCTACAAAGCACGTTATCAGTCAAATTAGTTAATTAACCTCTTAAGCCCTACCTGAACAGAGCACATTTTCTCCAGTTTGGCATAACGCAAATCTAAAAGCTCCTGATAAACAAGCATCTAAATAGCAACAAAAACGTATTGACTTATTTGATGACGCAACAAAAAAGTGACAAAAATTTGTAGAAAAACGGACAAAAATGTGATTTTTAAAAAAAAACTTTAAAAAGTGATGGCAACAATAAGGAAAAATATCAATTTATGTCAGTTTTGCAGGTCTTAGCTTTCAAATTAGGTATTACACTGGTCTAATAAGCTCCATTCGAGAAGCTTTTAGATTTGGGTAAAGCTGAACTGGAGAAAATACACTCGGTTAAACTGGGGAGTAAGAGGTTAACTCTGGGTTTCTCTGAGGATTTGTGAAACAGGAGGAGTCAGCACCAAGTGGCCATTCACGGCAGAGACACAGACACAGTTATCTGAATATCAAAATCTAATTCATGACAAATATATTACACAGCGCCATGAACCGTACGAGTCTGAATCAAGCAGCACATAAGGAGAATGTTCACATGTTAACAATCTTTATTACAACTAAATGCAACACTCATATTATTATGTGCATGAGAAATCATCCTTTTTCATGTAGTCGTCTAAAATCTGCATTAGCCACATGTGTAGAAAATACTTTTCTAGCTGCTGCTCAAGGTGCTTCCTCCTTTTCCCTCTCTGCTCCTCCCCCTCAGTACACCGCAGAGGATGTCATGTAGCCTGACATGTGACTGTGTTATATGCGCTGTCCCGTGACCTTATCTATCTGTCCCCAGTGTTATAAATGTTTTTTATTGTCTGCAGTGTTATAAATGCTCGCGGGACCCGGTGCCTCAGTTGGAGCTGGACCTTCGCGGGTGTCTCCTCGTGTCTAAGTCCAAGCCCCAGAGGAGGATCCCCCATACGCTCAGACTGGTGCTTCCCGGGTCTGAGAGCCTCGTGCTGGGCTTCAGCGACCACCAACAGGCCCTGGAGTGGAGGACGGTCAGACACTTCCATCTATCTCTGTCTGCCTTGCTTCTCACGCTCCTTAATTCAGTTCCTTTAGTGTTAATATTTGTATAGAAATAAGCGTGATCTGTTTGTGCTGCAGGTGATGGAGGAGCTGAGCTCTGGAGACTCAGAGGCCCACAGCGCCTCAGTGATCAGGACAGAGCCACTGTCCTGCAGGGTAAGACTAGCCTGGTGAGACCAGAATGATTCCCCTCTGTAATTTTTGATACATCGGGGAATCAGTCTGGACACCCCGCCCCCGGTGGCGGTGTCCGCAAAATCAAATCGTTCACGTGCAATCAGATTAGTTTATTTGCGTCACGTGTTGTTCACGAGCAGCGTCACTCGCGGGACGCAGAAGTCCCCTCAATAACAATCTACAAACGCAGCACTAGAGAGAGAAAGAGCGTGTCTCCAATCGACGGTAAATGACCAAAAACACATCGACAGTAGGTGAGTTTTGTGATTCATAATCCTGCGCGAATATTGGCGCAAAACCTCTAAAAACACCACATCAACGGCAGACGTCCGTCCTTCGCTGATTGGTTTACTCCGCTTCCTGTTTGCTTGTGTATCTACCGCTGTGGGAAATGGAATCGAGGCAGCGGTGATTTTTCCAGGCTAGGGTAAGACCGGTTTAGGCCCGGTTCAGTTGATTTAGTCCTGGTTTAAACCTGGTATAATCCTGCTTTAGACCTGGTTTAGACCTGATTTAAACATGGTTTAGTCCTGGTTCAGTCCTGGTTTAGACTTGAGTGAGACCAAGGGTTTGCCAGGTCTGCAGTAAAAAGGTGGAATTGGACGACTTCTTAACCATGTCCTGGTTTTGGTCTTGCTGTTTTTCATGTAAAAGAAAGTAGTAGTTTTTTTTTTGCCTTCTTCAAACTTTTTCAAACTATACATGATTGTTTTTTCTTTTCTTCTAATAATGGAACAAAGTTAGTTTTGCCCTTCTTTAGTATATTGAAAATTCAGACATTTGTGGGGAAAAACTTTGTGACACTTGTAATCAAAAACCTGGTATAGGGCCTTTAAATAGAAACAGTATTTTACATAAACACACATTTTGTAATAAAGAGTTGATGTGACTTTAGTGTTGTGTTTCTGTTGCTCAGTCCAGTGCAGTGCAGACGGACTCCGACGACGACAGGTCCTCAGCTCCACAGCGCCCTCATCTGGACAAAGGTGAGAGATACAAAATCCCTGCTCCTGCTGTATGTCAGTGTGTTCATTTTATAAACCAAAACATTTAGCCATAACTTCAGTCAAAGTCATATTTCTGCCGAAGGATATTAAAAGTAAATTAAAAATTTGTGGGGAAAGTTATAGGAATGAGTTTGAACAAACCATTTCAACTTTTTTCACTCTCTCTTTATAGAGATATGGATAATTATTTTATTTTATTAGTTTATTTGACAGAGACAGTACACATTAATGAACATTTCTGTAAATGTGTCAGTATTAGCTGCAAAGCTAGTTTTCAACTGTTGTCCCTGGGCAAGGTGTATAATGCCAACAACAATTATAAAACATAAAACAATTGATTGATCGGACTGTTAGCATTGGAGCTGCACGAGCTACACGTCACGCAAGGACAGAGTCTACAGTGAAGATCCCGCCCTTATGCCCTTATTAGGAACATGCTTCGTCAGAGCTGGGGAGGAGGAGCCTGTAAATCCACCATGAATTCCCCCTCGAACGTGGTCATTATGGTAAACGGAGAGGAGTGAGTATTGACGGTCTATTAATAATATGTCTATGGTTTCAACCAAATGCCGGAAAGCGCTGGCATCCTGCGCCCCAGACGAGATCCCTTTCACACCTAAGGACACAAAAGGCCTGTCCCCTTAAACAAAAGGCCTTTCCTGATTGCATTAACACACCAGGCGCATCCAGTTGTCTGTCTCCCATGTATTTGCATTTGGCGCCTGCATTCACTACATGTTGTGCCATGCTGTTCTGCCTTTGATGTGTTCACTTATATAACTTGAGGAGAAAGCTGGCTTCTCCAGAACTCTCATAGACCAACCTGTGTTAGTAGACAGTACACAGTGCATGTTTGACAAAGGACAGACAGAACAACAGAGAACAAACAGTATGGAGTACACTCAGCAGGGCCTGTTGTGAAGAAATTCTATGGCTCAAGGGATCAGGCTTCTTTTAAAATGACCTTCCCGCATCTGTACCTCCATCCTGAGGGCAGAGGGGTGAGGTGAATGTGCAAGGGGGGTTAGTAGCCCGTTTCTTTAGATCTTTGAGGTTTGGTGTTTGCTGCAATGTTTGTTACCTTGGTTTGATTCTTGACAGTTAACAGATTGAAAAAGCTGGTGGAACAGTACAAAATGACAGGTTGAATAATGGATTGGTATAACCGTAACAGCAGAGATGGAGCGACATAAAGTCCTTTCAATTTCCGGATTATTGACAGACGTTGTTGAGTTCTTTTCTGGATGTGATGTGTTGATCGAATGTAAGTTTATCATCTATTGTTAGTCCAAGATAGTTAAAGCTGTTCATTGTTTCTACTGTTTGGTTGTTGATGACAGTGGGTGGTTGTGGTGAAGTGGAATTGAATATGAGTTCCTTTGCTTTACTGACATTGAGGTGCAGGTGATTCTCTTCACACCATTTGGTTAAGTGTATGACAGTGTAGTTGTAGTCCAGGTCCATATTAGTATTATTGTCTGCAAGTAGAATGGCGGTGTCGTCTGAGTATTTGAGAAATTTGATGTGTGGAGAGGGACTGATGCTATCATTTGTGTACAGTGTGTAGAGAAAAGGGCTGAGAACACACCCCTGCGGAGCCCCAGTGTTTATGGTGAGAGTGTCTGATGTGGTAGATCCCGGCCGTACGACCTGTTGCCTGCTGCTCAGGAAGTTGTGGAGGAGCTGATTCATCCTGGTGGAGATGTTGAGGTGTTGCAGCTTCCGGATCATCAGGTGCCTCTGGATGGAGTTGAAGGCTGAGCTGAAGTCCACAAAAGCACACGGGCAAAGTGACCTGGAGAGTCCAAATGCTGAAGTACAAGGTATAGCAGACAGGCCATGGCATCCTCTGTGCCTAGAGGTTAGATTTTAGGCCCGGGCCGGGTTAGGGCCGAGATATCACGTATGAGAGTCGGGTTAGGATCGGGTCGGGTTTAAATGATTTATTTATTTATTTTTAATGTCGAATAAGCTACAAGCATCACCTTTTTAGTTTAATTAATACGAAATCTGATCATAATCTACTTTAAAATAGACGACTAGTTGACTACTCTTGTGGAAAGACATAAACTTTAGTAACAACTGTTAATAAGCAGCACGAGCAGAGCATACAGTGCGCACGTGAACGTGGCCCAGCCCTCGCCCACAGCATCAATCTTGCTGCATCCATAACACTTTCGCTTTGGGTTTGATCATGCACCTTGCTGAAAATGGAGCTACGAGACGTAAAAAACAAGCTTAAATCAGGAGAATTGACAACGCAGAGCCACAGTGGGAAGTCGGATGTGTGGAAAGGCTTTAAGTTGGCGGTCGACGCGAACCTGTGTCGGTTTTGTCGAGTGCAAACAATGCGGCGCTTTGCTGTCTTATGAGAGCAAGAAGACTAGTACGTCAACACTCAGCAGACATTTAAAAACATGTTCTGGAAAAAAGGACGATGGACAACAATCCATGGGAGTTTTTATCAGTGTGCAGAAGACGGTACCTCAGCACACAAAGCAGGCCATCATGGACAAATGTGTGGACTTTTGTTGTAAAGATTGGAGGCCCTTTCATCTAGCCTAATAAGCGGGGAAGGATTTCAAGGTTTGGCACAGGAGCTAATAAATGTCGGAGCAACAGACTGTCCTGCCACACCACGGCACGGTCTCCAAGGTGTACCAATGGTGACATTGCCATCAGCACGGACATGTGGACCGATGACTATAGCCATTACATGCCACTTTGTTGAAGGGGATTTCATATTGATCGGGAAAACTTTGACTACTGCCGTGTTTCCAGCAGAGGATTCCAAAACCGGCAAAAACATCAAGAGAGAAATGGTACGTCTTCCTGTGACCAAATTTGGTCTGGAACCCACACACTTAAGCAAATAAGTATGGGTGACTGACCAAGGGAGCAATATTATAAAGGCCTTGGAGCCCTACAAGAGGCTATCCTGTCTGGACCACTTGATCAACACAGTCCATGGGCTGGACTCGAGCGCACTCAGTGACAATGCTCCAGACATCAGTGAGACCATAACGGCAACAAAGGGGCTTTTCAGATACCTTAAGCAATCTGGACTGGCTGCGCAGTTGTCCAAGACGGTGCTCCAGATGGGCGATACCAGATTTAGCAGCGTTTATCTGACTCTGTCCGTTAAAGATATATTCAGCGAGTTGTCCGAAAAGCTTGAGGCTCGCGGATGTTAAGCTTTATGATATCTTTCCATGAGCCATTCTACACGGGACAGAGAGAAGTGGAGGGAGATAAGTACACAACCTTAAATCTTGTGTGTCTGTGGTTTGAAAATTAAAGCGACACTTCCAGCCCACACCAACGGACAGCAGGTATTTGTGCGCCACAGACATGGTGAGGTATTGGAACAAAAATAATCAAGATCCATATCTTACACAAAGTTGCGCTTTTCTTGTGGCAAAACTTTAATAAACTGAGAATGATGACATCTGTGGACGTGTCTGAAGTACATGTGCACCCTGATGGCATCTATCGAACAAGAACAAGAAGAAAACACAACATCAGACAACCAAGCGGAAGAGCACACCAGCACTACCTCACCACCAGCCAAACGGAGGAGGATGAGTGCGTTTTTCGCTGAGTGGGAGAACAATAATGAAGAGGACACGCCAGCAGAGGATGAAGTCACCTTGTACATCACCCAAA
This sequence comes from Neogobius melanostomus, assembly GCA_007210695.1. Classification (NCBI taxonomy): domain Eukaryota; kingdom Metazoa; phylum Chordata; class Actinopteri; order Gobiiformes; family Gobiidae; genus Neogobius; species Neogobius melanostomus. The sequence continues at coordinate 190,641 of VHKM01000226.1, read as the reverse complement.
AGCATGCCATAGCTGATGAACGAGACTTATTAGGTTGGTGGAAAATCAATCACCATGTGTACCCAAGACTGGTCAAGTTGGTTGCATCCCTGCGAGCAGCAGCAGCAGCAGCAAGCGCGTCCTCAGCGCTGCCGGACGCACTATAGAGCAACGGAGAAAGAATCTAGAGCTCGCAACTGTGGACTTGATCTTATTCCTACACAATGACAAGTAGACCGACATAAGTAGGCCTAAGTCATACCTTCTTGTTAAATTGTGACATTTTATTTTATTTATAATTGTTTGCATTATTTCGTAGGTAATTTGTGCCAAAGGTGGTGAAACGAAGCTTTGAATAACCTATCCACCAACCTGCAGTGCTAGTAAGCAGCTAAAATAAAGGCACTTTTTATTTCATAAATGTTTGCTAAAATTTGTACATATTCTTTCGTTATATTGAGATTTTTTTAAGCTCTGTTTGAGCTACTTTTACTTTTACTAATTAGTCCTATCATAATTATTAGCCTAATGCTGTAGAAAAGAGTGCCTATTTGGCTTAATTATTTAGCATAATGTTCTATACAAATTGTTCTTGTTTTAATTTGTTCATAATTTAATCATAATTATTATCATTGTTTGAAAGTGTGTGCAATTAATGTTCGTTAAAGATTGTGTTACAGCCAATCATGTGCGTGTTTGAGCATTTGCACGCTGAGGGGACGTTATAAAGGCGGGGCTCACACACACAGTAGTGAGCAGGTACAAGAGTACACAGGTTTTCAACCGCTTGTGTGTGTGCAATGTTTTATGCAATGTTTTCACTCCGCTCTCCTAGATTGTAGGAAGGCATGCACGCAGCGCGTCTGGAACCTCAACAATACTCACCTGCTCCCAGTAGCGTTATATGGCCGCTACAAAAGTTGAAAAAGCAATACAGCAGTCGTACCTTTCTTTTGCCATCTAGACAGATACCAACTTTCGATGGGGAACCTTCATGAGAGCCTTTGTGCAGGGTGTGGAGGAGAAAGCTGTTACCACTGCTGATTGCTTATATTATTTGGAGCAGTTCACCAGAGGGCAACCTCGACTCGAGGTTATAAGCTGCCAGCATATGCCATCTGACCAAGGTTACCTCAAGGCAAAGGCACTGCTCAAAGAGCATTTTGGTAATGAGCATAGAATTGCTACAGCTTATGTGGAAAAGGTCCTTTGTTGGTTGCCAGTGAAATCTGAAGATGTTAAGTCCCTACAAGCATTTGCCTTATGTCTACATGTTTGCTATAATGCTATGCAGTACATAAGTTACATGGATGAACTTAACATGAAGTCGAATATGCGCAGTATAATCCTCAAGATATTGTGAACTTTGTCGAAAGAGAAGTGTCAATTGCCTCTGATCCTGTGTTTGGCAACATCCAAGACTCATCTTCCTCAATGCAAGTACACAAATCAATGAATAAAGTATCTCATGTCACTGTTAAAGGAAGAGGAAGTAGTTTTGCAACATCAGTTGAATCTTGTAGACCTGTAAACGGAATGGATAGCAATATAAATGACTCCCCTCATGAAAAGATCTGTCTGCTCTGTGAAGATCATCATACATTGGAAATGTGTCCTAAACTGGATACAAGGCAATATCATGATAGGATCACGTCCATTAAGGAGAATGACATTTGTTTTGCATGTTTAAGCGTCGGACACCGAAGAAAAGAATGTCAAAACTGTCTCTCTTGTATATTTTGCAGACTAAAGCATCCAACTGTTCTCCATAATCACACAAAGGCAAGGAGAATGTATAAGCATCAGTCCACAGTAGAAGATTCGGACGGGTCTCCAAAAACAAAAATATGTGGTCATATAGGGACCGGGAAACAAGACTGTGCCTTGCCCATTGTACCTGTGAAAGTTAAAGTGTGCGTGTTTGAGCATTTGCATGCTGAGGGGGCTCACACACACAGTAGTGAGCAGGTTCAACCGCTTGTGTGTGTGCAATGTTTTATGGATGATTTTAGACACTTCATAAACATGAATTGATTTTAACAAACAGTGTTACCTGCGTACCAATAAAGTAATGTTTTTAAACTCAACTCCGCTCTCCTGGATTGTATGGAAGGCATGCATGCAGCGCGTCTGGAACCTCAACAATACTCACCTGCTTCCAGTAGCGTTATACAGATTGTTCTTGCTTTAATTTGTTTGGAATTTAATTATTATAATTATTACGTTTTTTTAATTTAAGAGTGTGGCCTATTTATTTTTGTTAATTTTAAAGGTATTTTAAGTACAACAACAGTAAGTAAAGTTTATTTTGTGAGTGTGCTAATGCCATTGTTTTTATTACATTAATAATATTATTTTTTATTAAACACAAAAACACTTCTTTGTTGGTAATGGTATAATTTCTAAAGTGATTTCTGCTAGTAGTGGGTCACGGCATATTGACGGCATTGTTGTGTTGCATGTTGTTGTTCAGCGTTCACATTCACTGAATATTATTGCTCATTCCTCACTTGCTACTGGAGCTTCAGTCAGGTCTGTGCTCCACGCTCAAGCTGGGCTGCCCAGTCTGGTCTTCTGCAAAACCTTTGGGCAGAGCTGCGGTACGTGCGTGCGCGATCCCTAAGCTTCGTTGGAACTGGAATTATTGTTGCTTTCTTCCAGATGGTCGGTATAGTGGCAGCATAGTAGGCTTACTCAAAAAGTGAATGAAGTTCCTGGTGAGAGTTCCTGTATGTGCAGCCGGTTTGGGCTCACACCCAGGTAATGTTCATACTGAAATGCCTGCTTTCTGTTCATGTTAGAGTACTAATTTTCCAGTCTGTTTTTGTATTTAAATTTGGCTCTCAGCACCTCATTTTTAACATTGCGATTGGCCAATTTCACCTCCATCCAATTATTTTCTCTGAAAGCATTCTTCTTCTTTTTCAAGCTATGTTGCAATGATCCAGGATTTTGTTTTAGGAAACTTTCTTATTATTTTAACAAGTATGCAGGTACCAATGGAAATGTTTATATAGTTCGTAATCACAGAGCCCTTTCATCTATATTACTTCCCTGAAATACTTGCAAGCCAGCGAGTCCTGAAGGCATGCAATGGCCTCCCCAGACCACTGTGGGGTGCTGTCGCACTCTGGGCGTTGTTTCTTCAGTTGTTGTCTGTACAGCGGAAGTAAGGAGATGATATTATGGTCAGCATTCCCGAGCGGTGGATACGAACAGGCACGGAAGGCCTCGGTGATGTTGCCATAGCATAGATCCAAGATGTTAGCCTGTCTCGTCAGAATGTTCACATACTGTCGGAAAGATGGTAAAACACTGTCCAGCCGGCAGTTGTTAAAATCCCCCATAATAAACAGCGGAGCCCCAGGATACTTGGCTAGCATGTCATTAGCCTCCCCGGCTATCAGCTCGGCTGCTATATTGATGTTTGCCTTAGGGGGAATATAAACACAAACCTGGTGATGTGGTCGGGCAGTGGAAAAAGTACTTTGAGGATCTCCTCAATCCCACGTCACGTCTTCTGATAAGGAAGCAGAGGCTGGGGACTCGGAGGGGGCTCGCCCATCACCCAAGCTGAAGTCACAGAGGTGGTTAGAAAGGTCCTTGGTGGCAGAGCTCCGGGAGTGGATGAGATTTGTCCTGAGTACCTTAAGTCTCTGGATGTTGTAGGACCGTCTTGGCTGACCCGTCTCTGCAACATTGCGTGGCGGTCGGGGACCTGGATTGGCAGACTGGAGTGGTGGTCCCTTTCTTTAAAAAGGGGGATTGGAGGGTGTGCTCCAATTACACAGGGATCACACTCCTCAGCCCTCCACTGTAAGGTCTACTCCAGGGTGCTAGAGAGGAGGATCCGGCCAATAGTCGAACTTTGGATCCAGGAGGAACAATGCGGTTTCCGTCCTGGTCGAGGGTTCGTGAGAGTTTGCCCCAACCAGTCCACATGTGCTTTGTGGATCTGGAGAAAGCGTTCGACCGTGTCCCTCATGGTGCCCTGTGGTGGCACCACAGGGCAGAAAATCTTTTGGACAGTCCAGCTTCTCATTCAGAGGGGCTACACTGTGGAACTCTCTCCACTGGGCTGAAACTCCATCCATCCATCCATTTTCTTCCGCTTTATCTGGGGCCGGGTCGCGGAGGCAGCAGTCTCAGCAGAGATGCCCAGACTTCCCGATCCACGCACACCTCCTCCAGCTGTTCTGGGGGGACCCCGAGGCGACACCAGGCCAGCTCGGAGACATAGTCCCACCAGCGTGTCCTGGGCCTTCCACGAGGCCTCCTCCCAATAGGACATGCCTGGAGCACCTCCCGAGGGAGGCGACCAGGAGGCATCCGGAACAGATGCCCTAGCCACCTCAGCTGGCTCCTTTCAATGTGAAGGAGCAGCGACTCTACCCCGAGCTCCTCCCGGGTAACTGAGCTCCTCACCCGATCTCGGAGGGTGCGCCCAGCCACCCTGCGAAGGAAACTCATTTCGGCCGCTTGTATCCACGATCTTGTCCTTTCGGTCATTACCCAGATCTCATGACCATAGGTGAGGGTGGGAACGTAGATCGATCGGTAAATCGAGAGCTTTGCCCCCTGACTCAGCTCCCTCTTCACCACAACAGTCCGATACAGCGACCGCATCACTGCTGACGCCATACCAATCCGTCTATCGATCTCACGCTCCATCCGTCCCTCACTCGTGAACAAGACCCCGAGATACTTGAACTCCTCCACTTGAGGTAAGGACTCCCTACCGACCTGAAGAGGGGAAGCCACCTTTTTCCGGTGGAGAACCATGGCCTCAGATTTGGAGGTGCTGATCCTCATCCCGGCCGCTTCACACTCGGCTGCAAACCGCCCCAGTGCGCGCTGAAGGTCCTGATTTGATGAAGCCAACAGAACAACATCATCTGCAAACAGCAGAGATGAGATCCAGAGGTTCCCAAACCGGACACCCTCCGGCCCCTGGCTGCACCTAGAAATTCTGTCCATAAAGGTAATGAACAGAACCGGTGACATAGGGCAGCCCTGGCGGAGACCAACACGCACTGGGAACAAGTCTGACTTACTGCCGGCAATGCGAACCAAGCTCCTGCTACGGTCATACAGGGAACGGACAGCCCTTAGCAGAGGACCCCGGACCCCATACTCCCGGAGCACCCCCCACAGGGCACCACGAGGGACACGGTCGAACGCTTTCTCCAGATCCACAAAGCACATGTGGACTGGTTGGGTGAACTCCCACGAACCCTCGAGCACCCGATGTAGGGTATAGAGCTGGTCCAGTGTGCCACGACCGGGACGAAAACCGCATTGTTCCTCCTGAATCTGAGGTTCGACTATCGGCCGGATCCTCCTCTCCAGCACCCTGGAGTAGACCTTACCGGGGAGGCTGAGAAGTGTGATCCCTCTGTAATTGGAGCACACCCTCCGATCCCCCTTCTTGAAGAGAGCTGGGCTGAAACTGCAGACTAATATTAACATATTTACCAGAGAGCTCAGACAGTGGCTCAAATCGGGCTAAAGTTGTTCCCATGTGTAAAATGTGCCTTGTACCTTTAATAATGTGTTTTATCGATTGTAACCTAAAAGCCCTCTATGGACAGGTGTTGAAAATTACCACATGTGCCATAATGTATATGTGGCAATGCGAGGGTTAACTTAGCTGTTTTAAACATAAAATTGCCAGACAACGCCAGCTGGAGATGGCCAGCACCAGAAACTAAGTAAAGCACGTAGGTTCGTTGTTGAGTAGATGGATCACAGAGGCCAGGCACTGTATAGAAAAGTGTTACATTTATTTTCACATTCTTTAGTTAAAATCATGTTTGTCCAAAGTTCGTTTCACAGTTCGTTTAGTTACTTGTTTTCAGTCCATCTTTCAGTTACCACAGTCTACCCATGACATTGCGCACCTACGGCGCTCCACGAATCCAGTGACAGGGGAATAATAACAGAACAGGCGAACCAAAAGGCAGAGAAAGGTGATAAAAGGGCGGAGAAAAAGGCAGGCGGCAGTGACGACCCTCCTTGGTCCTAGACGTCTGAGCGGGGCTTTTGCATGGCTCGGGGCTTTGACAGCGGAGTCCGAGTCAACGCAGCCAATCCACTCAACCACTAGCATGACCAGTTACAGGGAGACCGCGGGCCCATGACGGCGCCGCGACAAACTGGACTGGAGAGTGACGAGGAACAACAACCACAACACCGGAGACTGGGCGTACAGGAAGTCAGAGGTCAAATAATAAACGGAAGTGCTATTTATCAGGTGACGGCCGGCGCGCACAGCCAATCACCATCAAAACTACAAGTGGCAGTGCCCGCCTGCAGGCATACTGCCACATATGCCCCCCAAAATGCATCGTCGTCCCGGCGATGCCAAAACACACACACTTTTAACGCACACATGCATACCATGCTTGCAGCCAACTACCAGGTACTGCTTAAGTCTCGACCCAACACCCACGTCGCGCCTGGAAGAGGTGCCTTGACGGCTATAGAAAGGCGTGTTGAGTGCGAAGCCATACGTACTAAAAGGGGTGTACAATGACCCCATGACTACAGCGACGGCGCTATGAGGCTAAGGGCTTACCCTAAACCGACCACTGTCCCAGAAAATGCCGTGAATCAACGGCCAACCAACGAACGCTTAAAAACACGAACAGCTATCACACCATCCACCCATCAGTAGGTGGGATGTGGGGCCTTGACGGCTAGTACTAGCTGAACCACATAAAACTTGGCCCAAAAATAAAACTGCACTGGCTTTTCCCATTAAAACAATAGCTGCGTTGATCGCCATTGATAAGCGAGACCACCCCGGATACTGCCCCACACATAGCAGCTCCTACCTCTCAACTTATACACTACTGCCAGGGTGGGTTTGAGCCACCCTGAGGAAGCCATCAGGTACAGGTCCTACTATTGGAGCCAATTGCTGTGACCTCCTGCACATCCAGTCCAGTTGCGCTCCCCGTCACCACCATGACAAAACCACCGCCTGCCTTTTTAAAAACAAAAAATATTACTTTTTCTTTCCAATAGTTAATTTATCCAACTATATAAAGCATTTCGCAGTAGCATTAACTTTAGCATTTCAGATGCGAAGTTCAAACCATCAAAATGTGACCACAAAACAATGTTAAACAAAATAATTTACATAGATGCAAAATCATAACAGTAAAAAACATTCCATGCAATATATACACACACACAGCAAAACATGAAATATTGGTCAATCTTGGTTTATACTAACACATAAGAAACATTTCAGTGTAGGCTACTTTAAATTAAGCTTTAGCTGTACATTCATCCAATTTGAAACACAGGCCTCTGTTTACCATATCAACATCCTGCCTGCAGCGCCAAATGTGGCAATGCGAGGGTTAACTTAGCTGTTTTAAACATAAAATTGCCAGACAACGCCAGCTGGAGATGGCCAGCACCAGAAACTAAGTAAAGCACGTAGGTTCGTTGTTGAGTAGATGGATCACAGAGGCCAGGCACTGTATAGAAAAGTGTTACATTTATTTTCACATTCTTTAGTTAAAATCATGTTTGTCCAAAGTTCGTTTCACAGTTCGTTTAGTTACTTGTTTTCAGTCCATCTTTCAGTTACCACAGTCTACCCATGACGTTGCGCACCTACGGCGCTCCACGAATCCAGTGACAGGGGAATAATAACAGAACAGGCGAACCAAAAGGCAGAGAAAGGTGATAAAAGGGCGGAGAAAAAGGCAGGCGGCAGTGACGACCCTCCTTGGTCCTAGACGTCTGAGCGGGGCTTTTGCATGGCTCGGGGCTTTGACAGCGGAGTCCGAGTCAACGCAGCCAATCCACTCAACCACTAGCATGACCAGTTACAGGGAGACCGCGGGCCCATGACGGCGCCGCGACAAACTGGACTGGAGAGTGACGAGGAACAACAACCACAACACCGGAGACTGGGCGTACAGGAAGTCAGAGGTCAAATAATAAACGGAAGTGCTATTTATCAGGTGACGGCCGGCGCGCACAGCCAATCACCATCAAAACTACAAGTGGCAGTGCCCGCCTGCAGGCATACTGCCACATATATAATATATTTGAACACAATAATATAAATGATCACTGCCCATAATCTGTCCTATTCATGGCTGATCACTGCTAATCACCTGCCTATTGTTCTTTTGTTAGCTGAGGTGCCGTCTCTTTGGACTGGGCGTGCCCTGTGGGTTTTCCCCGAAGGAGATTGGAGTAAAGTGACGAAAGATTAAATCTGAGCCCACCATTCCGGTTCATGGAGGGATTTTCATTCTTGACAAAAATAGTTTCTTTTACTCCTTGTTCAAACCAACGTTCTTCTTTAGCTAAAATGTTGACCTCCCCGTCCTCAAAGGAGTGGTTGGAGGCTTTGAGGTGGAGGTGCACCGCCGACTGGGAGCCGCTTGTGCTTTCTCTTCGGTGTTGATAAAGTCTCTTCTGTAAAACTTGTTTCGTTAATGTTCTTTGCATTCTTCTTCTTTGCATCGAATAGAATAAACCACATTGCTTTGTTTGTGGCTCGGAGTTTTGTCTTTGGGATGAACTAATTTTTCTCTCAGTGTGTTCACCGGTTTGTGGTACACTGGAATCCTGTGCTGCCTAAAGATTCTCTGAAGTTTCTCTGATACCCCAGCTACATACGGCACTGCAACTCCCTTTCTTCTGGGTTCTGTAGTCTGTCTGTCTTGTTCTTTGGGTCTTCCTGCCCTTTGTGCTTTAGTAAAAGACCAGTTAGGATAGCCGCAGTCTGAGAGGGCTCTCTGGACATGTTGCTCCTCTTTGGTCTTTCCTTCTGCACTGGTAGGCACCTCTTTAGCTCTATGTCTGAGTGTCCTAATGACCCCTAGTTTGTGCTGGAGTGGATGGTTTGAGTCAAACATCAAATACTGGTCAGTATGAGTTGCCTTCCTGTCTGAAGTTGTCCGTTTTCGCCTATGATAACTTTACAATCTAAAAGGCAAGTTGTTTCTCCCTAGCGTTCTCCCGAGTAAATTTAATGTTAGGGTCCACAGCATTGATGTGATCTGTAAAAGGTGTCACTTCCTTCTCTTAATTTTGATCCACGTGTCATCTACATATCTGAGCCAGTGACTGGGTTTGTTTCCTGGGTATGAGGCCAAGGCATTCCTCTCCATTTCCTCCATGTACAGTAGAGGTTAGGTCAGGTTTCCTGAACTGGAAATATGTGGTGCTAAGACAGATCTCCAGTAGTTGGCAAATGTGGTCAGGAGTGAGCTGGGTCCTATCAGCTAGAGTGCCGTCCTCAGTCAGTCTCTTCCTCACCGCTGTGACTGCTGCTGAGGTTGGGACGGATGTAAACAGTGCTGTTACATCGTAAGACACCATGGTTTCATCTGTTTCCAGCTGCAGGTGTTTGATCTTTTCCACAAAATCCTTTGTGTTTTCCACATGGTGTTCTGTGTTACCGACCAAAGGGGATAGTTTTAGTTTTTAGTTTTTGACTAAAAACTAACTAAAAAAAGTGATTAAATTGGCTAAAGCTAAATTAAAGTTTGCTGTCAATATTAACACTAGTGTCAGATTCTTTCTAGTTTTAGTCAATAAAAGGTTTCTGTAAAGTCTAAATCTTAAATGTCTGGGTATCTCTTGAAAGGATGCTCGTTAAGTTCATTCAAACTGTCACTGAAGTTCTAGACTAAAAGTCCCTTCTTTAACTTTGGATTTAGTGTTTAGGAGTCGATGAAAATATCTATAGATTTTCATCCCAGTATTAGTCTCATTAACCACATTTACTTAAGTTTTTGTCTCATTTTAGTCTCACAAACTTGACTTTGACTAAATTAATGAGGAAACATTTCAGTCGTGGTTGTTAACTCCTGACGCTCTTTTCCCGTAGGGTTTCTGAACGTGCTGATGAACTGTCAGTGGCAGAGTCTACGCTGTGCGGTAGAGGGTGGAGTCCTGAACATGTTCGCCCACAGAGACCCGGACCAGAACCCGAGCCCCCAGTACACAGTCCCACTGAGCGGCTGCCAGGTGTCGTCTGGCCCGGACACGGCCCACTCCTACAGGATCACTCTGAGCACGCTCACAGACCAGCTTGCAGTGCTGGAGGTGAGCGCCGTCGCTAAAGCTGACGTTATTTCACAGATTTAAAATAATAACTTCATCATTATTTTAGTCAAAGTCATATTTCTGTGACTACAAAGAGAATAAAACTGTGACTAAAATCTGCAGCTATTTCAGTTGACTTCTAAAAACTGAATCAAAAGTCAAAGAAGGGACTAAAAACATGAACTTCAGTTTGAAAGAGCCTCATGTTATTTAAAGGAACAGGTCTGTCTTTGTCCATTATGCCTAAAGCATATGTGCACAAATGGATGCTATAAACGAAAGCTGTGAACCGAAATGTCTACTGTCCTACTAAAGTACGAAATGAGAAGTAAAAGCTAAAAGTGAAACATGGAAATAAATGTGAAGTAATGTTAAAGGAACATTCTGGGTGTTTTTGACAAAATACCACCACCGCTTGTAATGCCACACAAAGACTGAAACTAAATTAAAATACAATGTTTTCCAAATGAACCCTGGCTTAAATATTTATCAGTGAGGTCGGTTTGTGTTTGTGCAGGTGAACAGTGCAGAGGAGAAGCAGCGCTGGATCAAACTGCTGCAGGACTCGGCCAATCAGAGACAAGAGAGTGCCCCACCAGAGACCACGCCCCCTCTCAGGTGAGACCACACCCACCCCCTCTCCAGTGAGACCACGCCCCTTTTCAGGTAGGAATGGGAATTGATACCTTTTTATCGATGCCATTGATAATAATCATCATCATAATAATAATAATCATCATCATCATCATAATAATACATTTTATTTGTGAGTGCCTTTCAAAATTCCCAAGGTCACCTTACAGACAGCATTAAAAACAGTATAAAACACATATTCAAGGAGGTGCTCAGAAGGTATTATAAACTTACGGAGTTTAGCAGTGGTGGTACGGTAGCACACCGGTTAGCGCTAGTGCTTCACAGTTAGAAGGTCCCGGGTTCGATTCCCACCTGGACGGGGCCTTTCTGTGTGGAGTTTGCATGTTCTCCCCGTCTCTGCGTAGGTTTCCCCTTGCACTAAAAACATGTACAATAGGCCAGGATATTTGAGAGTGCGCATGCGGGACGACAAATGGAAATTAACCCAAGGCTACAATCCGGTGTGGCTTGTTCATTAACAGCACTGTCCCTACCAAATAAACCAATGACATGGCAGAAGTTCAATGATATGGTGGGAGAAATGCAGTGGACTATGTGGGATAGATGCGTCTGAATGGTTGAGATTTTAAAGTGGTGATGGAGTATATTGTACAAATGTCTAGTGCGGGGGTGTCCAAAGTGGGGCCTGTGGGCCAAACAACTCTGTTGGCCCGCTTTATTTTCCATAAAAATGTTGATGTTTTGGCATTATCGGCACTTTCGCTGTTCTTCCGCAGCGCATTCGTGCCACTTTGCATTGCAGTGTGTCTGCAGCTTTGTGACCCATACCTGCCAGACAAGGTTCAAATGAAAACACATCAGACAGACTTTTACAGGAGGCTTATCGTTGGATGGACAGACAGATTTCCCAAAACTGGACCACAAGGACCATGTGCATGGTGTTTTTGGAGTTTTGCTCAGATTATCACCTGAAGCAGGACTCTCCACGGTCCGCGGTAGATGGACAATGTGTTTCCCTGTCTTCATCGTTACAAAGTGCCTGATCAGCGACTTCATGGTAAGAGACAGCTGTTTGGATGGTTTTGCAAAGCGAGTGATGAAGCTGATGGTGCGGGAGTTTTAGGAAAAACCTGCTAACACGAGTGTTAACTGGTCATCACGTTAAACCTTCCTTTCTCCCTTGACTTCAATCGATCCGTGTTTATGGGAAAGGTACAAGTACAGCAGAGATGATAGGAGTTAGTGGGTGAAAGTGAGGCTTAAGCTGAATACTGAATACATGAGAATGCAAACATGAGGTTGTCATCTCATAAGTGCGCTTTATTCACTGGGTTTTATCATAAAGCGCCAGGTTTAGACATAAAAACAGGTCAAATCTCTGTCTGCTCAGCTGTAAGCAAAAGTCAAAGTCAAGCAAAAGCATGCAGCAAAAGTCTGGAACAGCCTCAGTGAGGAGTATTTTTAAGTCCAGGCTGAAAGGACACCTTTTTACTGTTGCCTATGGAGATTGATTGTATTTTATATGTGTGTATATGGGTGTATGTGCTTTTTATTGTGTTTTTAATGTTTTTTATTGTATTTTTTATTGTGTTTGGTGTTGCTGTGAGGCACATTGAGTTGTCATGTACATGAAATGTGCCATACAAATAAACTTGCCTTGCCTCGTAAGGACTGAGCAGAGTGTCATGTTTGAGAAGCACTGGTCTGAGTTCAGTTGGTCCTTATTCTGTATTAGGCCTTTGGTCTGGTTTAGTAACTAAAAGTAAAAAGTTACTAAAAGTAACTATTATTTTTTGCAGTTATATGTTTTTCACGCTTGAAATCTGTGTTTGGCCCGTGGCCCAAAGGCACATTTTCATTTTGGCCCTCAGGGACTAAAAGGTCTAGTGAGAGATGATTCCAGGGTCTGGGGGCAGAGTGGCTGAAGGCCTTGAGGCCCATGGTGGACATTTGGCTGGAGGGACAGAGAGGAGACAGGCAGAGGAGCGGGGTGAGTGGAGGGTGTGTAGGTCTGAAGAAGATCTGACAGGTATGGAGGTGCGAGGTTATGAAGTGCTTTAAAGGTGAGGAGGATCATTTCTCTTTATCGATTCTCTTATCTATTCCAAATAAGTAAAATAGGCTATAAATAATAGTGATATGTGCTTCTTGTAGTTTTATAAACAGGCCTAATAAATGGACTTATTTTAACATACACTTCCTCAAAGCATTTGAAAAAGCGTTTGTAAAATGAATGGGATTTAAAGCTGAAATATTTAGGCCGACTACCGATTAAAGACGTCACAAAGTGCATAATACACGGCCACCAGGGGAAGTTGTTTCCCCAATAATGAGCCCTGACAGAGAGGAGCAATCAAACTCACTCATATCATTTTCCACAAAAAATAAGAAATCTTCCAATCGTCCTCTGACAGTGAGTGAGTTGATGTGTCCGTCATCGGCCATTTTCCTGTGGTTCTGACACTGGTTTGGAATAGTTTATCCTCAGAGAGAAATGATCCTGTTCCCACATACACAGTTACACACCAATGCAATTTCTAACTCTCGATTTCCACAAAAGGGGGCGTGTTGTTGCTTCCATCTTTAGCAGTTTGACTCACTTATTTGCCACTGACATAACATGGTTGGCACGGCAACAGTTTAAAATTGTTGTCCTCTATCTATGTCACTTCCTGTTAGTGAGGAAGTGAAGTAAAACTATAAACATCATAAAACTGGTCAAAGCTTGGTAAAATGTTTAGCAATATCTTAAATATAATTGTGTTAACTACTGTATGTTGGTGTCTAAAATAGTGTCTAATGTGTCATAGCACTTTAAGTGCTGATTTAAACCATATGTGAGAACTACAGCTACTGTTGTTGTTTTTTCCTGCCTTTGTCTGGCTATATGCTTTTAAAACCTTTATTCTCATTTCTTACAAAATAAGTAAAACATGCCAATGTACTAAGCCCAAGCAGTCCATGTGTTTGTGATGAAGTGAAAGTAGATCTGCAATGGCTCCAGCCTGAGTCATACAGCTCTACTTGTAGTATGTTCTCTCTCCTCAGTGGTCTGCAGACTCGGAGGTTCCCGGCTCTGAACACGTACGAGACGCAGCCGCTTTACAGCAACAGCTCCGTCCTGCAGCACACGGTCAGTCACAACATTACTACTGTCAGTCATGTGTCAGTCTGCCCCCGGGCGGCTGTGGCACATCCTCAGACCATTAGACTAACACGGACACTTATGTCATTGTAATAAAACCTTGTTGTTTTCAGCTGCACAGACCGAACGACTCGAGCGCAGAGTCCGGAGTCGACAGCAGCTTCAACAGCAGTCAGTCACTACTTTTATAACTTTATTATAACAAACAACAAAGTGCTACACAAAGAGCTCTGACCAGATGACAACTTTGGAAAACTATAATGACATTAGCCTTGATGAATGAGCCAAAGTTTAAATACTCAATATTCAACATAGCGGATTCATAAAAGCTTGATTGATAAAAGTGATTTGAATCATAAAGTAAAACAGAGTGACTTTGTGTTCTGTGGCAGAGCGCGGCGCTGAGGCTCGCAGCGTTCAGAGGCTGGAGCTGGCGGGAAAAACACACGGTTCCAATGGCGTCCAGCTGCGAGCGGCGTCCGAACGTGACCTGACGTCCAAACACAAGCGCAGCTCCTTCAGGCAGTCGCTGGCCGTCTGCAGCGAGCGAGCTCAGGTGAGAGCCCTGTCAGCGTAAAACTCTCTCTTCTTCATGTTTATCTGATGACGTTTTGTCGCTTTGAGATTTTTATATGAAAACATGAAATTACATAACATTTGCAATAAATGTTTTCCTTATATTTACGTCAGTAATCTACAGCAGAAGTTTCAAATATATATCTTATATACATACACCTTATTCCTACGCCCCATGAGCCCTTGTGTGAATTATGGGTTGGATTTCCGGTTTGACCCGGACCGTTTGTTTGCATGTGTAATGGTGGGGCTATGGGTATAATGGAGTATGAGGATTTGGACCAGGGAAGTCAACTATAAAATTATATGTAATCAAAATAAAGACATTTATTGTATTGGGTGAAGTGTGGCTTAAAAAAAAAAGACGTTACATTTAAAGGGGAATTATTATGTAAATACTGATTTTTAAGAGCTTTCTATCGCATTGTAATGTTGTTCCCTCAGCAACTGAGCAACGGGAAACGTTGAATAAGCCGGTTTGGATCAATACGCCATTTTTCTACCAAACCAAATGTAGACAGTGAGTAGGAGGAGGAAAGCACAGTAAGTCTGTAACAAGTCTGTTTGGTGATTTTCAGGCGAGTTTCCTGACTCCGCTGCTCCGGAGAACGGCCTCGGCCAAACTGTCCCTGAAACGCGCTCCGTCTGTTCCCTCCATCGAGAGCGGACGAGTGTCACATCGGAAAAGGGTAAAGATTCATTCCTTACTTCTGTAACACACCAATGTTGAGTCGAGTTACATAAACACACAAACATTTTACGTCTCTTTAAACCCTACAGCGCCATCAGCTGGAGGATACACCGAATTACAATATTATTTTTTCTCCAACATAACTTTGGAATAGAAAGTGATAGAGACTTGCAGTCTTTTGTGTCTGGTCCTCCCAGGAGCTGTGTAACATTGTGCTGAAAATTGCAGAAGTGGAGGCTCCTCTCATAACTTTATTTTTCTCCCTTAGAGCTGTGGTGCCTCGATTCATGATTCATGTATGGATTATGAATAACAAAAAGAATAATTAATAAATAATTAAATAAAAGCAGGCTTTTCCAAAGTGTGTCTAAAAGGACTGCTAAAGCAAAACATGAAATCTGTGGAAAATAAGGAATGCCATTTATTTGGTCGGGACAGTGCATGTTAATGAACATACATGGGTCTCATGCATGTAAAAAAGCCACACTGGATTGTAGCCTTGGGCTAATTTCCATCCGTCGTCCCCCATGTGCACTCTCAAACACACTCTCATTCATCCTGGCCTATTGTACATGTTTTTAGTGGTGGGGAAACCGGAGTAGCCGTAGGAAACCTACACAGACATGGGGAGAACATGCAAACTCCACACAGAAAGGCCCCGTCCAGGTGGGAATCGAACCCGGACCTTCTAACTATGAGGCATCACATGGGGGCAAAAGCCCAGGGCACCATATTGCCCACAGCAGCCGAATCAAACTCATGATATTTCAGTTCTACTGTGGTACTTTGAAGGAGCACATGGCTACTTAATCTGCGTAAAAAAGACCGTACTTTAGCTCAGATTCCTTTGCAGTACTTTATGACACATGTTTCTACTAGGGGTGGGCCATATTGTATCGCATATCGTTATCGCAATATAGTTTTTGGATATCGTTGTAATTTTTTATATCGTTGTGGACATGATATAATTTATGTTACGCTCAGCTCCATCAGAGTAGCAGAAACCCTGACTGTAGAACACAGGGACAGGCGCTTACAAAGTAAAATGACATGAAGGATGTAAACTGCTTGAGTAGATCATATTTGCTAGGAAATTAGTATTAGCGTAAAAAAAAAAAAGAAAGAATAAAATATCAAGGCAAGGCAACTTTATTTATACCGTGCATTTTGTACATAAGGCAACTCAATGCGCCTTCCATCAATGAATTAATCTTCCCAATAGGCGTAAGGCTGGGATTTTGTAAGTAATTTGTCCATTGTCAATTATATCGTTAAATATATCGTTATCGTGATATTTCTTTTTTATATCGTGATATAGATTTTAGGCCATATCGCCCTGCCCTAGTTTCTACCCTTCAGGCTCATTTACACTGATGTTATTGTCCCAGTTTCCGGTCTTGTTTTTGCACAGCTCGACTCAATGGTAATTCAGACGTGAGGAATGATCAGAAAACTGCTCACATCCGTCAGATCAGATCAAACACTCATTACTATTCCCTGTACTTTTTGATTTAAATAGATTTTCATGTGAATAAACCTTTTCAATGTTTTTTATGAATGTTGTTTTTATCAGGAGTGGGAAACCAAAGCTTCATCCTGAACCGTCTCCTCTTCAGTTCTGCTCCATCTGAAACGTTAGGAAGCGTCGTAACTGCAGGAAAAACTCTTCACACAAACCCATCTTCATCTTCTGAACGTAACTCTGTTGTTTGTTTGAGTTTGTTGTCTTTGTGGAGCGTCAGGGTTGCCAGGTCTGAGCCGCTAAATACCTGACAAACCTGCAGACATTCACCGCGGCTGGAATCTCCGATGCTCCTTTGTCTGTCTCTCTGAAAAAGCAGTTTAGATTTAAGATTTTGAAATTCAAAATAGTGATATTCATCAAAAGGTTTACATGGAAAACCACACGACCAAAAGCTGCTCTTTAGCTGGGAACATCCAGGTGGCCAGGCATTAGTCAAATGCTGGCACTTAAAAAAGCTGTTTATTCTCACGTTTGTCGAGTCTCTACTGTACTGCGATAACACAAATCTGCTCTACTTTAGGCTTGAAAAAAAACATGAAGCTTTAAGCTCTGACCTGGCATTAATGTAACGTTACTTTAAAATAATCTTACTCAAGTCGAAGTAAAGAGTAGTGGCTCAAAGAATTACTCAAGAAAGAGTAAAAAGTACTTGGAGAAGTACTGTGAGTAACTGTTTGAGTAAAAGTTTCAGTTGTGACATAAATGATGAGAAACAAAACATGAAACAATTGTAATATATTTTAAATACAATCCCATAAAAACATAATAATAAATGATTACGAAGAATTAAGTAACAAAACAAGAAATACATCTATTTTACGTCAAAATGAAGAGTTATTATTTTTATTTTATTTTGTTACTCGAGTATATGGCGTCAAATTAGGGTCTGCTTTAACGTAAACGTAAAAGAGGTATTGTAAACGTAGGTTGTCAGTATTGTAATCGTAAAGAGAAAACTGTAAATGTAACTCTAAACTCCATAAACGAAAAAAGTATCATAAATAGAAAAAAAATATTGTAAACGTAAAACTTTCATTTACGCTTCTTCTTTGCATGCTTCACTTCACAAGTTACGTTTACAATTCACAAGCTACGGTTAAGATACATTTTTTTCTGACTCTTTTTTTATGGGGGCGGGCTCAACGCTCATTGGCTGGAGTGACAGGATGTGACGTCATCACTATAAGCTGAAATCAAACGCACACTACAGACTCTCTCAGACAAAAAGGCAATAAACCCGGGAGTTTTGTTCATTCATGTGAAATCCATGTTTAATAAAACGTATTTGAGTCATATTTATCCATAAATGTTCCACTGTCCTTTGAGTTTAGTCAGTCTTTATCGCAGAAATACATTACTCCCGAATTTTAGTGAACTTATAGTAGAAGTAGTCTCTCATTTTGCTGGGGTTCGGAGTTCCGACACACTATATAGTACAGTATACAGTCTACTATATAGTGCCTATATACGGCCTTTGTAGTGAATGAGGGGTTAGGGACTAGGGTGGACATTCGGACACATGCTCCATCCGAAACCAGTAAATTGGTAAGAGGTCTTCATAGACCGTTAAAAAGAATAGACAAGTCCTCCTCACTCCTCCCCGTTTACCATAATGACCACGTTCGAGGGGGAAATCATGGCAGATTTACAGACTCCTCCTCCCCAGCTCTGACGAAGCATGTTCCTAATAAGGGCATATGGGCGGGATTTTCACTGTAGACTCCGCCCTTGGGTGACGTGTAGCTTGCGCAGCTCCAATGCTAACAGTCCGACCTTCGTTAAGTAGGAGATTAAAAAAATATATATTTCGAAAACCAGCCTGGTTTCTTTTTTTGTGACTAACCCAGCGTTATCTCAGGAGGAATATGTAGCCATAGAATTTTTTTTTTTTTAAATAAATTTATTAAAAAAATAGAAACCAGGCATTAAAGTTGTTTTTAACGTGTCTAAAGTCCAATGCTTTTCAATGGGGGCCTAGCGATGATATGGAGGTACTACAGCAATGGCGGAGCAATGGCGGCCTCCAGTGTTGCGGTCATAAAGCAGAGCAGCTAGCGGCCATTCTTACGCCAAACCGGATGTGCGTCAGCGTCCGCCATGATAAGATGCGTCCGAATTGGGCTGTTGCTTAGGAAGGAGTTAGGCAAAGTGGCCTGTATGCTAACTATCATAGCCACTTTAGCATAGGGACCTCTGATGCTAACTCACTGGCGATTAGGAGCTATGTGCCATCCCATAAGTCACTGCGCCAATCCCCCACCCCCCTCGCCCCCACCCTCGAGTGATTCATGCAACCACTGTTGATTGACAGGTGCACATTTAATAATAAAATAATTTAAAAAAATAAGATTCTGCACAAGCCAAACTTTATTAAAGTGACAAAATACATGTTAGAGTCACCACAGCTCAGTCACATGGTTTTAAAGAGCCTCCTCAGTAAATGGACTGAAGGCAGTTGTGCTTTTGCTTTCATTTAGTAGAAACTTAAGCCACATGGCTTTATAAAACCGCTGTTGAGATAAAATAAAGGAAAATGTGAAGGATCATTTGGATGATTCTCTTTTTTTCACCTTAAATGTCTTTATTTGGACACTATGTTGTTGTTGGACAATATACAGTAGGTGACGGTATGCGCTTTTGTTTGGCCTGCACTGAACTTTAAAGAAGAAGAAAAACAGCTGTTGGTGATGTCACTTCCCCTTCACTAAACTGCATAGAGATCTAACAGTTGACCCCATGAAAGGTTAAGGATTAGTTGCTAGTGTTAGGACTTAGGGGCTACAATTTGATGGTTTCGGATGCAGCAACAGCCTCTGTAGTGTGTGCATGTGTGTGCCTTTGATTTCAGCTTATAGTGATGACGTCACATCCTGTCACTCCAGCCAATGAGCGTTGAGCCTGCCCCCATTAAAAAAAGGGTCAGAAAAAAATGTATCATAACCGTAGCTTGTGAATTGTAAACGTAACTTGTTATGTGAAGCATGAAAAGAAGCGTAAATGAAAGTTTTACGTTTACATTTTTGTTTTTCTTTATGGAGTTTAGAGTTACATTTACAGTTTTCTCTTTACAATTACAATACTGACAACCTACGTTTACAATACCTCTTTTACGTTTACGTTAAAGCAGACCCTAATTTGACGCCATACAAGTAAGAAACAGATACTGTATTGTAATGTTACTCAAGTAGAAGTAAAAAAAAAACTACTTTCAAAAGTACAATTAAGGATAAACTTTATTGTCCCATAAGGACATTTGTCTTGGACTTGCCATGCTGTGGTTCATATCATACAGAAGGACAACAGCTCCTTCGACATCATTTCAACAGTGGAAAAAGGCTGTGCCAGAACAATCACAGTACAACACAATGTTACACATTAAGGCCACAATGTAGCCCAACGTTTCATCAATGCAATAAAAAGAACATAAGAAGACCTGAACACAAAGTGCTGTCTGTGCTTATTAACAAGAGCCACCGATACAGGAATAAAAGAGTTTCTGTATCTGCTGCTTGTGGCTCTTTCTGCCTGATATCGTTTCCCCGATGATAAAAGCTCATATTCATTAACCTCTTAACCCCCACCGGGACCGTCCACATTTTGGCATTACCCAAACCTAAAAGTGAGACGAAAACCAGGATGAAAAGGTGACCAAAAAAAAGCAACAAAAAAGTGGCTAAAAATGTGACAAAAACGCAATAAGAGAAGCCACAAAAAAGCAACAAAAAAGTGATAGCAGTGCAGCAAAAAAAATGGCAACAACACGGCAACAATGCCATGAAAAAGATTAGTTTAAATCAGTAGGAAAACTGATTTTTTTGATTAGAATGTTTTTTGCCTTTGCCAGGACAGAGGATTCAAAGGTTGTTTGTAAAGAGGGACACTCTTTCTTGCCAATAATCTTCATGGCAGTTCGGACCAGTTCTCAATTTTGTTTGGTTTGCACAGGACAGTAAGAGCCGAGCCAGGCCGTGCCGTATCTGATTAGGCTTTCTAGAACAGCATTATAAAACTAAGACATTATTTTTGTGCTCGCGCCAAACAATCTCAGTCTTCTTAAAAAATGAAGCCTCTGAGACAATTTGTGACACAGAAAATCAGCCTAAACACCAAGATATTTGAAGGACTCAACTTGTTCTATTTCGTTTGGGTCATGTGACATAAGTCATAAGACCATCTCTTTGTTTTACCTATGTTGAGAGTCAGGTTGTGCTCCACGCACCAGGGGTCTCATTTATAAAGCCCACGTACGGACAAAATGAGGCCAAGACCTTCCGTACGAACTGTTCTGCGCCAAAGGTGGTATTTATAGAAATCAAACTGAACGTGAAACATTACGCACCGCCACACTAGGTTTGTACCTGGCGTACGCAGTCCGCACTTTTCAGAAACGCTGCAAACACACGAGGAGAGGCGAGGGAAAGCAGCAAGGGGAGGTCGGATTGAGGAAATGAAGTCTGGTGCACATTTTAAACTGCTCATTTCTTCATTTTCTACAGTAATGATTAAGATCATTAAAAATAAAATCTAGGAAATCAACCGTTGGCTTTGTGTAGTGTTTCAATCTTTCGTTTATATACTTAATAAAAATATTGTAGTCATGTGTGACACTCAAAGACGTGCACGCTCATGTACGCTCATGCACGGACACCGGAGCGCACTGCCGCCGGCTGGGAGCGAGAAGCAGGAAGGATCCGAGCCGCTCTGTGCTTTTAACCAAAGTCTGACCAACTCCTGCAGAGACCGCGCTGAGGGCTGGTCCAAGGCACAAGTCCATTCAGAGACGCTGCGTAATTACGCGCTGCAGCTCCACAACCTCCCTCTTTCTCATACCACCCGGACTCTGCTCCTCATTCATGCCCAAAGCGAACCGGTGCCTCATCCCCACTGCACGTACAGCGAGCTCAAAAAACAATAGACTATCTGAGTGATTCAAAGCCCACCGAGCTTATTCTGTAGTTTCAGGAAATGTGAGCTCCGTGAACAGCACTGGGAAATATCACAATCAGCGTCTAAAAGGCTCTTCTTTACGTTCTGAAAGTGCATTTCCAAAAGTGTTATTGATGAGACTCTGCACTCTGCCAATAGGTTACTTGTGATCAGAGAAACAGCGGTAACATGTCAGTAAAGATCCACCTGGCCTCCGCTGTCACTGCTGTGGCCCCTCCCTCTCTGCTCCCGGGTCTCGGTAAAACCCTGTCATTATCGCCTCATGTTTAGGTGAATCTCATTCATAAGTTACTTTGCATGTCCTTATATGGTGACATGGAGGCGTGCAGGGGGCGTGACGTGAGGAGGGGTCATGTGTGCACATTTCTGCTCCAGGTGGAATTTGTGAAGGGGAGTTTACGTGGTGCTGCACGTACGGAGGGTTTCATAAGTCCCAATTTTTTTCTCCGTACGTGAAGTTTGGGTTTTGCTCGTATGGACTCTTATAGGCAGATTCTCACGGACAGTTTGATAAATGAGACCCCAGGACTGGAAAGAGTCGATTTCATCAAAGTACATAGATAGACTTTCACCTTTTGTTAATAGGCTCAAAATGACGGTGTCATCTGAGAATTTTAAAATGTTGTTGTTTGGCTTTTTGCTTCTGCATTCATTTGTATATAAAGTAAAAGTATAGGAGAACTTACAGCTCCTTGGGGCACTCCAGTGCTGCTTGTTTTTGCTTCAGACAAAGTGTTATTTACCTTCACTCTCTGTGATCTGTTTGTTAAAAGAGGGCGGACAGTGTCAAAGGCCGATGTAAAATCAGCAAATACATAACAGATGTTTACAAATCAAATGAGACACTCCAACAATAGCATCAGTGGAGCCAAGACCGGCTTGTAAGCAAATTGCAGTGGATCTAAAAAATAAAGCATAACAATGCTCGGCGGAGCCAATACAGGTAGAGGGCGCTCTGGGAGTGGCTCTACCAAAAAGGTTAAAAGGTGAGCCAATCGAGTGCCAGGTGTGGTGCTACAGAGGCAAATGGTTTTGACCGTGCTCGTTTGTGTGTTAAACAATAACCAACAAAGCTGTAAGTTTTTCATTCATACTACAATAAATGGATTGGCATATCCGACTGGACATCTGCAATACTCTGGTACATTATTTCTACTCACAGTAATTCATCCTGCACATAGCCGAAGCACGCGTTCATCCAACTTTTAAATGCGCCACAACAATAAAATGTATTTGTTCTAAATACAAATAAACCTTTAACCTCACACTGCTCTTTAAATCATTCATTCCTTTATGTAAAATTCTTCACATTACCTAGTTCAGGGATCTCCAGTGGCTCGCCAGACTCTTTCTACATCTCTATACACTCGATAACTCACATTTTAGTTGCATTTTCTTCTGAACACAATTTGCAGGTCAATATAGTAAAGTATAAGGACTAAACTGAAAAACTTCATTGGGAAATTACGTTGTTTTTTTTCTTAGATTTGAGGTACAAAAGCTTCAAAAGCATAAGATTATTAGTTTTTCAATGTGTCTATGTTATTTTGATATACTTAAGCTAATCATAACCTTTCCACCATGATTTGAGGGTTCTTCTCATGTTTACAGTTGAATATGGGCACCATACGTGATGGGGCCAATGGCTCATTTAGGGTCTTTTGGACACTTTTTGTGAGGGGTAATGTTTTGAAATATGAAGCTTATGGACCCAATAAACAGAAAATATCATCAAACTTAAGATTGACTCGAGGTGGCTCGTCTCAGAATCAGCCCCAGGAAGAATAAACAAAGATTCGAGGAACATACAATCTGGAATGTTCCGCAGTGAGGCTTTTTGGCCACAGGTTTCATGCTGAACAAATGTGTCTGAAGCAGAGTTTTGAGTTTTCCAAATGCGTTTTATTAGAATCCCGTTTCGTCACAATAACACAGCTCACAGGAAATGCTCTTTCACAATAAAACACTCCAAAATGTACAAAAAGCAAAAACAATCTTTGTACCGTCATGGCGCACTCCCCGCCTCCAGTTTCAAATCGGCCAATCAGAACAAAGAAGAGGAATTGTAAAAACAAGTTCAGAGTAATCAGCCTTTCAAAGTAAAAGTAAAGTGACTAATGCTCACTCGCTGCAGCTTTATTTTGGCGGAGCACACAGGAAGCGTCACACGGTTTCAGGTTTTAAAGGGGACTTTGTTTTTTTGTCCTATTGCTGCGTCAGAGGTTTACAGAAGTGTCCAGAGGTTTGGGAATCATTTGTGACCAGTAAAGTAAAGGCAAAAACAAGTCTTAGAAATGAAACACAATGGCCTAGGGGTTAGAGCTGCAGAACGGCCGTAGCGTTACACAAGTTGTGACACAATTTTATGTACGGGCACAGCAGAGCGGCGCCAGGAGCTGAGTGATAAAAAAAATGTCACATCTACTTCTACTTTTCTACACACGCTTGATGAGTCGCATTTTCTTTTTGTTCTAAAACATGCTGAACACAATCGGCGAACATTTAGGTTAATATTGTAAAGTATGAGGAAAAACTCAAGTGATTTTCTTTGAAATATCATCTTTGCTACTGATTCTCCAGGTGAACTCCTCAAAAGACGCATTTTACACGAGTGTGTCTCTGAAGCAGAAGTAACTCACTGACGTTTCTGTGGCGTGAAAGTAGCTCAAAACGAAAATGAAACACTAAGAGTGATGATTCTTGACTCTTGCTCTTTAACGGGGGGTATTATGTGAAATCGACTTTTTCAAGCTTTATATCATGTTATTATGTCACTCCCTCATTAAACACATGCCTGGAGTGTTGCCTTGGCTCATTCACATATTTTTGAGTAATCAGTAAAAACTTAGACGGCAGCCATTTTAGGTGTAGCTATGCCTCAGTCCTCCTAGGAACGCCCCACCTCCTGGAGACGCCTCTGGACCTTTTGTCACCAGCCAAGCCACCAACCACTGCTCCTCAGCTCAGCAGAGCCCCCTCCCCGCACAGTAGTGTTGTTTTAGATGCCACAGCAGTGTGCTGAAGGGGGCGTGTCGGAAAGCTTCTTAAAGAGACAGAGGCCTATTTCAAGACGTTCAGTACAGCCATTTTGAGAGAGCAATTTTATTCAAGGCAGTTATTTTAATTTACTGCATATACAGACCAACAGAAGGTTACGTCATCATTGTAGTATGCTATAGACTGGTGCTATGTGATTGAAAAAAGCATAATACCCCCTCTTTAAGGTGAACGGATCCTTTTCTCTGAACTGCCCTGAACGGACTCTCCAATCAGCCCAACAACGGAGCCCTTTTTGCACTAAAAATGATCTGTCGGGCAGTTGTAGCCTCCTTTCATTCGAAGTGGCACAACATTTTATTCACACACACGTTTTGGAAAGCCTAAAAATCCGTCCCATTGTCGTTTTTGTTGAGTTGAAGCAGAAGTAAGCGATCAGGTTGCAGATAATATGAGTTATCTGACTGGCATCATTAAAAAATATATATCAAAAAGAGCCATAAATCCCATCACTATAGGCTGTTTGAGAGATAAAATAAAACATCAGATTACATCTCTAATTGTATCAGCGACTATCGGCCTTTCAAACCAACATCATATCGGTATCGGACTCCAAAAATCCACATCGGTCGGGCCCTAGTTCAAATCCACCTCAAAAGCCAAGCCACATTTCACATTTCTCTGCATCACAACAACTTTCAGCAGCAGTTAAACGTCACTCACACGCATCTCCTGACTGTAGGACGTTATTTTTCATTCTAAAAGACACATTTCGAAGCTCAGTCCACTTTTACTTCTTTTTCCCCCCAAAAAAGAAAACCCTCGCAACATCTTTCTATTTCAGAAGCATTTCTCCCAAGCTTTCAGATGTGCAAAACCACCGTCACAAAACTCAAATCAATCTGTAAAAAAGTCTGATCTGGAAACCTCCGGACACTTCCTGGAACACGCTCGGTCCTGGATTCCCATTGGTCGGTTAATGCTGGTGGCTCATATAAATATTCATATAAAACACTTTTTCCCATCATGCCTCGCTCACGTTTTGGAAAGAGTCGTTTGGATAAAAGAGCTGCTCGTGTTTCGGAGGCAGTGGCTTTCGCTGAAGGACGAGGAGCACCACCTTGTGACATCATCGGGTGGAACAGAGTGAATTGAAAAAGAAGCGGAACGAGAGCGAGACACTGCAGGTGAACAATAAATAAATGGACAAATCAAATTGAACTCCCTGCTGTAGATTAATGACATAAATAAATGATGTATATGTATTACATGTTTATGCCGTTTTATTTTTCATATAAAAATATGTTTTTTTATAGACGATTTTTCACACTTTTTTTCTTTGTACCAATTGTTTCCCAAATCGTTCTCATTTTCCCTAATGTTCTCCTATTTTTTCCTAATTCTTCAAAACAATTTTCCCACAATTTTCCCTTGATTTTCCCAATTTATTGCATAATTTTTCCTTATTTTTCCCCCGCATTTCCCTCTATTCCCCCTATTTTTTTTCCATATTTATCTCCCGCTTTTTAAGATAACATCACCATATCCACTAAAAAGTTCCCCTTGTTTTTTTTTTGGTCAAAGCTCAATAAATCTGTCACGAATCAGATCTTGTGTGTAAAACAGATTCCAAATGTGGTTGTGCGGAGTCTGTAAAGTGCGGAGTCTGTAAAGTGCGGAGTCTGTAAAGTGCGGAGTCTGTAAAGTGTGGAGTCTGTAAAGTGTGGAGTCTGTAAAGTGCGGAGTCTGTAAAGTGTGGAGTCTGTAAAGTGTGGAGTCTGTAAAGTGCGGAGTCTGTAAAGTGTGGAGTCTTATGGAGCGACTAAAGTGCAGATGTTGTTAAAGTTTAGTCCCTTTGTCTGCACATGTGCCCTGTGTATATTTCTCCTGTCTTTGTCTTCTTTCTGCTGTCTCCCACAGGAAATGTCCATATTTGGATTACAGCGTCATCTCGGTCACAGCCTTTCGTGCTACACGTGGATACCAAACTTGTCAGTATTTGTGGATGAATAAGCGTAGGAAAGGCCATGTTGGAGTTACTTCCTGGATAAATCTCTGGCTCGAAGCGCCAAAACTTCAGAGAGTAAACATCGTAAAGAGAGAGATTGGCCTGTTTTTCTCTGACAGAGTTAAACTAAGATGTTATGGAGGAAAGTGGACACATGTTTACACCTGTAGCGTCTCGCCCTAATGGTGCACCATCTCGTGACATCATCAGGTGGAACAGAGCATTGTGTTTTTTTGTTTGGCATTGTGGGTGCTGCCGTCCCGCCCCCGGCGTGTGTGGAGCAGGGCATTGTGGGTGCTGTAGTCTGTTGGGTGACACGGTTCAGAAGAGGCAGACTCTCTTCTTCAGCTCGTTGCGTTTCCATAGCGACAGCTGGTCGAAGTCCCGCAACGTCATCCGGAACACGCTGAAGAACTCGTCTTCAGACAGGTGGCGCTGCGGAGCACAGAACAATACTGACACACGGATCTGTGACAAAACTGAGTGTGACGTTGGTAACACGTTGGAAATAATGTCCAACTCTGACGGTGCATATGAATGACAGAAATGGCTTGGATTACTGCCTTTTCGCCTGAGGGGAACAGTTCCAGCTAAAGGTCAGAGCTTTTCACCGTCACATTAACATTTCAGTGCTTTATTCACATGATTTACACTGATACCGATCCTGGGGGTTTGAGTCTATATCCGATATCCGATACCAACCGAGATCAGAGACTTTCTTAAGTGACACGTTATGATTTGAAATTTAATTCAGAAAACCACTGAACAATGACGAGGAGTTACTAAAATGCAACAGGATAGCATTAGTTATTAAATTGATTTATTGAGAAATATTTAACCTCTTAACCCACACCTGAACCGAGCCCATTTTTGTCATTACCCAAATCTAAAAGCTTCTTGAAAATGTGCCAAAAATAAGACAATAACAAGGATGAAAAAGTAACCAAAAAAGCGACAACATGGCAACAACGTGAGGAAAAAGATCAATTATAGAGTTCGGGAATGTGATGTCATATCGCTATGCATTATGGGATTAGCAGCAATTGTAAACTAATGGAGATTTTAAAAGTTAAAAACTGGAGTTATTGTTCACATTAAAACACTTGGACTCCACAGTGTGTTAGATGTATTTACCAGCAGTAACTCAGCAGCTAATGGAGTTGTTCCACAACTTTTTTCTCCACTTTTTATACTGTTTTTAGCTAATGCAAAAATGGCCGATCTCCATGATAACTGTGGAATTTCCCGAAATACAATATTTTTCATTATGTATAAAAATGATATTCTGTTTTGGGTTGCAGCTCGTCAATTCTATCATAATGGTGGGTCCTGACGCCATTTCAGTTGAGAACCACTGCTTTAGACCCAATCACAGTTTCTGTCCCAGTCTTGATTAGTTGCCTTTAGCATTAGCATACCGCCGTTAGCATGCTGCCGTTAGCATGCTGCCGTTAGCATGAGCATACTTCCATTAGCATTAGCATACTGCTGTTAGCATTAGCATACTGTCATTAGAATTAGCATACGTCCGTTAGCATTAGCATCCTACCATTAGCGTTAGCATGGATGCGGAGGTTATCAGTTTTAAAACTAACTCACTGATTGAACTTCAGACTGAACATGTTCATATTCACTGAAGTTTACAGTTGGTGACAGTTGAGCTTTTAAAACAATGAAAGCCAAAACGGGCATCGGTTCAGTATCGCATATTTGGAGACTAGGGGGTGGTCCATATCGTATCGCATATCGTTATCGCTATATCATTTTTTGATATTGTAATTTTTTATATAGTTGTGGACACGATATAGATAATAGATAAATGCTTTATTGTCAGATACAAGGATCCGAAATTTGTTTTACAGTTCAGCAGCTCCATAAAAATACAAACAAGACATACAGATATAAGACAATTCACAAAGACATTATAAACAATTGTCCGCTCGCCATAACACACTTTGATTTAATGACTTAAGATTTATATAATTTATGTTCCGCTCAGCTCCATCAGGGCAGCATAAACACTGACTGTAGAACACAGGGAAAGGGGCTTAAAAAGTCAAATGAAATGAAGGATGTAAACTGCTTAAAGAGTACCTAAACGGGCGTGCCAAAGCCTTTCCCCACCCACAAACAAAAGTCAAAAATTGCCACGAAAGAGGCGGTCTCTGAAGTTTGGGGGTGACATGTGGGGGGTGAGTGTGTGGGCCTTTGCATTGGCACAATCACAGCAGACTGATTACGTGGGAGGGACTTGGTTATAAACCACAGGTACAGGGGCAGAACAATTGGCAGCACCTGATGACGATGTGTGGAGCTGGTGCGGCTTATGACGTTCTGTGGAGGCCGTGGACACTCTCCAGCCAATCAGGAAATTCTAATTTAGTAGCAGAGTTTACCCTGAAGGGGGCGCAACCCATTGGTTTTCAGGCCAAAGTTAGGATTTAACACATGTTTGCGCTATAATGTCAGAATAATGTCAGGGACCAGTGGACAACACTATGAGACACCCATTGAGACAGTTTATCAGTAAAAAAAACTTGATTTGGTGTTTAGTTGCTCTTCAAGTAGATCATATTTGCGAGTAAATTTGTATGCCGTTAAAAAAAATGAATAAAATATCACTGAATTAATCTTCCCAATAGACGTAAAGCTGGGATTTTGAAGTAATTGCTGGGTTTGTGACATCATAGTGTTCTAAAGGCCTATAATATTATATAGAGGTAAAATTATTTTGTTTTTGAGGACATTTTGGTCTTGTACAGAGAGATGATGGACCCAGTGACTGATATTAATTATCATTTATGTAATTCATACATTTTCTTTTTAGATACGACTTGTGAAAGTGTAATGCATCCATCCATCCATCCATTTTCTTCCGCTTTATCTGGGGCCGGGTCGCGGAGGCAGCAGTCTCAGCAGAGATGCCCAGACTTCCCGATCCACGCACACCTCCTCCAGCTGTTCTGGGGGGACCCCAGAACAGCTGCACCCCATCTGCTGCACCGATCCGTCTATCGATCTCACGCTCCATCCGTCCCTCACTCGTGAACAAGACCCCGAGATACTTGAACTCCTCCACTTGAGGCAAGGACTCTCCACCGACCTGAAGCGGGGAAGCCACCTTTTTCCGGTGGAGAACCATGGCCTCAGATTTGGAGGTGCTGATCCTCATCCCGGCCGCTTCACACTCTGCTGCAAACCGCCCCAGTGCGCGCTGGAGGTCCTGATTTGATGAAGCAAACAGAACAACATCATCTGCAAACAGCAGAGATGAGATCCTGAGGTTCCCAAACCGGACACCCTCCGGCCCCTGGCTGCACCTAGAAATTCTGTCCATAAAGGTAATGAACAGAACCGGTGACATAGGGCAGCCCTGGCGGAGACCAACACGCACCGGAAACAAGTCTGACTTACTGCCGGCAATGCGAACCAAGCTCCTGCTACGGTCATACAGGGAACGGACAGCCCTTAGCAGAGGGCCCCGGACCCCATACTCCCGGAGCACCCCCCACAGGGCACCATGAGGGACACGGTCGAACGCTTTCTCCAAATCCACAAAGCACATGTGGGCTGGTTGGGCGAACTCCCACGAAAGTGTAATGCAGTCAATAGGAAATACTGGCTCCTGCCCCCCACTGGGTCCTGTGACATCATCACATTCTAGAACCTGCAACCCAGCCTATAGAGTTCAGGAATGTGATGTCACATCGGTAAGCATTATGGGATTAGCAGCAATTGTAAACTAATGGAGATTTTAAAAGTTAAAATACTGGAGTTATTGTTCACATTAAAACACTTGAGTTACTGCTGAGTTACCAGGAGTAACTCAGCAGCTAACGGAGTTGTTCCACGGCTTTTTTCTCCACTTTTTATACTGTTTTTAACTAATGTTAGTCAATGGAAATGTATGCTAACAGCTGCAAAGATGGCGGATCTCCATGGTAACTGGAATTTCCCGGACTCTATTCAGCTTTTTCCATAAGTTTGCGTGGGCGCCGCCATGAATTGTGCCCGCCCCTTTTCTCCTATCAGTTAACATAGGACATAGTTACCATAGTTACCATCATGGAATTTTTAGTTGCCCTCCACCTCAATTTTAAACTGTGGGCTCTTTTTTATATCGTGATATAGATTTTAGGCCATATTGCCCTGCCCTATTGGAGACGATACCTAATATCGTATTTTTACCAGTATCGGCTCCGATATCAGTGCATCCCTAGTTTAAACAGCTGTTTCCACTCATCCTTTTGTGTTTTGTTCAAAGACCTGTCTCTGTTGGACGGCGCTGCTCTCGACTTTTCAGATGCATTGTGGGAAGTTTTGAGGGTGTTACTGTTTTCTCTCTGGACATTCAGAGACGTGACCAGGACACAGTCGCTATATAGAGCAGACGTTTGTTTGGACGCTGCTGTTTCACCTCGAGCTGCGTGCGGTCGACCTCCGGGGGCAGCCGGCTCCGCCCACGCTGCGTCACCACCAGCGCTGTGTATGGAAACACCTGACCACAACAAACAAACATATGAAACTACTTTAACAACAGGAAACAAGAGCAGACCATTGTTCTGAGGAAGGAGAAGTGAAGGACCTTGTACTGGAGCCGCTCCGGCGGAGACGTCCCTCTGTCTGTCTGAGAGTCTCCGTTCTGAAGAAACACAAAAACATCTGAGGAACTTTACCAACTACGGCTATGCTGCGTAAGGTAGACGCAGCAGGGGAAGAGCGAAACTTGTGACATTTAGAGATATCAATTTGAAACTTCTGCTATGACTTAATGACATAAATATGAGGGAAAATACGTATTGAAAATTCAAAGTATAAAAATACTGAATATTTTTTTAGCTACAAAACCTGAATCCAGGTTTAAATGTGTGCTGTTATGTTATATACTGTATATATACTGTATAAAGATTTGCACAGACGAGATTTGGGATGTCTTGTGTAGCTTTGGAATCAGCTAGTGATTTGTTTCTAATTTTGTTTTTTTGGCATTCACAGCTCAATAAATCAGGCAGGTATTAGATCTGAGACGACTCTTCCCCGTCGTTTAACTCACCGAAACTCACAGTGAAACAAACCCTGAAGGACCAGTTCATGCAGAAAAGGCGAAGGGAAAGTCGAACTATGTGACGTTTATGTGGAAGACTGTATTTAAACTAGAAAAGTATTGATCGTAACAGACTTGCAAAAACAGTGGTCCGATACAAGGAAATGTATGCAACATTTCATTCATGTTTCATTTGCCGTTTGAATGTTTGAATATTGAAGTTGTCTGGAGCAGTGGTTCTCAGCTGGTGAGTCGGGACCCAAAAATGGGTCGCAGAACCATTATCAGTGAGTTTTATTTCATTCAACATTTTCTTTCTGAAAAAATATAGAAACCCTTCCTGAGTCTGCCAAAACTGTTTTTTGATCATGTTTATCTTTAAAAGCTTATCTAATGCTTAGATATTGTGCATCATATAGAACAAATGAAGTTGTTGGGTCGCAGCATGTCTTCCCAAAACTGTAACAGCTGAGAACCACTGGTCTGATTTAGAGAGAAATATTTGCCTAAATTCTATGTAAGACATTCATCCGTGTTTAAACGTATATCGCTGATGCAAAATGAAAATCAAAAAGACATTTGTAAACTTTGTGAAAAAGGTTTTTGTGGTTGTGCTCCATAGACATGTTCATGAACACTAAAATAATGAAATATCCTTCCAAATATTGTAAAGACTGTAAAGTTTGGAGTCTGAAGGAGCTGCTAAAGTGGAGACGTTGTCATCAAAACGTGAGAAAAATGCATTTTGATGCTAAATAATGGTAAACATGGTTCGTCCTCTGTGTGAAGCTCAACAGGAGAGATGTCCGGTAGTTCATGGATGTCAGAGTGACTGTTGTGCCGCCTAAATCCCCAAGTTCACCCCGCCCTGACTCTGACTGACCTGGAGTCCTGAGAGAGCGGTGGCGTGAAGAAACCAGAGAAATATTAACCATCAACAAGAAAATAATGAGGTATTTACTTTAGGAATAATGTCCAAACCTGTTTCTGCCGCGTCTGTTTGGCCGAACTCTGTCGGCTGGAGATAAAAGCCAACAACAACTTATTACTTTCATAGTTTAAACGTCTTCCACAATGTGCTTATAAAGTGTGAAATACATGGGACTCACCCGGGATAGTTCTGTTGTGTCTGATGGAGCCACTTTAGACGATTTTGACCCTGAAAAGCAAAACCATGATCATTCTTCTAAAATGTGGCAATTGTAACTTTGCTTGAGGGACAGATTGTACACGACATAACCAGGAGTCACGTGTCTAATCAGATTCATAAATCTAAACAGACTCTAAAGCCACAGACCAGTGTTGCGTTCAGGGAGCGACCGTGTTTTCTTGCGTCTCATCGGAGCAGAGCTCTTGTGCATCTCCTCCTTCAGCAGGATCTTACCGATGTTCGACTGGATCTGAAACACAACGTTACAGTTTGAAATCAACTAATGAGCTAATGCAGGAAAACTAACCAGGAAACCCATCCAGGATTTTTCCGACCTCAGAGTGTTCCAGCTGAATAAAGGTGAACGACGCGGCTAATGCTATAATAGTTGCTTATTAAATGAACATTTCTTCAGCAGATATAATTCATAACATGCAAAATAAGGTTAGATTGAAGGCTGTGAACAACAGCACAGGTTCCCGTCACTGATGCACGGCTATTCCTCACACAAATTAGAGAGTTCCTTCTGGACTCGCCCCAAGCCACTAGGTGGCGGAATCGCAGCAATGTGAGCACCCACCATGAGAACCAAAGAGAAGTACTTTCCTCTTGTATCTGAAGTCAGACCTCGCTGATCATTTCCGAGTTTACACGCTGTGGTTCTCAGATCGAGCAGAGTTCACAGTAGAGGTCAACAATATGGGTTTTTCTAAGGCCGACGCCAATATGCACTGCCGATATTCAGAATAGAATAGAATAGAATAGAATAGATTTTATTGTGTACCAAGGTAGAAATTAATCTTTGGCTCACACATGAAAACACAATACATGCCCAGTAGAAAAATACATAGGAAGAATGTAGAAAAATAACGAATTAGGAATATTACACTACAGTTCAGTCCATTTCTGTGGCAATTGTGTTTAGGTCGCTGCTTCATTCAGAATTCCCACAGCACAAGGGACAAAAGATTTCTTAAAACAGCCTTTGTAGCCAGTGGAACTCTGTATCGCCTCCTAGAGTTCAGAAGCTCAAACTGAGGGTTCAGAGGGTGAGCGGAGTCAGAGGCAATAGCTCGATCTTTAGTCAGTGTCCTCTCCTTGTAAGGCTCACTTAAAGGTCTTAAAGGACAATCTTAGAGCCCATCGACACCACCCTGTTCAGTTTGTTTTTTGCTCTGGAGGTCATGATGCAGTGAGGTGGAATGTCAGAACACTCTCAACAATCGACTTGTACACAGATTCTAGAATTTGTGGACTGACATTGCTACTGCTGAGTTTTCTCAGAAGGTACAGTCTCTGAGAGCATGTTTTTTGAACACCTCAACATTGCTTTGGAAGTAGACTTTTGGCCGATATTTAAAATGTCTGGTCTATAATCCTGTGTATGAAGGTTCTAAACTGTAAAATGTGTCAGCAGGGGGCGCTGTATGAGGGGTATAGGGCTGATTAATTGAGGACATTCATGTTTAGTCGGTTCTTGTTTGAAAGACAAAAATCATCAGATTCCAAAACAAAAAGCTCAGTCTCTGTCTCTTATGGTTCTTAAATTAGAAGAAAAAGTCTACAACATGTACAAAATGTATACAATAGGAACCGAGGTGAACAAACTTGTGACCAATTTTGTTTCTCAGCCTGAGGCAGAAGAAGGTGTGTGGCTCATTTTAAGGCTATGACTGTGCTCATTCCAATGCAAACGGGAGGTCTCTATCATCTTTGGTTCCGATAGCTGACATTGTAAAATACCGATATATTTCGGGCAAATATATATCGGCCAGCCATTTTTCCAAATTAGAAATGTACCACTTAACTATAGACATTGGTTTGGGCTGCCAAGTACCAACATATTTCCCCAATTTTTCTTTTTTTATTTGCTTATTTCCGATTAATTATTATTGCCTGGCTGCAATGTGTAGATTATCCACCAGGGGCCTCTAATCCCCACGGTTTTGCATTGAGCAGTTACAGCTCAGCATTACTCTGTCAAAAGGTTAAACATGTAGTAGTAGTAGTAGTAGTTTATCCTGACTATGGTCAGGATAAACAGAGAAGGAGCTGAAATAGGTTCAGAAAATTCAGTTGATAAAGAATATTATCAGTATTTTGACCTTGTTGAGCTGCTGTTTCTGCAGAACTCTGAGGTTAAAGAAGTCGTCTGTCTCCTCCTCCTCTTCATCAGTGACCGGTCCTTTCCGTCTGCTCTCCTGCTCTGCACACAAGTGCACCAGACCTTTAGCTTTGGCCCACAGTAGGTCCGGGTTTAGTCCAGGTTTAGTCCAGGTTTAATCCGGGTTTAGTCCAGGTTTAGTCCGGGTTTAGTCCTGGTCTTGTACCGATGACGGCAGTGGACGGAGGGCAGGGCCAGGACTCGGTCTCGATGGCTGACGGTCGGTTTGGATCCGGAGCTTGAGCCGCGGGAAACTTGGACGATTCAATAATCAGGTCCTCCATGTGTTTACCCTGAGGAGCTGAGGAGACCACTGTGGAGGAGACGAGGAGAGAGGAGGTGAGGAGACGAGGTGAAGTGGAGAGAAGAGGAGGAGACGAGGACAGGGCAGGTGAGGAGAGAGATTGAGACGAGGAGAAAGGAGGTGAGGAGAGAGGAGATGAGTCAAGGAGAGAGAAGACGAGGAGAGAAAGGTGATGAGAGAGAGGAGACGAGGAGCAGAGAAGACGAGGAGAGAGAGGAGGTGAGGCGATGAGGAGAAGAGGAGAGAGGAGACAAGGATAGGAGGTGAGGAGACAAAAGAGAGGAGACAAGGAGAAGAGGTATGGAGACGAGGAGAGAGGAGATGATGGAAGAGGTTTGTCCAGCAGGTTTGGATAAACAGACAAATGTCCAACAAACGGTCCTCAAACACAGGTTTGCCCCAGGGTTGCATCCTGTCTCCTTTTCTTTTTA